>OZ035881.1:50943484-51543484 GCA_964034835.1 Muscina levida | reverse complement strand
CAAAAAAAACCCGTTTTAGAAATTCCTAAACTGGTTTGCTTTTTTGTTGTTGTTGTTTGTCAAGTGCGTTGCGCATTCCAATGTGCTCCCTCAAGAGAAAACGAAAAAAAATGCCATAGCGACAGGTTTCTCTTGTGAGAAGAAGAAGAACAAAAAACTCCCTTTCGAGAATGTGCAGACAAAATCGTTTAATGAGTATAAAAATTTAGAGAGCGTACAGACTTGGCGCACAAAATTCGGAAGAGTGTGCAGAAAAACTCGGTTTTTTTTCTGAAGGCATTTATGACGATATCAGTTGTATTCGGCAAATTTTCTGATGAAATGTAAGAGAAATATCTGATGTCCGACACGTCGGAACTTTTGGTTTGCTGGGATTGCTCTCTATCCCTTGCTCACATACAACCCTTTGCTGGCTTGCCCTCACACGCACACATATAGATTTGCTGAATTTGGCAATGTTAAAGTTGACGAAAGTTAACTTCTTTTCTCAACGATCAGAGTCATTCAGATCATCGAAGCGGATAGTCAACGTCATATAGATAATCTTTTGTCCCTCGTTTGTTTTTTTTTGTAAACAGCAACAATAAAGTGGCACTAGCGGCATACGAGGAAACAGGAAGTCTGTGTTTTTTTTGCTTTGGCTGCAGTGAGCAGAAGTTCTGTTGCGTTGTGTTTTCGCTGTTGCGACACAACCACCCAAACTAACAAACAAACAAAAAGTTAGGTTGGTGCCCTAACACACTTTGATAAACTTTTATTGACTGCTATCGACTATGCGGATGCTGTGTCATTTTGGCGAACATTTCAAATTGCACTGGATCTTCCAAAGATATCTCCTTTGTACCCATATTTGTTAAATTCTATACTGTATGCCTTTAGGTTGTAAAAAAAATCCTAAAAGAAAAAAAGTTTAATTTATTTGCTTATTTTAATATAGAAAAATTTGTTTTCGAAAACAATTTTTAAAAATTTCACTGATATTAAAATTTTTTTTTAGGAATTTTTGTTCAATATGCTGAATAATAAATACACTAATGTATTTTATTTTTTTTTTTATTATTAATAAAATTTTCAATAATCGAGCCATTAAGGCCATATATTGTTACAAATTTCAACAAAATCATACATTACTACAAAAAATAATAAAAAAAATTTAATAATAATAATTATTTAACAAATGATAAAATCATAAAAGACCAGAAAATTATGAATGAAAAATAAATTTAAATTTGTTTCTTCTTCTTTTAAATTATGAGTTTAATAAAAATGTAATAAAAAACTAAAATATAATTTAACAATTTGCAAGAAAATTAAAAATTAATAAAAATATAAATTTTTTTAAGCATTATAACAAGCAGTTTTCTTTAGGAAGGGGGGGACAAAACAAAAAAAAGGCAAAAAAAAAACTAGAGAAATGTGTAAGAAAATGTAGGCTGTGCAATATTAACTAAATATTTTTTCCAGAATTAACCAATCGCGCGATTTTTTTAAAATAAATTTTTGCCTGAGGCGCTTCTGCAACCATCTCAATCCTTATCACTCTAATTTAAAAAAAATAATAATTTAAAGGCATATATCAACAAAAAAATAAAAATTTACAAAACATAGCTTTTTATTTAATATTTTTCAAATTTTTCTTCAACTTTTCCACTTTTATCCTTTTTTTTATCAACTTTCTTTTTTCAAATATTTTATTTTGCACTTTTTCTTTAATTTTTTTTAAATATTTCTTGAAACTGTCCATTTGTATCCTTCATTTTTTTAAATATTTTTCTCAATGTTCTTTTTTTAATTAAAAAAAAAACCTAAAAAATTTCAACAAATTTTAAATTTTCACACATTTTTGATGACATTTTATATATTTTTCTATGGAATTTTTCAATTCATTTCCTTAAATTTTTCTAATATTCCATAATTTTTTCCCATTTTTTTTAATTTTTTACGGGGTATTTCAGAAAAAAAAAAAATTTATAAAAATATCGCGCTGTTTTTAGTTTTTCTTTCTTTTTAGAATTTTTGAATTTATTTCCTTAAATTTTTCTAACTTTTTCCATGATTTTTTCAATTTTTTTTTTTTAGTATATCCCGGAAATTTAAGTGGCTCTAAATCGGTCCTGGAGACCCGTACCACCGTTGGATTCGTCTCGAAAATATCTTTCATTTGAGTACCCATAAATGGGGGGTTATCATAGAACCAAAGGGTCCCCAACTTTGACATTGATTTTTGTGTTTTAGGGCGTATTTGGGGGGAGTGGATTTTTTTTTGGCTCTCGCCCCATATTCTGCACTTTTGCCCATTATATTTTTGTAGGCGGTTAAAGACAAATTTTCTCTGGCAAGACCATTTACTTCATCCTAGGTTTAATTCCATTGAAAATATATGTTTTCATATTAATTTCAGAATTGCCAGATAATAATGATGTTTTTTAAAGTCATCAATGGCAACGCTGTGGCCTTTTAAGAATTGACACTTGTACTACCGAACTAGGTAGCACTTAGCTGAGAAGAAATTGTGTTAAACATTCACAATGATTTCAATGTGAAGTTAACAAACCAACAACCTATCCATTATCAATAAAAATTGGCAATTAATATTTATTTATATTCTATTTAAAACAATAAATAAATCACATAAATAAATTCTAAAAAATATTTGAAAAATTGTCCTTTGTTTTTTAGTTTCTTGCTCAAATACAAAATAGTTCTCTTCGCCAAAAAATCTGTCCTTTGGTTAATTTAGCCAGGAGTATTTTGGCCATACCATCTAAACTCCAAATGTTGCGCTCACGAAAATGTCACAGAAAATAGATATATGTAACAGCAACAAATTTCCATCAAAACCTTGTTAGAAACACATTTCAGAAAAAAATCCTAGAAAAAAAACTTTTCCTTCATATGACGAAATTTTAGCATTTTTCAAATTGGCCAGGACTATTTTGGCCATATCATCCAATCTTCAAATGTTGTGCACACGAAAATTGCACAGAAAACAGACAAAAGTAGTAGCAAAAATTCCCCATCAAAACCTTATTGGAAACGCATTTCAGAAAAAAATCCTAGAACAAAAACTTTTTCTCCATATGACGAAATTTTAGCATTTTTTAAATTGGCTAGGACTATTGTGGCCATATCATCAAAACTCCCAATATCACAATAGTGTAAATTTCCACTCAACCTAAAGACGCTTACATTCATGAAAGAACTCTGCCTTATAGTTAATTTATACATTTTTAATTTTCTGAGTTAAAATTGAGAAAAATTTATTTCTTGTGTGTAAACGTCTGAAGAGGTATTACACATTGCGCGTTGTCCGTTATTTTAAATGGCGGCATCCCCAATAGGCCTACACCATCAATTAAAATTATATATAGGTAAGCTTCTGTTCAAATGTAACAGAAAATTTGAAATCATAGTTTTAATGTCCACAATTTCTTATTTTGAAATTGGAATAATTTTTTTTGAGACAATTTTTAATTTTTGTTTTTTTTTTTGTTTCAAAATGTTTATATGTACATCGATTGCATATGTAATACTTACACTTGACACACAAACACTTTTTCATGTATCTTTTTTAAACATCCGCAATGGCAACAGAATCTAGTTTTATCACCTTCGTGTGTTACTAGCAATTTCTTCATATTTTGCCTAAAAATATTTGGGTTTTGTAGCTTGGTTAAATTCTGATTTTGAAGAATTTTTGATGTATACATTAATACAAAAACTCCACAGTTGGATCCATCTTTTGGCAAATCTCGTTCCATTTTTTCCGAAAAATGCCAAGAGCAATGTTCTGGAAAATTTGCTTTGAATCGATCGAACAATTTTCTTTCTACACTCAGGTTTGACATTGAGTTAATATGCATAAACTCTTTAGCAGCAACGTTCAAAACACATAATGTGTAATGGCTTAAGCTTAAAATTGGAATAAAAATTTTTGATGGTTTATTAGCCATTAATAAATTCAACTTTTCGTAGTCAATGAAATCTAATTAACGTGGCATGCATTGAACATTGTTAACTTTACTCTCTTTTATAATGCATAAGAGACAATAATCTAAAATAAAGTTTGTTAACCAAATATTTTTTTCTAAAAATCTCCAATCTGAGTCCTCTATTAGACTTATGAAACCGATATTAATTGGGTCTTCTAAGAGATTTACCTCAGAAAATATATGATCAAAATTAAATAGAAAATATTTTACACTTGGAGAAGGAATATTTTTTTCTGAAACTGTGGATTTTTTAAAGGTCGATTCATTACAATTTTTAGTTGTTTTTGAATCAAATGTGGTATTATTTGAACATAAATCTACGACTTGCGATTGTGTTGCTGTTATTTTTTTTTTGATGCTTTCGCTTCAAACATAACTCTGGGTCGAATCAATATTTGTTTTTTTACATTCTTTTTGCCCCATTCCTCTTCAGGTTCATGCATGTAAGTATGGTCTAAATCTACACTACAGCTTTGGCTTAGTAAATAATCAGAGATATCCAAATCAGTTACCTTTTGAGATAGATTTAAATCATTAAGATGCGAATACGTTTTATGCGGGTTGGATTCAATTGTACAATTACCGCTGTTGTTGTTGTCTAAACTTATCGCACTATCAATTTCTTCATTTGCTTCTGTAAACAATTGGTACGAAAATCTTATTTCTTTAAATGTACTCAAGTTGTATGCTCGAGTCACTTTTATAAAATGGCAGGGCCGTACAGTCTTTTGCGAAAGAAGAATACGCTTTTGAAGAAACATTGAAAATTCAATTGGGGCGTTACTTATATGAGTACCAGTTGAATCAACATGTATGCCCATTACATTTGTCCAACGAACAATATATGCGCAGTATCTTTCGACTATAAACATGCAATATTCAGAATTACGATACTCGTTTAAGGGTGCAGTTGAGCTTACGCCTTCAACATTGTGCAATATAAACACTTTATAGAAAGGACTTTGTTTTGCTATTGTATCTGATGATTCTGTATGGTTATCATTAGATATATCAAAATCTTTATTGAAACTTTCTTTATCTTTATTTACTACGAATGAACGCAAGGTATCCAAGCTATTCTCAAATACATTCGTTTTATGGGTGGATAATAATACAATAAATAAGTGTCTAAACCATTGTTCACACTCTTCAATACTTTTGAATAAATACTTTTAATAAAGATCTTGCAAAATTATCCTTACCTAATTTTATATCTAAATGTTTGCACATATTATGTATATAATGACACTTGCACCACTGTAATATAACAAAATTGGGCTTTATATTATTGTTTTTCTTAAAATTATCCAAAAATATTGCAGAATCTCGAAGGTATTCTGACAAATTTTGATCGTTAAAACATTTTAACACCGCACCATACAAAGCAGCGCTGCAATCTGTGCAGACTCTTCTGCAATATGGCCATTTAAATTGGTATTTGTAATTTCCTTCTTTTAGGAAACTTTGTATTTCTTCCAAAAATTGTTTAATTGCTAAAAGAATGTGTCTGCTTAAAATAGCTTCTGCAAGAACTAAAACTTTTTTTAATTTACTTGATCTTAAAACCAACTTATATGTTAAAATTCTTTTATCGGCACATTTGACATGTGCAACACTCTCGCCTGTTGCATCTATATGTAATGTAAAGTTCGAATCTTCAAGAATTTTAAAACATTCTGAAAGGGTTCGAAATGTTACTTTATCCCATAAATAAACGGTAAATGGATTAGAAAGCTTTTGAATATAATTTTTATAAGGACCTGTAAGCATGCAATTAACGTCATTAAATGCATCACGGTCATAACTTACATTTTCTTAAAGTTGCAAGTTTTTGAATGTTTGGGAAATTTCCTGCTGCCGCAATTTCACCAGAAGCTTTCAAAATATGCTTCTGTCTAAAAATATAAGCATTATTTCTGTTTAAAAGTTCCTTGTTGATACATCTTTTGATGCCTCTCATTTGACCGGCGTGAGTTTCCCCAGCAGCATGAGATAAATTTTGAGTTCTGTATACTGTTACACAACCTGTAGGTGTTACCTCAAATCTGAACGTTGTGCAATCCGGAAATCGACAATATGCATACAAAAATAAATTTTCTTTTATCTTTTTAAAAGAATAGAAACATATTACGCATATGTTATTAAATTTGGCATACTGCTCTCGGATTACATATTCAATAATTTTTTTAGATGAAAATTTTTGGGGATCATTGAGTTTACTCAAATCAACTTCAAACTTGCAATCTAATATGTTTTTCACAAAAACGCGTCTACGTTCTGTTTCTTTTGGCGCATTTCGTATCACAGATCTAAAACACTTTCTGTTTGCATGTGGTTTTGTTCGGTATTTTAAAAAACCTGAGATATTAATGGAATCATTCGTAATTTCGAATGTATCCAAGGTATGGTCGCTCCTGTTTGTAGTATCAACTTTTTCTTTCAAATTGTCGAATATATTCGAAATCTGGTTTGTAACAGGAGTTGCGATTTTCTTTTCAAAAGTCTGATCTTCTACATTAGGTTCGTTTGTCTTTGAAAGAAACCGTTTGTGAAGTTCATCTATAATGACATCACGAGAATCTTTTATTTCAGTACGAATTATTGTTTTCAAGTTATCCATAAATTTTTCAGAATTTATTTCATTAAAATAATATTTTTTTTCATTTGGACATGAACTTTTGTCTTCATTGCCACCGAGTCCAATATCATTTTTAAAACCATCTTTCAAGTTGATAATTTTTTCAGTTGTTACAGTCTGAATAAGCGACTTTAATTCGGTACAAATAGTATTTAAATCTTTCAAAATTTCCAAACCAGTTGGTATTGAAATTGCTTCTTCGTTGTTTTTAAAAGTATTGAAATTTTCTTTATCCAAGTTATTTCCAACATAATTTTTAATTACAGATTCAAAGCTTTTATCAGAATCTGATAATAAAGCCGAAACCAGTAGTTGCGCTATAACGTCATCTATCTGTAAATCTATATCATGCTTTGTTTCGGCATGGTTACTTGCAACAATCTCTTCAGCTATATTACTTTCTAAAATTACTTTAATACTTTCGACGAATTTTTGAAAAATATTCGAAATTTCAAAGCTATTATCAGAATCAGATAGTAAAGCCGAAACCAGTTCTTCCTCAATATCGTCATCACTTCCAATAATTACTTTATTGTTTTCGGAGCAAATGTTGCCCCAATGCTCAGTTGAATCAATAACATGCTTTGCTTCGAGGTGGTTATTTTCGAAACCATATTGAACTACATTATTTTCGAATATTTTACGCTAGTTACGTTACGCTAAAAATATTAACATAAATATCTAATTACTAATTACATATTAAAGGAGTAAGCGCAATTTCATTGCAAACATTTTAGTTGTAAATATTAATATTTCGCATTTTTTTAAAATTAATGTGTAAAACTTTTTGTGAACGCACATTTTTTAATTACCGTGACCACGACAGAACTTGTAGGCGACGAAACTCTATTTAAATAGGCTCGGATGTAAATCGGCTCAAAAAAAAAAATTATACAAAACTTTCAAATAATCCTGATGTGTACCTTTCACGATATTATTACAGATATGAACCCATCAGGATTACATTTTTCGCAATCTGGATTCACATTATTACTTACGTTCACTTTTTTTGTTTTAAATAATTAAAAAATAATCTCACACATAGGGGCAAATGCATCCACACGGTTTAAATTAATCACAATATAAGTCTATCATAAGTGTAACCAAGTCCAACACTTAAACCTAATATCAATAAAATAGGGTTACCATATAGTGTGTAAAATTGCGATTTCTAATTTAACATTTTGAAGTCTAAACAGAAATGCTTTAAGATAACAAAATGCGCAATTAATTTATAGTAGAACGATGAATGCAACATCTTAAAAATATCTTCAGTTTCATTTTCATTTTTTTATTATTTAGTTTTAATAACCGATCCTGGCCTTTAATTTAAGAACTTGGTAACCCTTAAAATTCCAATTTGGCTGCACTTTTTTAAAGCTTTTCTAGGATTTTTTTCGTTAGCTATTCGACATTTTTGTTTCGAAGGTTGAAAATGGTAAGTACTGCGTTTTTTATACTAATATAAATTTTCATTTTGTTTTTATTTTAACTGATTTTATTATTTATTTACTTTCTTTTCAGAACTCAAAGGACAACAATTGCCCCAACTGCGGCATACCCCTCAAAGTGGTAAACACCATTAAAAGACGCCACCCGCCCAAGCGCCATAATAAAAAACCTGTGGCAAAGAAGGATGCGCCAGAGAAGACGCAACAGGTGGGGGTTATGCTGCAGCAGGGGGTCGTAAACCCACAAGTAGGAATGATGCCGCAGCAACAGCCGCACAACATTATTCAACAACTAGCGATGATGCTGCAGCAAACGCCAATGACACCCCAAATACCCACACCCCAACAGCTGCAGACTTTGGCCACTTTATGCCGCAACAATTGGGCATGCAGCAGCAATGGCCACAGCAAATTTCTGCGTATCCGCTGCAGTATGGACGCCAACAGGTAGCGTCAATGCCCCTCGCACCAACTCAAGACACATCAGTGGTTGCACCTGGGGCTCCTCCAGAGCCTGATCAACAAAATGTTGAATAAGTTCTAATTTTAATAACAAAAATTTTTTATAACTTCAATGTTTTTAATAGTTTCTGCAGCGGTAATTTAATTAGTTTCAAACAAATTCTGAAATGTGTTTCTCTTGTTTTTATTCCTGAATATTTATTTGATTTATTTTAAAATTGATTGATCTAATTTTTTTAATGTTATTAAATACTGTTCAAAAATAATAATATTAATAAAAAATAATAAAAATAATTTTGAGCTTTTTTTTACCTCGGATATAACGAACTTCGCATATAACGAACTTAAATGCCTAGTCCCTAGGAGTTCGCTACTCGTACCTTACTCGACTGTATATAGAATTTTATAGCAATCGGTCTATTAATATGATCGATATAACGATTCATTCAAAAGGGTCGTGACTTCGCCCTTTTCCCAGCGGCTCGTAAATCTCCTTATACCAGTAGCATATATCCATATCCTTAATATGCGATTTAAAATGAATATATACTTTCATAGCATTGGCATTGTTATTTTGGATATTGCGAAAGTATAATTCGCCCTTACAAATGATGACATGCTTTACAGCATTACTGTGCGTTTTTCTGTATCGAGAAACGAGCCAACAGCATGTCCTGATTTTAATCTTTTTTTGTTTGAGTGTAGTCATCACAGGCCTTATACACTACCGTGATGCCTTTTTTAAAACCAAAAATTATGGTTATAAACGTAGAGGCAATTTGGTTGAGTTGTTACGAACATGTTGCCTCTTGGTGTCAGCCCTGCTGCACAAGCCACACAATGTTGTACTGCTTCCGGCTCTGGTGTTTACGTTGGAGAAAAGCTATCACTTGTGTGATAATTTGCATATGAAGGATAAAAAACTATACAATCGCTGTTATGTGTTAGTACTAAAGACTGTCATAACTATATTCATTGCAAACATGTATTACTTCTTTCAGGTATGTATTTATTTGTATTAGCTTTCTAAGAACATAATTAAAACATTATTAATGTAAATTCATAACAAAGTTAGACAAATTTAAAAAGGCAAAAATCACGACTCTTAAAATCGAAAGATTCAAATATGTATTTAGACCCCTAAAAAGTCGACCACTCTTCATATCTTATATACTAATATTTTAAATTTGTTTTTTTTAGGGAAATTCTAATAGTTTATCTACCATAGACCTAAATCCCGGTTACATCGGTTTATCATCGTATAATCCTTTTGTAGTTGGTTCTTTAATTACACTAAATACCGATTAATGCGTTCCTATTCCTTATGTGGCATGTGTTTGCGACACAAACCTATTCCTATTCCTTATGTGGCATATGTTTGCGACCCAAACAACGACTTTGCCTATGCGCCAAGAGAAGGAACAAATTTCAAATGCTCAGTTATTGGAGAGCACCGAAGAAGATCTATATTTAGTAATAAGTCTGTTTACTGCCACCACTGTGATGCCCGTTGCCGTATACTGGCTGTTGTCATTGGGCTTTCGTTATCACCTATTTATATATTCTGTATTTGCACCAAAAGCCTTTTATGAATGCTTCTATATTTAAGTATTTTATTTAAATTTCATTATAACAAATTTGTACTTTAGGTTATTTCAATAAAAATTCAAATGAACGTCCCAGGAGCGCAATGATTAAACGCAAGTTAAATCAATTCTGGACGAAATAATAGCAATAATAAATATTCATATTCTGCACTTCAGACCTATATGTATTTCCATAAATATTATTAAACTAGTACTCTGTTACTCTCCCTTTAGTGCACTGAAAGTACTCTTCGTGCCCTTTAAAGGTAAAACTTCAAAAATCCAATGAGAATACCTAGAAAAAACAAAATAATAAATATTAGAAATTTTTTTACAAGTGAAAAATTTTGTTTTATGGTGGAAAAAGTGTTAAAATTTCGTTTACAGACACGAAAGAAAATTTTCTCAATTTTAACACAGAAAATTAAATTTGTATAAATTAACTATAAGGCAGAGTTCTTTCATGAATGTAAGCGTCTTTAGGTTGTGTGGAAATTTACACTATTGGGATATTGGGAGTTTGGATAATATGGCCAAAACAGTCCTGGTCAAAATTGAAAAAATGCTAAAATTACGTTGTATAGAGAAAAAGTTTTTTTTCTAGGATTTTTTTTCTGAAATGCGTTTCCAATAAGGTTTTGATGGGAAATTGTTGCTATTACTTGTATCTGTTTTCTGTAAAAAATTTGTGAGCACAGGTCTAGGAGTTTGGATAATATGGCCAAAACAGTCCTGGGCAAAATTGAAAAAATGCTAAAAAGAGAAATGCGTTTCTAATAAGGTTTTGATGGGAGATTGTTGCTATTACTTGTATCTATTTTCTGTAAAAAATTTGTGAGCACTGGTCTGGGAGTTTGGATAATATGGCCAAAACAGTCCTGGGCAAAATTGCAAAAATGCTAAAATTACGTTGTATAGAAAAAAAGTTTTTGTTCTAGGATTTTTTTTCTGAAATGCGTTTCTAATAAGGTTTTGATGAAAAAAAAAAAAAAAAAAGTTTTGTTCTAGAATTTATATTATTGTTTTTCTTAAAATTATCCAAAAATATTGCAAAATCTCGAAGGTATTCTGACAAATTTTGATCGTTAAAACATTTTAACACCGCACCATACAAAGCAGCGCTGCAATCTGTGCAGACTCTTCTACAATATGGCCATTTAAATTGGTATTTGTAATTTCCTTCTTTTAGGAAACTTTGTATTTTTTCCAAAAATTGTTTAATTGCTAAAAGAGTGTGTCTGCTTAAAATAGCTTCTGCAAGAACTAAAACTTTTTTTAATTTACTTGATCTTAAAACCAACTTGTATGTTAAAATTCTTTTGTCGGCACATTTGACATGTGCAACACTCTCGCCTGTTGCATCTATATGTAATGTAAAGTTCGAATCTTCAAGAATTTTAAAACATTCTGAAAGGGTTCGAAATGTTACTTTATCCCATAAATAAACGGTAAAGGGATTAGAAAGCTTTTGAATATAATTTTTATAAGGACCTGTAAGCATGCAATTAACGTCATTAAATGCATCATGGTCATAACTTACATTTTCTTAAAGTTGCAAGTTTTTGAATGTTTTGGAAATTTCCTGCTGCCGCAATTTCACCAGAAGCTTTCAGAATTTGCTTCTGTCTAAAAATATAAGCATTATTTCTGTTTAAAAGTTCCTTGTTGACACATCTTTTAACGCCTCTCATTTGACCCACGTGAGTTTCCCCAGCAGCATGAGATAAATTTTGAGTTCTGTAGACTGTTACACAACCTGTAGGTGTAACCTCAAATCTGAACGTTGTGCAATCCGGAAATCGACAATATGCATACAAAAATACATTTTCTTTTATCTTTTTAAAAATTTGTCATACTGCTCTCGGATTACATATTCAATAATTTTTTTAGATGAAAATTTTTGGGGATCATTGAGTTTACTCAAATCAACTTCAAACTTGCAATCTAATATGTTTTTCACAAAAACGCGTCTACGTTCTGTTTCTTTTGGCGCATTTCGTATCACAGATCTATTGCACTTTCTGCTTGCATGTGGTTTTGTTCGGTATTTTAAAAAACCTGAAATATTAATGGAATCATCCGTAATTTCGAATGTATCCAAGGTATGGTCGCTCCTGTTTGTAGTATCAACTTTTTCACTCTAATTGTCGAATATATTCGAAATCTGGTTTGTAACAGGAGTTGCGATTTTCTTTTCAAAAGTCTGATCTTCTACATTAGGTTCGTTTGTCTTTAAAAGAAACCGTTTGTGAAGTTCATCTATAATGACATCACGAGAATCTTTTATTTCAGTACGAATTATTGTTTTCAAGTTATCCATAAATTTTTCAGAATTTATTTCATTAAAATAATATTTTCTTTCATTTGGACATGAACTTTTGTCTTCATTGCCACCGAGTCCAATATCATTTTTAAAACCATCTTTCAAGTTGATCATTTTTTCAGTTGTTACAGTCTGAATAAGCGACTTTAATTCGGTACAAATAGTATTTAAATCTTTCGAAATTTCAAAGCTATTATCAGAATCAGATAGTAAAGCTGAAACCAGTTCTTCCTCAATATCGTCATCACTTCCAATAACTACTTTATTGTTTTCAGAGCAAATGTTGCCCCAATGCTCAGTTGAATCAATAACATGCTTTGCTTCGACATGGTTATTTTCGAAACCCTCTTGAGCTACATTATTTTCGAATATTTTTTCAACTTTAATTCTTTCAACGAGTTTTTCAAAAATATTTTTAATCTCAGACGTATTATCAGAATCTGATAATAAAGCCGAAACCAATTGTTGCTCTATAACATCATCATTTGAATCAATATCACGCTGCGTTTCGGCATGGTTACTTGCAACAATCTCTTGAGCAACAAGTTTTGATATCGATTTAGAATCAATATCCATCTCAATACCTTTTTCAATGTTTAAAGTCATTGAGCTTGTAACAGAAGAATTGCAAGAATCTCGTTCTTTTAAAATAGTACGGGCCATATATGCAATTATTTTTCTGTTTTTTTTTAATTATTTCCCATTTGATTGGACGCTGAAATCGAATTAACTGAGTTTATAATACCCTCAAACAATTTCTTGTCATCATTATAGGGATTTAATATATACTTTAAATATAAATAATTTGAAAGGTACACCTTCAAATCTTTTATATTATAAGATCGACAAGATCTGTGTTTATCAAATCTACGCTTATACTTCATACTTAACTTAATTTGCTGTCACGAGTTTCTAAATGAAAAAAATAGATTATTATTTCCTCAGTAAATATATATATTTATAAGTAAAAATTAAAATCAAGTCACGATTACCATCCTATCTACACTGCATTATTCAATAAATAAACATACTTAATAAATAAAATTTTTATATAAACATGAATTTTTTACAATTTGAATAATATGCAATATGTATCATTTGTTGGAAATGTTTGAATTTTTTTAATAATTTCAAACTCCATTCAAATTTTTATCAAAATGTTTAAATCATTTCGATTTTACCATATTTCGCATTATTATTATATATTTTACAATTACTAACATTACTAACTACATTGTAAAGTTTTTTTACCTTTACAACTTTTTGTTAAATATTCATGTAGTTTTTTTAATAATATGCAATATGAATCATTTGTTGGAAATGTTTGAATTTTTTTAATAATTTCAAACTCCATTCAAATTTTTATCAAAATGTTTAAATCAGTTCGATTTTACCATATTTCGCATTATTATTATATATTTTACAATTACTAACATTACTAACTACATTGTAAAGTTTTTTTTACCTTTACAACTTTTTGTTAAATATTGTAAAGTTTTTTTTACCTTTACAACTTTCTGTTAAATATTCATGTAGTTTTTTTAATAATATGCAATATGAATCAGTTGTTGGAAATGTTTGAATTTTTTTAATAATTTCAAACTCCATTCAAATTTTTATCAAAATGTTTAAATCATTTCGATTTTACCATATTTCGCATTATTATAAGAAATACATGACTAACTACGTTGTTAAGCAAAAATAATAACATACAAATTTATTACATAATTCCTACTAAATATTACCTGAGTAAGCACAATTTCATTTTAAACATTTTTGTTGTAATTGCAAATATTTCGCTTTTTTTAAATTAATGTGTAAAACGTTTTTTGAACACTCAAAAACCACGGCAAAAAATGTAGACGACGATACTCTATTTACATAGGCTTAGGTGTCTGACATCACTATTGTTAATGAAATTGTGCCTACTCGGCTCCACAAAAAAAACTAAATTAAACTTATAAATAATCCTGATGTGTACCTTTCTCGATGTTATCCGAGATCTGTACCGATCAGGATTATACATTTGCTGCGTTGTGTATTCACTTTATAACTTACCTTCACTTTATTTGGGTTTAAATAATAAAAATAAAATAGCACAGCCGAAAACACATCTACAACACGATTTAAATAAATCACAATAATATGAGTTTGTTATAAGTGTAGCCAAGTTATGAACTGCACTTAAAGCTAATTTCAATATAAATAGGGTTGCCATGCAGTGTCTAAGATTGCGGACACTAAATAACATTTTAAAGTCTAAAGAAATTTTTGCTATAAATCTGAAAAGTTTACAGATAGCGAAATTCCTAAATTAAAATTTCTAAATAAAACAGACGAATAAATAAAAACCTGAAGAAAAGTACCTTCTTTTTACCAAATAAATATGTCATTTCATCTTCATCTTCATCTTCTTCTTCATCTTCATCTTCATTTCATTTCATCTTCATTTTCATTTTTTTATTATTTAATTTTAATAACCGATCCTGGCCTTTAATTTGAGAACTTGGTAACCCTTAAAATTCCAATTTGGCTGCACTTTTTTTTAAAGCTTTTCTAGGATTTTTTCGTTAGCTATTCGACATTTTTGTTTTGAAGGTTGAAAATGGTAAGTACTGCGTTTTTTATACTAATATAAATTTTCAATTTTGTTTTTATTTTAACTGATTTTATTATTTATTTACTTTCTTTTCAGAACTCAAAGGACAACAATTGCCCCAACTGCGGCATACCCCTCAAAGTGGTAAACACAATCAAAAGACGCCACCCGCCCAAGCGCCATAATAAAAAACCTGTGGCAAAGAAGGATGCGCCAGAGAAAACGCAACAGGTGGAGGTTATGCCGCAGCAGGGGGTCGTAAACCCACAAGTTGGAATGATGGCGCAGCAACAGCCGCACAACATCATTCAGCAACTAGCGATGATGCTGCAGCAAACGCCAATGCAGACTTTGGCGCACCAGCTGCAGCAGCTGCTTATGCCGCAGCAATTGGGCATGCAGCAGCAATGGCCGCAGTAAATTTCTGCGTATCCTCTGCAGTATGGACGCCAACAGGTAGCATCAATTCCCCTCCCACCAACTCAAGACACATCAGTGGTTGCACCTGGGGCTCCTCCGCTGCAGTATGGACGCCAACAGGTAGCGTCAATGCCCCTCCCACCAACTCAAGACACATCAGTGGTTGCACCTGGGGCTCCTCCAGAGCCTGATCAACAAAATGTTGAATAAGTTATAATTTCACAGTGCAACATTTCTAAGGTCATCGTCTGGTGGCGCCTTCCTACCCAGATATTTTTGAAGTATATACCGAGACTAAAAAAATCCCCAAAGGATTTGGCCAAATTACATCGAAACATTTTTTTATGGATACTCCAATATTTTTTCCCCAATACGATTTTATCACCATTTTTAGGGAGTCCATATTTCATAAACTATTCGGAATTTTTTCTATTCGTCTTCGGCAAAGTTGTAGATCTAAACCAGAGCAAAAAAAGTGTCAAATAGACCGACACAAAAAAATTGCATCTAGTGCATGAAAATTGTAAAAATATGGGAAAAAAGGCTATTTTTTCATGTTATTTTCACCATAAAATTATGATTATAATAAGTAATATTTCACATAAATCATACGCCACGGATTACAACGAAATAAATTTTGTGTGGAAAACATCATGAAAAAATATCCTTTTTCCCCATATTTTTGATATTTTCATGCACTGGATGCTATTTTTTTGGGTCGGTCTATTTGACACTTTTTTTGCTCTGGTCTACAGATCTACACCTTTGCCGAAGAGAAAAAATTCCGAATAGTTTATGGAATATGAACTCCCTAAAAATGGTGATAAAATCGTATTGTGGAAAAAATATTGGAGTATCCATAAAAAAATGTTTCGACGTAATGGGGCCAAATCCTTTGGGGATTTTTTTAATCTCGGTATATACTTAAAAAATAGCTGAGTACGAAGGCGGCACTTATTTATGTGTTGCACTGTGTTTTAATAACAAAATTTTTTTATAACGAACTCCCTTCAAAGTTTTTAATAGTTTTTTGCAGCGGTAATTTAATTTGTTTCAAACAAATTCTGAAATGTTTCTTTTGTTTTTATTCCTGAATATTTATTTGATTTATTTTAAAATTGATTGATCTTATTTTTTTAATATTATTAAAAATGTTCAAAAATAATATTAATAAAAAATAATAAAAATAATTTTGAGATTTTTTTACCTCGGATATGACGAACTTCGCATATGACGAACTTAAATGCCTAGTCGCTAGGAGTTCGCTATAACCGTACTCGATTGTATAGAGAATTTTATTGCAATCGGTCTATTAATATGATCGATATAACGATTCATTCATATGATAATTTGCATATGAAGGATAAAAAACTATACAATCGCTGTTATGTGTTAGTACTAAAGACTGTGATAACTATATTCATTGCAAACATGTATTACTTCTTTCAGGTATGTATTTATTTGTATTAGCTTTTTAAGAACATAATTAAAACATTATTAATGTAAATTCATAACAAAGTTAGACAAATTTAAGGGGGCAAAAATCACGACTCTTAAAATCGAAAGATGTAGATTCAAATATGTATTTAGACCCCTAAAAAGTCGACCACTCTTCATATCTTATATACTAACATTTTAAATTTGTTTTTTTTAGGGAAATTCTAATAGTTTATCTACCATAGACCTAAATCCCGGTTACATCGGTTTATCATCGTATAGACCTTTTGTAGTTGGTTCTTTAATTACACTTACTTAACTTAAAAACTTAATTTCCCTTTGCACCCCATGGATGAGGTATGGGATAGCTTCTCGCGTTGTTGTGAATTAACACGCTTTCTATTTTTAGATTCACAACTAACGGCACCTACTTATTTATCGACGAATGCGAACGTCACTGTTTTGAGAAGCTCTTACTAGACACGACGATTGAATCGACGCTTAATACTGCGAAGTTGCTGTCAAACAACATTCGAGGGGAGCCGACAATGAAAGAAAATTTTATTTATTTTTTTCTTTTAAGATGACTGGAGCCAGGTTTGAACCTGCGATCTCCCGCATGGTAGTCGCGTGTTCTAACCACTATGCCACGGCCGGTCCCACTAATTACACTAAATACCGATTAATGCGTTCCTATTCCTTATGTGGCATATGATTGCGACCCAAACAACGACTTTGCCTATGCGCCAAGAGAAGGAACAAATTTCAAATGCTCAGTTATTGGAGAGCACCGAAGAAGATCTATATTTAGTAATAAGTATGTTTACTGCCACCACTGTGATGCCCGTTGCCGTATACTGACTGTTGTTATTGGGCTTTCGTTATCACCTATTTATATATTCTGTATTTGCACCAAAAGCCTTTTATGAATGCTTTTATATTTAAGTATTTTATTTAAATTTCATTATAACAAATTTGTACTTTAGGTTATTTCAATAAAAATTCAAATGAACGTCCCAGGAGCGCAATGATTAAACGCAAGTTAAATCAATTCTGGACGAAATAAGAGCAATAATAAACATTCATATTCTGCACTTCAGACCTATATGTATCTCCATAAATATTATTAAACTAGTACTCTGTTACTCTCCCTTTAGTGCACTGAAAGTACTCTTCGTGCCCTTTAAAGGTAAAACTTCAAAAATCCAATGAGAATACCTAGAAAAAACAAAATAATAAATATTAGAAATTTTTTTACAAGTGAAAAATTTTGTTTTATGGTGGAAAAAGTGTTAAAATTTCGTTTACAGACACGAAAGAAAATTTTCTCAATTTTAACACAGAAAATTAAATATGTATAAATTAACTATAAGGCAGAGTTCTTTCATGAATGTAAGCGTCTTTAGGTTGTGTGGAAATTTACACTATTGGGATATTGGGAGTTTGGATAATATGGCCAAAACAGTCCTGGTCAAAATTGAAAAAATGCTAAAATTACGTTGTATAGAGAAAAAGTTTTTTTTCTAGGATTTTTTTTCTGAAATGCGTTTCCAATAAGGTTTTGATGGGAAATTGTTGCTATTACTTGTATCTGTTTTCTGTAAAAAATTTGTGAGCACAGGTCTAGGAGTTTGGATAATATGGCCAAAACAGTCCTGGGCAAAATTGAAAAAATGCTAAAAAGAGAAATGCGTTTCTAATAAGGTTTTGATGGGAGATTGTTGCTATTACTTGTATCTATTTCCTGTAAAAAATTTGTGAGCACATGTCTGGGAGTTTAGTTGATATGGCCAAAATAGTCCTGGCCAAAACTGACAAAATGCTAAAATTTCGTTGCATAGAGAAAAAGTTTTTGTTCTAGAATTTATATTATTGTTTTTCTTAAAATTATCCAAAAATATTGCACAATCTCGAAGGTATTCTGACAAATTTTGATCGTTAAAACATTTTAACACCGCACCATACAAAGCAGCGCTGCAATCTGTGCAGACTCTTCTACAATATGGCCATTTAAATTGGTATTTGTAATTTCCTTCTTTTAGGAAACTTTGTATTTCTTCCAAAAATTGTTTAATTGCTAAAAGAGTGTGTCTGCTTAAAATAGCTTCTGCAGGAACTAAAACTTTTTGTAATTTACTTGATCTTAAAACCAACTTGTAATGTAAAGTTCGAATCTTTAAGAATTTTAACACATTCTGAAAGGGTTCGAAATGTTACTTTATCCCATAAATAAACGGTAAAGGGATTAGAAAGCTTTTGAATATAATTTTTATAAGGACCTGTAAGCATGCAATTAACGTCAATAAATGCATCACGGTCATAACTTACATTTTCTTAAAGTTGCAAGTTTTTGAATGTTTTGGAAATTTCCTGCTGCCGCAATTTCACCAGAAACTTTCAAAATTTGCTTCTGTCTAAAAATATAAGCATTATTTCAGTTTAAAAGTTCCTTGTTGAGACATCTTTTGATGCCTCTCATTTGACCGGCGTGAGTCTCCCCAGCAGCATGAGATAAATTTTGAGTTCTGTATACTGTTACACAACCTGTAGGTGTAACCTCAAATCTAAACGTTGTGCAATCCGGAAATCTACAATATGCATACAAAAATAAATTTTCTTTTATCTTTTTAAAAGAATAGAAACATATTACGCATATGTTATTAAATTTGTCATACTGCTCTCGGATTACATATTCAATATTTTTTTTAGATGAAAATTTTTGGGGATCATTGAGTTTACTCAAATCAACTTCAAACTAGCAATCTAACATGTTTTTCACAAAAACGCGTCTACGTTCTGTTTCTTTTGGCGCATTTCGTATCACAGATCTATTGCACTTTCTGTTTGCATGTGGTTTTGTTCGGTATTTTATAAAACCTGAGATATTAATAGAATCATCCGTAATTTCGAATGTATCCAAGGTATGGTCGCTCCTGTTTGTAGTATCAACTTTTTCACTCAAATTGTCGAATTTATTCGAAATCTGGTTTGTAACAGTAGTTGCGATTTTCTTTTCAAAAGTCTGATCTTCTACCTAATGTCTTTGAAAGAAACCGTTTGTGAAGTTCATCTATAATGACATCACGAGAATCTTTTATTTCAGTACGAATTATTGTTTTCAAGTTATCCATAAATTTTTCAGAATTTATTTCATTAAAATAATATTTTTCTTCATTTGGACATGAACTTTTGTCTTCATTGCCACCGAGTTCAATATCATTTTTAAAACCATCTTTCAAGTTGATTTTTTCAGTTGTTACAGTCTGAATAAGCGACTTTAATTCGGTACAAATAGTATGTAAATCTTTCAAAATTTCCAAACCAGTTGGTATTGAAATTGCTTCTTCGTTGTTTTTAAAAGTATTGAAATTTTCTTTATCCAAGTTATTTCCAACATAATTTTTAATTACAGATTCTAGGTCTGAAGACGAACAATGCAGATTTTTCAAAAAAAATGCATCTTTAGAATTATCTTTGAATTCAGTTTTAAGGAGTGATTCAGTTTCTGAATCGTTTTTATATTCAAAACTATTGGGAGTATCTGAAAATATTTCATTTCACTACAAATATTATATTCCAATGTTTGTTCAACTTGAATTCTTCCACTGGGTCTTTGCAAAATATTTGTAATTTCAAAGCTTTTATCAGAATCTGATAATAAAGCCGAAACCAGTTGTTGCTGTATAACGTCATCTATCTGTAAATCAATATCATGCTTTGTTTCGGCATGGTTACTTGCAACAATCTCTTCAGCTATATTACTTTCTAAAATATCTTCAACTTCAATACTTTCGACGAATTTTTGAAAAATATTCGAAATTTCAAAGCTATTATCAGAATCAGATAGTAAAGCCGAAACCAGTTCTTCCTCAATATCGTCATCACTTCCAATAATTACTTTATTGTTTTCAGAGCAAAGGTTGCCCCAATGCTCAGTTAAATCAATAACATGCTTTGCTTCGACATGGTTATTTTCGAAACCCTCTTGAGCTACATTATTTTCGAATATTTTTTCAACTTTAATTCTTTCAACAAGTTTTTCAAAAATATTTTTAATCTCAGACGTATTATCAGAATCTGATAATAAAGCCGAAACCAGTTGTTGCTCTATAACCTCATCAATCTTTGAATCAATATCACGCTGCGTTTCGGCATGGCTACTTGCAACAAGTTTTGATATCGATTTAGAATCAATATCCATCTCAATACCTTTTTCAATGTTTAAAGTCATTGAGCTTGTAACAGAAGAATTGCAAAAATCTCTATCTTTTAAAATAGTACGGGCCATATATGCAATTATTTTTCTGTTTTTTAAATTATTTCCCATTTGATTGGACGCTGAAATCGAATTAACTGAGTTTATAATACCCTCAAACAATTTCTTGTCATCATTATAGGGATTTAATATATACTTTAAATATAAATAATTTGAAAGGTACATCTTCAAATCTTTTATATTATAAGATCGACAAGATCTGTGTTTATCAAATCTACGCTTATACTTCATACTTAACTTAATTTGCTGTCACGAGTTTCTAAATGAAAAAAAAAATAGATTATTATTTCCTTAGTAAATATATATATTTATAAGTAAAAATCAAAATGAAGGCACGATTACCATCCTATCTACACTACATTATTCAATAAATAAACATATTTAATAAATAAAATTTTTAAATAAACATGAATTTTTTACAATTTGAATAATATGCAATATGTATCATTTGTTGGAAATGTTTGAAATTTTTTAATAATTTCAAACTCCATTCAAATTTTTATCAAAATGGTTAAATCATTTCGATTTTACCATATTTCGCATTATTATTATACATTTTACAATTACTACAATGCTTAACTATCTACATTGTAAAGTTGTTTAACCTTTACAACTTTTTTAAATACTCATGAATTTTTTTAATAATATGCAATATGTATCATTTGATGGAAATGTTTGAAATTTTTTAATAATTTCAAACTCCATTCAAATTTTTATCAAAATGTTTAAATCATTTCGATTTTACTATATTTCGCATTATTATTATATATACATACATAACTAACTACGTCGTTACGCTAAAAATATTAACATAAATATCTATCACATTATTACTAATTACATATTAAAGGAGTAAGCCAATTTCATTTCAAACATTTTAGTTGTAATCATTAATATTTCGCATTTTTTTAAAAATTAATGTGTAAAACTTTTTGTGAACGCTTAAACACATTTTTTAATTACCGTGACCACGACAGAACTTGTAGGCGACGAAACTCTATTTAAATAGGCTCGGATGTAAATCGCTATTGTTAATGGAATTGCGCTTACTCGGCTCCAAAATTAAAAATTATACAAAACTTACAAATAATCCTGATGTGTACCTTTCACGATATTATTACAGATATGTACCCATCAGGATTACATTTTTGTCGCGATTTGGATTTACATTATTACTTACCTTCACTTTTTTTGTTTTAAATAATTAAAATATAATCTCACACATAGGGGCAAATGCATCCACACGATTTAAATTAATCACAATGTAAGTCTATTATAAGTGTAGCCAAGTCCACCACTTAAACCTAATATCAATAAAATAGGGTTACCATATAGTGTGTAAAATTGCGATTTCTAATTTAACATTTTGAAGTCTAAACAGAAATGCTTTAAGATAGCAAAATGCGCAATTAATTTATAGTAGAACGATGAATGCAACATCTTAGAAACATCTTCATTTTCAGTTTCATTTTTTCATTATTTAGTTTTAATAACCGATCCTGGCCTTTTATTTGAGAACATGGTAACCCTTAAAATTCCAATTTGGCTGCACTTTTTTAAAGCTTTTCTAGGATTTTTTTCGTTAGCTATTCGACATTTTTGTTTCGAAGGTTGAAATTGGTAAGTACTGCGTTTTTTATACTAATATAAATTTTCATTTTGTTTTTATTTTAACTCATTTTATTATTTATTTACTTTCTTTTCAGAACTCAAAGGACAACAATTGCCCCAACTGCGGCATACCCCTCAAAGTGGTAAACACCATTAAAAGACGCCACCCGCCCAAGCGCCATAATAAAAAACCTGTGGCAAAGAAGGATGCGCCAGAGAAAACGAAACAGGTGGGGGTTATGCCGCAGCAGGGTGTCGTAAACCCACAAGTAGGAATGATGCCGCAGCAACAGCCGCACAACATTATTCAACAACTAGCGATGATGCTGCAGCAAACGCCAATGACACCCCAAATACCCACGCAGCAACAGCTGCAGACTTTGGCGCTCCAGCTGCTTACGCCGCAGCAATTGGCCATGCCGCAGCAATGGCCACAGCAAATTTCTGCGTATCCTCTGCAGTATGGACGCCAACAGGTAGCATCAATTCCCCTCCCACCAACTCAAGACACATCAGTGGTTGCACCTGGGGCTCCTCCGCTGCAGTATGGACGCCAACAGGTAGCGTCAATGCCCCTCCCACCAACTCAAGACACATCAGTGGTTGCACCTGGGGCTCCTCCAGAGCCTGATCAACAAAATGTTGAATAAGTTATAATTTCACAGTGCAACATTTCTAAGGTCATCGTCTGGTGGCGCCTTCCTACCCAGATATTTTTGAAGTATATACCGAGACTAAAAAAATCCCCAAAGGATTTGGCCAAATTACATCGAAACATTTTTTTATGGATACTCCAATATTTTTTCCCCAATACGATTTTATCACCATTTTTAGGGAGTCCATATTTCATAAACTATTCGGAATTTTTTCTATTCGTCTTCGGCAAAGTTGTAGATCTAAACCAGAGCAAAAAAAGTGTCAAATAGACCGACACAAAAAAATTGCATCTAGTGCATGAAAATTGTAAAAATATGGGAAAAAAGGCTATTTTTTCATGTTATTTTCACCATAAAATTATGATTATAATAAGTAATATTCCACATAAATCATACGCCACGGATTACAACGAAATAAATTTTGTGTGGAAAACATCATGAAAAAATATCCTTTTTCCCCATATTTTTGATATTTTCATGCACTGGATGCTATTTTTTTGGGTCGGTCTATTTGACACTTTTTTTGCTCTGGTCTACAGATCTACAACTTTGCCGAAGACGAAGAGAAAAAATTCCGAATAGTTTATGGAATATGAACTCCCTAAAAATAGTGATAAAATCGTATTGTGGAAAAAATATTGGAGTATCCATAAAAAAATGTTTCGATGTAATGGGGCCAAATCCTTTGGGGATTTTTTTAGTCTCGGTATATACGTAAAAAATAGCTGAGTACGGAGGCGGCACCAATTTATGTGTTGCACTGTGTTTTAATACAGTATTTACCGCTTATATGCACTTCGTAATTTGCTCGACTTTTAGTGCTTATAAGCGGGAAATGCATTTACCAAAACTCGGTTATATGCATTTGCAGTGCATGTAGAAAAACTCGCTTAGTTGCATCGGTGGTGCTTATATAAAAAATATGTTATGTACATAAAATATGTATTGTACATATGTATTTAGTAATACATGCACCAGAAGTTCAGAAACGTAAAATGTAATTGTAAAAACAGAATATGGATGCACATTGCTAGTTTGTTTTGTGTTTTTAACATTTTTATTGAGATCAATATTTACATATGTATGCATGTAACTATTTGAATTTTGTAAATTCAATTTCATTAAATACGTATTAATATGTACATATACAATATATAATAGTATATTATACATATGTATTATAATTTTTTTGAGATCAGTGCTTTGACTTTAAAATTATATTTCACCTTAAATCCAGTCGGTTTTTAATTAATAATTTAAAAAAATAAATAATTTAAAGTTAAAAGTTTAAGATTTGAATGCAATTCATATGTTTTTTTGTAAATGCTCTTAGCTTAAATAATTTTTTTTTCGAAAAAATTCGTTATTTTTGTCTGTACATTACTGTTTGCTATTTAATTGCGATGAAACAATTTTCGTACATTTTCCTTATTGATGGTGAAAAATTTAGACAGTGCATATATGAGAATTTTTTACATGCAATTTCTCAAAATCCTACATAATTTTGGTGCATAAATGCGAGAAATGCATATAGGCGAAATGCATATATTAAAAAATATTGCGTGTATTTTATATACAAAAGAAAGATTGTTCAAGTTCGGCTGCATATAAACGATAAATGCTTATAACCGGCGTGCATGTAAGCGGTAAATACTGTAACAAACATTTTTTATAACGAACTCCCTTCAATGTTTTTAATAGTTTTTTGCAGCGGTAATTTAATTTGTTTCAAACAAATTCTGAAATGTGTTTCGTTTGTTTTTATTCCTGAATATTTATTTATTTTAAAATTGATTGATCTTATTTTTTTAATGTTATTAAAAATGTTCAAAAATAATATTAATAAAAAATAATAAAAATAATTTTGAGATTTTTTTACCTCGGATATGACGAACTTAAATGCCTAGTCCCTAGGAGTTCGCTATAACCGTACTCGATTGTATATAGAATTTTATTGCAATCGGTCTATTAATATGATCGATATAACGATTCATTCATATGATAATTTGCATATGAAGGATAAAAAACTATACAATCGCTGTTATGTGTTAGTACTAAAGACTGTGATAACTATATTCATTGCAAACATGTATTACTTCTTTCAGGTATGTATTTATTTGTATTAGCTTTTTAAGAACATAATTAAAACATTATTAATGTAAATTCATAACAAAGTTAGACAAATTTAAGGGGGCAAAAATCACGATTCTTTAAATCGAAAGATGTAGATTCAAATATGTATTTAGACCCCTAAAAAGTCGACCACTCTTCATATCTTATATACTAACATTTTAAATTTGTTTTTTTAGGGAAATTCTAATAGTTTATCTACCATAGACCTAAATCCCGGTTACATCGGTTTATCATCGTATAATCCTTTTGTAGTTGGTTCTTTAATTACACTAAATACCTATTGTGCACCGATTAATACATTCCTCTACCTTATGTGGCATATGTTTGCGACCCAAACAACGACTTTGCCTATGCGCCAAGAGAAGGAACAAATTTCAAATGCTCAGTTATTGGAGAGCACCGAAGAAGATCTATATTAAGTAATAAATCTGTTTACTGCCACCACTGTGACATGCCCGTTGCCATATACTGGCTGTTGTTATTGGGCTTTCGTTATCACCTATTTATATATTCTGTATTTGCACCAAAAGCCTTTTATGAATGCTTTTATATTTAAGTATTTTATTTAAATTTCATTATAACAAATTTGTACTTTAGGTTATTTCAATAAAAATTCAAATGAACGTCCCAGGAGCGCAATGATTAAACGCAAGTTAAGTCAATTCTGGACGAAATAATAGCAATAATAAATATAAATAAAATAAAGAAAACTATTACTTACTACTAACAAAAGATTAATATTTTGGAAAATATGGTAGTTTTAATTATTAACTTTGAGGGCGTAATGAATATCGTCCATACTGACATTAAGTAGAATCTTTAGGAAAATATCATTGCGTGGGTGTTCACATATAAGCAAGCGTTCTGCGCCCAATTTAGCACATATGCGCAAGGCACGGTCTAAAAGAAAAGCAAGTGATAATTTTAAAATTCGCCTTATTATTATTATATTCCTGGGAAATGTTATCTGGCGTGGGTATAGGAGCACCCATAAATGCTGAAATAGTTTCGGCTTCTGTGTAAACGCCCATAAATGAGGTTTCATCCACGCCAGTGCGCGTAACCTCTGCCACCACTGAATGCAAAAAGATTTGTTCCATACGGGAACATTTCTTAATGGCTTGTACCTTGGCGCTGGCTATCATTTCGGTCAATGCTGGACATGCATCATGTTGACACACTGAAGTGCAGGGTTGGAACTATCACTAGATTTAGAAGCTGCGGCATCAGCAATTTCGGTAGCTCGGCGACAAATGTCCAGAGCACGACGAGCATCACCAGAAACAGCGGCGACTTTTCTGTAAGAAAATTTCAGATTTAATATTTATTGGATATTACAATGCTACTTTTTACAAATATTCACTTTTACATACTAGTCAAACAAAGAGCATGACTGTTAACGGTAACATATTGTTGGATAATAATAAAGTATTTACTAAGAGCTTGTCTCTTCACTCATCGCAAATAATTTTGGTATTTTAGACATTAGTCTGATAGTTGGGAGATCCTGCTCTTGCCCGTGACTAGTATGTATTTCACCATACTAAAGTGTTAAGCATAAATATTCTCACTTGCCTTGCAACCAATTGTACAGCATCTCCCTTAAAGGCTTCGGACTCACTAAGACGTCCTGTGACGATTTCCTCCAGCTGCTTATGTGTGTATGGCTGCAATGTTAAGCGTGTCAAACCTAATCGTGATGTTTCTTTCCCCATTAAGAGGCGTTCTAGCAAATCCATCGTGTTGGCAATAGTGACCACTACTAGACGTGCAGCTGATTTTGTAGGCCAATCCAAAAGGTTATATACGACATCTTGACTGCGATTTCATAGAATGTCCAATTCATCCACTAACAAGACTGTTGTAACACGTCTAGGTGCGGCGGTCGTAAAACGTTTCTCCAACAAAGAATGAGCGTGCTCCCACGATACTGTCTTTCCGGTAAGTTGTCGGTAAATGTGGACATATGCCTGGCGGGGTTCAGTCAAACGCATGCCGTTTATTTCCAAAAAATCAAATGGCGGCAATTTATCGTTAGACACTTGCTTCTGTAGAGTTCTAATGGCTCCAGTTACTGTGACGGTCTTGCCAGTTCCGGGTACACCAGAAACATACATACAACCCCCACATAGGTCTTCTATTTTTCCCTCAAGGAAGGTGTAAATGTTATCTTTGGCACTACCGAGACGTGCTAACGTTCGCGAGCAATCCGAAGTTCGGTTTTGCCTTTTGCAGAACCGGATGAAGCATCCCGCTTTTCCAAGGACGGTTTGATTTCACCCGACCGTATCATTTTTAATTTCTGAGAAGGAGTTTTTGGCGTTCCGGGGGCTTCTGCTGTAGAAGCCTTCGATGTACTTCTTCGGCCCTTTGACGGAGTTTTTTGTGTAGATTTCATGAACGTACATTGTTCTGCAGGCACTTCATCGCCGTTATCGGCCGATGGCACCGCAGCTATTGTTTTTCTTGCTTTAGAGCGCTTTGGTGTATTAATGACATCATCGTCCTTAAATACCCTCTGCTCCACAATACTGGACAATTGTATGCTACTGCGAGGAGTACCTTCGGCTAAATAAATATGAAATAAACAGGGATATTTTTTAAATATTTATTTAGATTATGTTGCTTTCTAATATTTTTCTTACCTAATCTACTAGTTGCTGATTTAAGAATACTCTTCCTTCTGTTTGATGGTGTGCTCTCTACGGTGTCCTTTGGGGTGTCTTTGTGGGCGTCTGGTAAATATCCGTGTTGTTTTGTATGTTACCTTGAATGGCGGCTTGTTGATCTGGTTTTATAGCTAGAGGATCTTCATCAATTGATGACTGACGGGTAGAGCGCTTTCTGTAATATAATTTATGTTGTTAGTTTTTTGTATAATTCTAATGTTTGTTTAGTGAATTTTAGTCTTCTAAGTAAAATTTCTGTTACAACAATTATTTTTAAGCTAACAACTGGATTTAGGGAAACGCCAATTATACCCTTCAGGTCTTCAAAGGATAATGGACAAGTATAATTAAGAACAATATTGATGAAATCTCTTACTTACATTTCCGAAGTCTTAAGTCTGAAAGTACTCTTCGTGCCCCTTAAAGGTAAAAAATCAAAAATCCAATGAGAATACCTAGAAAAAAACAAAATAATAAATATTAGTAATTTTTTTTCAAGTTTTATGGAAAAAAAGTTTTTGTTCTAGAAATTTTTTTCTGAAATGCGTTTCCAATAAGGTTTTGATGGGGAATTGTTGCTAATACTTATATCTATAATCCGTAAAATTTTCGTGAGCACAACATTTGGAGTTTGGATGATATGGCTAAAATGGTCCTGGCCAAATTGAAAAATGCTAAAATTTCGTCATATGGAGAAAAAGTTTTTGTTCTAGAAATTTTTTTCTGAAATGCGTTTCCAATAAGGTTTTGATGGGGAATTGTTGCTAATACTTATATCTATAATCCGTAAAATTTTCGTGAGCACAACATTTGGAGTTTGGATGATATGGCTAAAATGGTCCTGGCCAAATTGAAAAATGCTAAAATTTCGTCATATGGAGAAAAAGTTTTTGTTCTAGAAATTTTTTTCTGAAATGCGTTTCCAATAAGGTTTTGATGGGGAATTGTTGCTTTTAATTATATCTATTTTCTGTGACATTTTTGTGAGCACAACATTTGGAGTTTTCATGATATGGCCAAAATAGTCCTGGCCAAATTGGAAAAATTATAAAATTTTGTCATATGGAGAAAAAGTTTTTGTTCTACGACTTTTTTTCTGAAATGCGTTTCCAATAAGGTTTTGATAGGGAATTATTGCTATTACTTTTGTCTGTTATCTGTGAAATTTTCGTGAGCACAACATTTTAAGTTTGGATGATATGGCCTAAATAGTCCTGGCCAAAATTGAAAAAGTGTCCATAAATGTAATTTTTTTTTTAAACAATTTTCTCTCTCTTTTCTCCACTTCACCAAAACAAAACGTAAAAAATTAGAAACACTAAATATTCAATCGGCCTGAAGTTAACAAACTAAATAACAAACAAAATCTGGAGTGAGAGCAATTAGAGAGAGATAGATAGATATATATTTCTGTTCTCTCTCTCACTCCCTCTCGCCTGAACTGCCAGATGATAATTAAGTTTAATTTATGCTGATTTGGTGGCAATATTGCCAATTTAATGACTATTGTGAATAAAAATGCACAAATGTCAAAAAAATTCCAGGTTTGTGGTCATGGGAGAGATAACAAACTGGCCAACAAACTAAATATTGGGAGGGAATAAAACAACCCCCAAGTGTTTTACTATAAAATAATTAAATATATTTTACGAAATAAATAAAGTAAAAGTTTTGTGAAGAGTTTTAGTGTGTGATCCAGTGTGTGTGTATAAATATACTTACATATACAATGTATATGTAACTATATTTACAAAGGTTGTACCACGAGTGTCGGAAATCTGGACGAAGTCTACCACCTAATCGGTCCTGGACACTTGTTTGGACCAGCTATGAACAAAGGACTGAAAAGGTAAGTTAAAGGAATATCATAGCAATCTGTCTATGTATTCCAATATATTGTAGTCCGATTTTAACAGAAGTTTCTTTAATAAAAACTTTTTGTCCACAGGTGCCGATGTTGTTATTTTTCACATAGAGCGTTGTATAAAAATGGACCTGAAAAATTATTTGAACCAGCTATTAAAAAAGGTCTGATTAGGTAAGTTAAAGGAATGTCATAGCTACCTGTCTATGCATTCCAATCTATTGTAGTCCGATTCTAACAGAAATTTCATTAATAAAAACTTTTCGTCCATAGGTGCTGATGGTGAAAATTGTGTATGGGGCTTTGTTTAAATGTGAATGCGGAAGCTTATTTGGACCAGCTATTAAATAAGGACTGATAAGGTAAGTTAGAGGAATGTTATAGCAATTCGTTAATATATTCCAATCTATTGTAATCCGATTTTTGTAGAATTTTCATTAATAAAAACTTTTCGTCCATAGGTGCTGATGGTGAAAATTGTGTATGGGGCTTTGTTTAAATGTGAATGCGGAAACTTATTTGGATCAGCTATTAAAAAAGGACTAATAAGGTAAGTTAGAGGAATGTTATAGCAATTCGTTAATATATTCCAATCTATTGTAATCCGATTTTTATAGAATTTTCATTAATAAAAACTTTTCGTCCAGAGGTGACGATGATGAAAAAAATGTATGGGGCCTTGTTTAAACGTGGATGCGGAAACTTATTTGGACCAGCTATTAAAAAAGGACTAATAAGATAAGTTAGAGGAATGTTATAGCTACCTGTCTATGCATTCCAAAATATTGTAGTCCAATTCTAACAGAAATTTCTTTAATAAAAATTTCGTTGATGACAACTTTTTGTGTACAGGTGCTGATGATGTGAATTTGAAGGCTTATGATAATCTGGACTTGGATAGTTATATTGGCCCTACTTTTTTTCAAATTATGTTGTACTAGTAATACGTCATTGCCATTATAAGCTTTTGTAATATAACTAATAACAAAAATATTATTTAACAAATTTTTTTGAATAATGTATAGTTTCACATTAATCAAAAAAGTTAATAAAGGGAAATTTATTACAGCTAGAAATTGTTTCCAAAATACAAACACTGTACTTGCATTACTTGGTGAGTTATATTAATTGTATAGGAACAAATATTTAAACTTTAATAAAATATAATTAGGAATGTATTATTAATTTAAAGCCCTTAGTAGAAGTAAGAGCTGAACAATTCAACGCAACGATAAATAAATGGTAATGCATACATTCATATTTTTAAGCATGGAAGTTTCTATTTCATTATTAATTAATAATTGGTAAAAAAGAAAGCTTTGCACTTTTGAATGTAAGCATTTGTTGAAGTAACAGTTTTTTGTACTTATTGTACTAAAAGTACAATGAGAATCTTTTTTCCAAATCTGACACAATAAGTAATTTGGCTCCACTTTTTTTACATTTTTGGCATTAGTACTGTTGAGCTTGATAAAGCTGGTGTAAAACTCTAATTGAACTTTTTATATTAATTGTGAAGAAGTGCTTAGTTAGTATTCAATATTTTTAGTATATTAAAACTACTGTTTTGTATTTCCAAGTACCAATAAAATAAGATGTCTGTGTTTTAGTTAAAAAGGATCTGTTTGCCGTGGAGACCATTTTGGATTTTGATTTTGTGCAAAAGTTTTAAATGTAAGTAAAGAAGAACATCGGCTAGGTATTCATAAACATCCATTCACATATATGGATTTATGTCCGGAGAGTATTATACTTTAACATAACGTCAGAAATGTGGGGTAAGATTAAACTTGTGTGCAATTTAAGTACATGTTTGGGCTACGTGTATGGTTAACTACAATAGATGACAAGAAATAAGCTAATTCAATACATTACAAAAGTGATAGTGTAGAAAGAATGGGAAAATTCTATGACTATGACTGTCATATTTAGCTAATTTGTTTGAAAGTTATTAAACAGTTATTAAAACCAGTACAGAAATTTCAGTCAGTTAAACTGACTGATAAATACCATCACCCAATATAATATATTGTTTAAGTCTTGAGTTATTGAAAATAATCGATTTGTAATTAAAACCAGGTAGAAAGTTTCAGTCGGGCAACCCGACTTACATTTACCCTTACCCTCAGTAAAACAAATAATTTTCTATTTTATTGATATTATTACTCGATTTCGAAATTGGGCGGAGTGGTACATTTATATGGGAGGTACGTGAAGGGGTGTGTTTAGGCTCCAGATTTATTCTCCATAACTTTATCCTGTTATAGCTTTACTAAATACAGAATTTGCGCACGATTGCGTTGGGTGTACTGATATTATTACTACATCCCAAAAGTGGGCGGAAAGGTACATTTGTATGGGAGGTACCATAAGGGGCGTGTCTAGACTTCCAATTTTTTCTCCAAAACTTTGTCCTGTTATAATATAACAAAATACAGAATTTGGGCACGATCGTGTCGAGTGTATTGATATTATTACCCTATTTCTAAAGTGGACGGTGTGGCACATTTGTATGGGAGGTACCAGAAGGGGCGTGTCTAGACTTCCAGATTTTTTCTCCAAAACTTTATCCTGCTTAAACTTTACCAAATACAGAATTTGGGCACGATCGCGTTAGGTCTTTTAATAATATTAATCGATTTCTAAAGTGGGCGGTACCAGATGTGTATGGGAGGTACCAGATGGGGCGTGAATAGACTTCCAATTTTTTTCTCTAAAACTTTATCTTGTTATAGCTTTACTCAAAATAGAATTTGGGTACGATCACGTTTATTTTATTGATATTATTTCTCCATCTCTATAGTGGGCGGAAAGGTAGATTTGTATGGGAGGTACCAGAAGGGGCGTGGCTAGGCTTTCAAAATTTTTTCCAAAACTTTATCCTGTTATAGCTTTACTAAATACAGAATTTGGGGACGATCCCCTAGGGTGTATTGATATTATTACTCGATTTCTAAAGTGGGCGGAATGATGTATTTGTATGGGAGGTACCAGAAGTGGCGGGGCCATGTAGCCCATTTGCAATACCGTAAGTAGTTTTGAGAAAATAATAACTCGTGCAAAATTTCAAAACATTTGGTTGCGTCTTTCGAAAGTTATCGTGCGAACCAGCCGGACAGCCACCCGACAGACAGACAGACAGACGGACATGGCTCAAACGACTTAAAAAGTCATGAATCGAATTTGGTTCAAAGAAACCTAGGGTCTAAAGTGACTCCTTCTATGTGTTACACTTTTGGGTCGTATCAAATGATATATACCTTCATCCCTACGGGTGATGGTATAAACAATACATTTAACAACCTTTCATTAAGAACTTGTTACCGACCATGCAAACGATTGAAAACAAAACAGTTCTCAACAAAAAACAAAACAGTCCTCGTCAAATAAGCTAACATGTTAACACCACCTAATAATTGATACATTACCTACATTAGTTCGGTTATAATTTTGTACCATTTTGCAAAAGTTAATAGTTCAATTTTCATAAGTTGACAAGAAGCGGATACAAGTTTTGAAACCTCAATAATAACATATTACTTTTTTGTAGCTGTCGATGTTTGAGATGTATTATAATATATATAATTTTTGTTATAACTTAGTTAAAAAATACTTGTTTAATTATTTTGTTTTCAATCGAACTATCTATGAAGTTTGGTTCCTATTTAATTTGTTTTAGAGGAAAACTTTTCATTTGAATTTGTCATTTGGATTGTGCGTGACAAAAATTATTCTGTAAGTTTTCATTTGTAATTTATATATATATATATATACTAACTAATTTTTTATAACTTAGAATAAACGCAGCATAACAGTTAAAATTGCTGGTGTTTTATTGAAAAGAAGACTACGCAGACGTCAGTGACAGTAGCCATTAAATAGACTTTCACTTATCTTAGACTTATCATCCTTTCCCAACTTGTTTTTAAATTCCTAAATTACATATCAAGTTAAAAACCAATATTTCAAAAAGAAACGTCAACTTTTCCCCCAATGATGTATAATTAACAGTGTGATTTATAGGATATGGTAAATAAATATTTAATGTATGTATATCAAATAATTTGTATATTAATAATGATTATTTGTAGGGCAGAAAATAGTTCAAACTTTAAAAATAAATTTAAAATTTATGAAAAAAACAACAACAAAAATTAAGAAATTTGATATCAATCTGTCCATCGAATAGAAAACAAAAAAAAGGTTAAATAATTCTAAAGCTTACAAGATAGGGTAATTTTAAATGTTATAAAAAAAACTTTTTGGAATTTAAAATTTAAAAAAGTTGATTTTTTTTATAATGAATTTAAAAAATTTGAAAGAAAATAATTAAAAAAAAATACAAAATTTCGGAATAATGTAAAAAAAATCGTATAATTTAAAAATTCAAAAGAATTTGAAAAAAATTCAAATGAATTGAAAAAATTCAAAAGAATTTGAAAAAAATTCAAATGAATTGAAAAAATTCAAAAGAATTTAAAAAATTCAAAATAATTTATATAATTCAAATGTATTTAAAAAATTCAAATGAATTTAAAAAAATTCAAAAGAATTTGAAAAATTCAAAAGAATTTGAAAAAATTCAAATGAATTTAAAAAATTCAAATGAATTTAAAAAATTCGAAAGAATTTAAAAAATTCAAAAGAATTTACAAAAGAATTTAAAAAATTCAAAAGAATTAGAAAAAATTCAAATGAATTTAAAAAATTCGAAAGAATTTAAAATATTCAAAAGAATTTGAAAAAAATCAAATGAATTTAAAAAATTCAAAAGAATTTAAAAAATTCAAAAGAATTTAAAAAATTTAAAAGAATTTAAAAAATTCGAAAGAATTTAAAAAATTCAAAATAATTTAAAAAATTCAAAAGAATTTAAAAAATTTTAAAGAATTTGAATAATTCAAAAGAATTTAAAAAATTCATAAGAATTTAAAAATTCGAAAGAATTTAAAAAATTCAAATGAATTTAAAAAATTCGAAAGAATTTAAAAAATTCGAAAGAATTTAAAAAATTCAAAAGAATTTAAAAAATTTAAAAGAATTCAAAAGAATTTAAAAAATTCAAAAGAGTTTTAAAAAATTCAAAAGAATTAAATAAATAAAAAATCAAAAGAAATGTAAAAGTAAGAAAAATTTTGAATTTAATAAATTAAAAATCTAGGAAATATTACAGAAACAGACATTTTTATTTAGTACTTCTAAATTTTATAGAGTATATTTTGTAAAACTTCATACAAATCCGAATTTTTTCGACTTAGGATCAGGGATTAGATTTGCTAAACTATTTGCAATGCTAAAGTTGATTATTTACAGCAAAGTTGAAGAAACCAAGCAAAAGTAAAGAGCAAATGCAAAAAAAAGTTTAATTTGCAGATTTGCTAAGTTAATACATCTGACAAATACACCACTTGCAAGATCTAGCAATCGTCTATACATAGCTTAAAGCAAAAACAGAAAGAACTTTCACCCCATTTCACTTTTATTTTTTGTTGCTAATTGGTTGGTGAATTAAGAATAAAGTAAACAAAGCAACACATGCATTTGCCATTACTTTTGCTTTTTCGATCACAAAAAGTGATTTATGTAACTAAAACTAATTTTCTCAACTTTACTGAAAATATTTAAGATAAGCTAAATTTTACGTGCTTTTGCTAATTTAATGCAAGCAAGTCAAACACAGCTTAGGGCCAATTTTTTCAACATTTTAGGTATTTCTGTATTCATATACTAATGTTTTTTACTCATTTTCAGTTTAAAATACATTTGGACAGTAAAGATAAGTATAAGTATAGTATAAGTTATGATAATGTATAATAATAATTTAAAGCTAAGAAAATTTTACCGATCATACAATATAGATGATCTAAAAGAGATTCTAGAAAGCTGTGCAAATTTAGAAGGTTTATTGCATTATTATAATGATGATAACAAATTGTTTGATAGCGTTATCAAATCATTGAATTCCAATAATATGCGAAATAACCGAAAAAACAGGAATAAAATTGCTGTAATGGCTGGTTCAATTTTAAAGCAGCGCAATTGTAATAGTAAACTATTTGCCAATAATACATTAAGTTCAGAATGAGCCTCCAATGAAGATTCTGAAAGTTATTTGGAAATGCGACAGTATTTAACTGACAATATATCTGTTCCTGAAACTATTGAACTGGACTGCACATTTGAGGCTAGTCAAATTTTAGGAACAAATATCCAATCAAGCACTTCGCGGAGGTATAGCGAAATAGAGCAAGAACTTATTTCAGCTTTGCTTTCTGATTCAGACATTATTTCTGGGAATATTGAAGCCTCAGCCTCAGAAACTAGATCAGAAGTAGAATCTCAGTTAGAAAGTGAATGTATTTTAAAAGGAAATACAATGGAGCAACTTTCTAAAAACAGTATATTTTGGAATCTATATCTGTCTTAAAGGCAGAATCTGAAATTAAGATTTTACCTTCTTACTGTTTCAAATACTGTAATAGAAGATTTTGAATTAGAGTGCAACTTTGGTGGAAATTTAAAAGCAGATATAGAATCTAAATATTCTACAAGTTCTTCTACTTCTAATGGTTTTGACATGTCTGAAATTGATAATGTATCGGTTGAAGTAAATTCTAAAAAAGAAGAAAATAAACAAATATCCGAATCATTATATAGTAATAGCTACAGAGATATATTTGTAACAAAGACGAAAATAAATACGGATACTGTAACAAATTCACCCTAAATTGAGAATTACATGCAAAAATATTTTGAAGATTTAAAGTCCATGTTACGCGAATGCATCAATGATTTTAAATGTGATTTCAATGAAAGAATAGAAGAAAAATTAGATGTTAATAATACAATAATAATTGACAACTTCAACAAAATATTACAGGAATCAGTAAAAGATTATTTGAAAGAAGAACTTTTGAATGAACTTAAAAATGATTTTAATATTAAGGTTCACGAAGCTGGTGAAGTGTTTAATGAGTATATGTTAAAAAAATTTAATGAACACCATAAAATTCTTGAAAATGAATTCAGTAAATTCAAAGATTTTCTAGTCGAATGTAAAAAAATAAAACAACAGAAAGCAATAAAGAATAACTGGGAAGCATTTTTGAAAATTTTAACGAAAATGTTTCGAATGGCGCAGAAGTAGCCCGTGACAGTACTTTGGGTCCATTTGAAATTTCAGATAATTCGCTTAAAGTTTCAGAATTTTTAAAGCACATAAACTCACCAAATCCAAATGAAGCATGCAACAGAACAGTTGTTCGAATGGAACCAAAAGAAACAAAACGTCTACGAAAATTTGAGAAGAATTTCTTAAATTGTAAATTTAAAGTAGATCTGAATAATACAAAAAACCCAAATAATTATACAAAAAAGAAAATTGCTGAATTTATAATTCGGGAAGAGTACACAAAATACAATAATACATGCATACTCTGTTTTTACATGGCTAAAGAGATTAAGCATAACATATTTTTGTATGCATATTGTAAATTTGTAGATTGCACCACTTATAGATTTGAATTAAGTGTTGAAGGGAATGTTACTGTATACCGAACAAATCACATATGTCATGCCGAAAACCAAACCCTTGTTGGTCAAATGAGAGGATTGAAAAGGGATGTATTTAAGGAAAATTTGCAGAAAACAAGTGCATATCTTTTCCGAAAGTAACAAATTAGAAATGCTGCTGATAACATAGCCCAAAGTGGAAATCTTCAAAATATTCAAAAACTAGATACATTGCGCAAATGTAAATCTGAGTTAAACTTTGATTTTTATTACCATAAGGACCATTATATTGACATACATTTAATGCAAAAAGGGCCGTATAAAAACTATATACAGTTTCATGGTAACCGTTTAACTCTTCATTTATGGGAATTAGCAACTTTCGAAACGCTCTCGAAAAATTAAAAATTAAAATTCTTGAAGACTCAAACTACACATTGCATATTGATGCAACAGGTGAGAGTGTTAAAAAAGTTGATTATGCTGAAAAGAGAGTGTTGATATACAAACTGATATTACGAATTCCCAAATTAAAAAAAATTTTAATACTTGCGGAAGCGATTTTGTCCAGACACACTCTTTTCGAAATTCAAACATTTTTAGGAGCGTTACAACAGTTTTTGAAGGATCACAAATTAAAATATCAACTTAATTGGCCTTCTTGTAAGAGAATATGCACTGATATTAGCGCTGCATTATACGGAGCTGTGCTAGAAGTTTGCAACAACCAAACGTTATTGGATTATCTTCGTTCCTGTGCTCTATTTCTCAATAAGTTGAAGGAAAACAGTAGCATTAAACCCAATTTTGTGGTTTTACAATGGTGTAAATGTCATTACATACACAATATATGCAAACATCTAGATTCGATGTTAGGAAAGTACCATCCTTCTAAGTCCATAATAAAAAACGCATTGGTATGTGCTTTCGATTTTACAACTGTAAAACAGTGCGTGGAATGGTTTAAACATATATTTATTGTGCTACTATCTGCACACAAAACTAATTTATATGAAAACAGTATTACAAATTTGCTCATATTCGAAGTAAATGACAGTACCGAAAGTGGCAATAAAGAATACTCCTTGACTAATGACAACGAAACAGATCCAACGGATTCTATTGCTAAACAAAGTCCTTTTTACGAAATGTTTGTATCAATATACAACGATGTGTTACATAAAATTAAAGGAATTAAAACAGATGCAAGCCCAAACGAGCATCACAATGAAAAACTGTGTCAATTTATAGTAGAGAAATATTGCGCTTATATTGTATTATGGACAAATGTAATGGGCATTCATGTAGATTCATCAGGTAATCACATCAGTAATGCTCCAGCCGAACAAAGTATGTTCATTCAGAAGCATATGGTTCTTTCACAAAAAACTGTAAGACCTGGTCATTTTATAAAACTGACAGGAGCAGATAATTTGAGTACTTTGAAAGAAATAAGATATGCGTACAATATGTTTTATAAAATAGGTGAAAATATTGATAATAGTATTAATGAAACAATGAATGATATTGAAGGAAATCCTAATAACACGATTTTAGACGTTAGTAATAACAATAAAAATCTGTAAGATTCCGAAACTATTGTTAGCGTGCGCGATAACAATTATTGCTATGTTACAAATGTTCACTATAATTTAGACAAAGAAGTTGTATTAGAAAACTCACAATCTCTTCAAGATATATGTAGTTACATGGAAGAAGAGCATAGTTATTCCCAACATGAAGAAGAATGGGGAAAAAAGAATATTTGAAGGCAAAAAGCAGTACAACCCAAAGTCATGTTTCAGTCAAAAATAACAAAAAAAAATTAATAAAGTTCGATCTGAAAATAATCCAAACTTAAATAATAGTACCAAACCAAATGAAATTAAATTAAATAAGAAAAAAAATCTAAATTGTCTTTGGGAGTAAATCCATTTGAAATGACTAAATTTTATCTTTTTAAATTTGATATTGTCTTCTGTGAGGTTAACTTATTAGAGGACCCTATCGGATTTGGATTTTATGATTATTTGGATACTTCTGATTGGAAGACTTTAAATAAAGGTGAATGGTTAACGAATTCCATTTTAGACTGCTGCCTTTTATGCATTGTAAAAGAAAGCAGAAGAAAAAATGTTTATTGTATGCCTTGCCAAATAGATACTATCAATTGTGAAAATTTGGGGTTGTTAATATCGAAAGACCCGTCAATAATATTTATTCCAATATTGTCCTTAAATCATTTCACATTATGTATTTTAAAGTTTTCGACTAAAGAGTTTATATATTTAAACTCGTTGAACTCGCTGGGCGTGGGAAGAAAACAATATCGACAATACGATGATGAAACTTGAAGAACAACCTTGGCAGTATAGAGAAATAAATGAACGAGATGTACAAGAAGATGGTTCTAGTTGTGGTATTTTTGTGTTGATGTATGCATCAAGATTCCTAGAAAATAAAAGTTTTACTAAACTTAAAAAAAAACAAATTATTTCAGAGCATCCATGAAACAAATTTTAATTAAACACCAAGGCGATAAAACAAGATTTTGCTGCCAATGCGGTTGTTTGAAAAAAATTATGGAAGACATTTTTATTTGCAAGGAATGCAAATATTACATCTGCAACAAATGTAAACGTAATCATTTTGAAGTGAAATCTAATGTTTGCAAAGTTGTTAAAAGAAGGATCTTGTAAGTTTATAAATAATATATATATATATATATATGTTATTATATGTTATACCTATATATAATTTAAATTAATTGTGATATGTATCTATATAAAGCTAGTCATATACATATAATATAATGGTGTAGGCCTATCGGGGATGCCGCCATTTAAAATAACGGTCAACGCGCAACGTGTAATACCTCAAAGATCAGGAGTACAATAAACAATGAAAATACGTTTATTATGCAGACTGACTAGGTTGTGTGGAAATTTACACTTTAGTGTTTATTACAACTGAACGATTGTATTTTAATAAAAACATCCGTCCCAAGTGAATAGTTGTTAAGTACTGATTTTATTTATGAAAAATATGAACTTACTTGCTAACATTGAAAATAAATCCTAACTAAACTAACCTAACGATAGACAGAGAGAGAGAAAATGAAGAAATATTATATGTATCTTAATAAGCGGCCACACAAGCGCAGTATAAGTGCACACACGAGGCCGCACAATCGCCTTATCTGCATCGGAAATTCCACAACATAAATACCCTGACCCTGAGTGCAAGGTTCCCCTTATTTCCTGCTACATGCAGACGACGATTTATTTATTTGTGTCAATAAGGGAACACCACACATTACAAAAATATAAAACACTATTCAAATTTGAACAACAACATTTTCTAAATGTAGTAAAAAATCTAATTTTAAATTCATTACCCTACAATTAAAGTAAGAATTGTCGAGAGAAATAGGAAAACTTACTTAGAATTATTTCGTGTTTTTTATAAACAAAAAGTCGCAAGAAACATGAAAACTAATAAAATAATTTTTTAATCGTATCTATACCGTTTTTATATACAAATTAACCTTTTGAAATTTTGCCGTATTTTCTTAGCAATTTTTTAAAAGATCTGACGACATGTTACAAATATTTCCCAATTGCGCTTTTAACTATTTAGCACCTTTCATTAAAAACCTGTACAGAAATTTCAGTCAGGTGACCATTACATAAAGCAAAAAGCAACTCTGTGAGTATTTGGCTTCCATTGTTGCAACTTGGCACCACTTTTATGTATATTAACGTCCGCCATTGCGCAGTAGACATTTTTAAATTCAACGAATCCAGTTACTTTAAAAGAACACGCTGAAAGGTAACATTCAAGAGAAAAAATGGTAAGTAATTTTAAATGCAAATCTTTTTAATCATTTATAATATGTATTATTTTCAATAATTTATATTTCTTTATTTAGTCATTAAACAAAATATCGTCTTGTCCCCACTGTGGGCACCAAATTTTTGTGCTTATTGACGCTCACGTCACTAAAAGACCAAAAAAATAATAAAAAAAAAAGTGCTGACCAAAGTCGTAGTGCCGGAGCGCAACATAAATGAACCAACGGCACAGCGACAACAAAAAAAATCTTACAAAAAGTTCGAGAGGAAAAAAAGGAATAGTCCAGGACCATCGTCGCAGCAACCTCATGTCCAGCAACCACAGCATGAACAACTATAACAACAACCACAGCAAGAACAATTACAACAACCACAGCAAGAACAACTACAGCAACAACAACCACAACAACTACAGCAACAACCACAACTACACCAACAACAACCACATCCACAGCAACAACAACCACAACTACACCAAGTACAATCCCAGTACCAACGACGTCCACTCACACCACAGGTACCACAACAACATTACTACCCACAAGGTACACCTCCGCCACCGCCACCACGACAACCACAAGTGCAACCCCAATACCCACGACATCCACTCCCACCACAGGAATCACAATATTACTATTCGCAAGGTCCACCCCCATTATCACAGCAATATAATTTAGAACCAAACCGATATTATCCCCCAACACAACAGGAAACTTATTTCGTGCGACATCAGTATATCCACACAATGCAAAACCCACCCACAGTACCACCAGACCAACAATATCCACAGATTATAACCAATCAATATGAAAATCGCCAGCCTCCTGAAGAACCGCATATAATGCAGTCCGTGTATTTATACCGGTACAACCCGGCATAATTTTTTTTTTATTTCATTTTCTTTTTATAATTATTATTTTATTTTAATAAACCATAATTTTTTTTTTTATTTCATTTTCTTTATTTAATAATTATTTTATTTTAATAAACCATGAATTTTCCTTTAATTTTTTTACCCAGTTTTTTAAGTTTTATTTATTTCATTTTTAAATAAAAAATATTAAAAACCATGTTAAACTAACTTTTTTTATTAAGAAAAGTTATGACCAGTAAAATACAATTTCTAATATAATTGTTTCCCGCTGCTATTCAAAGTAAATAAAACTTTTTACCCAATGAGTATTCATATTTTACTAATATACAACTGTCATTTTTTGCAAACGCTTTTGCCATTTGAATACTATTAGAATTTTCTAATTGGTAAATTTCCAGTATATTCTTGACAAAGGATATACTATTCATAATCTGTTTTAACCCAACCACCTACGATTTCAATGTTTGATTGTTTTTCCATAGAATAAACCCATTATTAATTTTTGAAATATTTATTTTTTGTTCAGCAAACATCTAAAATTTACAAAATGACTGGTCCAAATAAGTTTCCGCATCCACGTTTAAACAAGGCCCCATACATTTTTTTCATCATCGGCACCTGTGGACAAAAAGATTTTATTAATGAAAATTCTATAAAAAAATCGGATTACAATAGATTGGAATGCATAGACAGGTAGCTATGACAATCCTTTAACTTACCTTATCAGTCCTTTTTTAATAGCTGGTCCAAATAAGTTTCCGCATTCACATTTAAACCAAGCCCCATACACAATTTTCACCATCAGCACCTATGGACGAAAAGTTTTTATTAATGAAAATTCTATAAAAATCGGATTACAATAGATTGGAATATATTAACGAATTGCTATAACATTCCTCTAACTTACCTTATCCGTCCTTTTTTAATAGCTGGTCCAAATAAGTTTCCGCATTCACATTTAAACAAAGCCCCATACACAATTTTCACCATCAGCACCTATGGACAAAAAGTTTTTTTTAAAGAAATTTCTGTTCGAATCGGACTACAGTAGATTGGAATGCATAGACAGGTAGCTATGACATTCCTTTAACTTACTTAATCGGTCCTTTTTTATAGCTGCTCCAAATAATTTTCCAGGTTCATTTTTATACAACGCTTTATGTAAAAAATAACAACATCGGCACCTGTGGACAAAAAGTTTTTATTACAGAAACTTCTGTTAAAATCGGACTACAATATTTTAAAATGCATTGGCAGGTAGCTATGACAATCCTTTGACTTACCTAATCAGTCCTTTTTTATAGCTGCTCCAAATAATTTTCCAGGTTCATTTTTATACAACGCTCCATGTGAAAAATAACAACATCGGCACCTGTGGACAAAAAGTTTTAATTAAAGAAATTTCTGTTAGAATCGGACTACAATATTTTGGAGTGCATAGTCTGGCAGCTATGACATTCTTTTAACTTACCTTATCAGTCCTTTTTTAATAGCTGGTCCAAATAAGTTTCCGCATTCACATTTAAACAAAGCCCCATACACAATTTTCACCATCAGCACCTATGGACGAAAAGTTTTTATTAATGAAAATTCTATAAAAATCGGATTACAATAGATTGGAATATATTAACGAATTGCTATAACATTCCTCTAATTTACCTTATTAGTCCTTTTTTAATAGCTGGTCCAAATAAGTTTCCGCATCCACGTTTAAACAAGGCCACATACACAATTTTCACCATCAGCACCTATGGACGAAAAGTTTTTATTAATGAAAATTCTACAAAAATCGGATTACAATAGATTGGAATATATTGACGAATTGCTATAACATTCCTCTAACTTACCTTATCAGTCCTTTTTTAATAGCTGGTCCAAATAATTTTACAGGTCCATTTTTATACAACGCTCCATGTGAAAAATAACAACATCGGCACCTGTGGACAAAAAGTTTTAATTAAAGAAATTTCTGTTAGAATCGGACTACAATATTTTGGAATGCATAGTCTGGCAGCTATGACATTCTTTTAACTTACCTTATCAGTCCTTTTTTCATAGCTGGTCCAAATAATTTTCCAGGTCCATTTTTATACAACGCTCCATGTGAAAAATAACAACATCGGCACCTGTGGACAAAAAGTTTTTATTAAAGAAACTTCTGTTAAAATCGGACTACAATATATTGGAATACATAGACAGATTGCTATGATATTCCTTTAACTTACCTTTTCAGTCCTTTGTTCATAGCTGGTCCAAACAAGTGTCCAGGACCGATTAGGTGGTAGACTTCGTCCAGATTTCCGACACTCGTGGTACAACATTTGTAAATATAGTTACATATACATTGTATATGTAAGTATATTTATACACACACACTGGATCACACACTAAAACTCTTCACAAAACTTTTACTTTATTTATTTCGTAAAATATATTTAATTATTTTATAGTAAAACACTTGGGGGTTGTTTTATTCCCTCCCAATATTTAGTTTGTTGGCCAGTTTGTTATCTCTCCCATGACCACAAACCTGGAATTTTTTTGACATTTGTGCATTTTTATTCACAATAGTCATTAAATTGGCAATATTGCCACCAAATCAGCATAAATTAAACTTAATTATCATCTGGCAGTTCAGGCGAGAGGGAGTGAGAGAGAGAACAGAAATATATATCTATCTATCTCTCTCTAATTGCTCTCACTCCAGATTTTGTTTGTTATTTAGTTTGTTAACTTCAGGCCGATTGAATATTTAGTGTTTCTAATTTTTTACGTTTTGTTTTGGTGAAGTGGAGAAAAGAGAGAGAAAATTGTTTAAAAAAAAAATTACATTTATGGACACTTTTTCAATTTTGGCCAGGACTATTTAGGCCATATCATCCAAACTTCAAATGTTGTGCTCACGAAAATTTCACAGATAACAGACAAAAGTAATAGCAATAATTCCCTATCAAAACCTTATTGGAAACGCATTTCAGAAAAAAGTCGTAGAACAAAAACTTTTTCTCCATATGACAAAATTTTATAATTTTTCCAATTTGGCCAGGACTATTTTGGCCATATCATGAAAACTCCAAATGTTGTGCTCACAAAAATGTCACAGAAAATAGATATAATTAAAAGCAACAATTCCCCATCAAAACCTTATTGGAAACGCATTTCAGAAAAAAATTTCTAGAACAAAAACTTTTTTTCCATAAAACTTGAAAAAAAATTACTAATATTTATTATTTTGTTTTTTTCTAGGTATTCTCATTGGATTTTTGATTTTTTACCTTTAAGGGGCACGAAGAGTACTTTCAGACTTAAGACTTCGGAAATGTAAGTAAGAGATTTCATCAATATTGTTCTTAATTATACTTGTCCATTATCCTTTGAAGACCTGAAGGGTATAATTGGCGTTTCCCTAAATCCAGTTGTTAGCTTAAAAATAATTGTTGTAACAGAAATTTTACTTAGAAGACTAAAATTCACTAAACAAACATTAGAATTATACAAAAAACTAACAACATAAATTATATTACAGAAAGCGCTCTACCCGTCAGTCATCAATTGATGAAGATCCTCTAGCTATAAAACCAGATCAACAAGCCGCCATTCAAGGTAACATACAAAACAACACGGATATTTACCAGACGCCCACAAAGACACCCCAAAGGACACCGTAGAGAGCACACCATCAAACAGAAGGAAGAGTATTCTTAAATCAGCAACTAGTAGATTAGGTAAGAAAAATATTAGAAAGCAACATAATCTAAATAAATATTTAAAAAATATCCCTGTTTATTTCATATTTATTTAGCCGAAGGTACTCCTCGCAGTAGCATACAATTGTCCAGTATTGTGGAGCAGAGGGTATTTAAGGACGATGATGTCATTAATACACCAAAGCGCTCTAAAGCAAGAAAAACAATAGCTGCGGTGCCATCGGCCGATAACGGCGATGAAGTGCCTGCAGAACAATGTACGTTCATGAAATCTACACAAAAAACTCCGTCAAAGGGCCGAAGAAGTACATCGAAGGCTTCTACAGCAGAAGCCCCCGGAACGCCAAAAACTCCTTCTCAGAAATTAAAAATGATACGGTCGGGTGAAATCAAACCGTCCTTGGAAAAGCGGGATGCTTCATCCGGTTCTGCAAAAGGCAAAACCGAACTTCAGATTGCTCGCGAACGTTAGCACGTCTCGGTAGTGCCAAAGATAACATTTACACCTTCCTTGAGGGAAAAATAGAAGACCTATGTGGGGGTTGTATGTATGTTTCTGGTGTACCCGGAACTGGCAAGACCGTCACAGTAACTGGAGCCATTAGAACTCTACAGAAGCAAGTGTCTAACGATAAATTGCCGCCATTTGATTTTTTGGAAATAAACGGCATGCGTTTGACTGAACCCCGCCAGGCATATGTCCACATTTACCGACAACTTACCGGAAAGACAGTATCGTGGGAGCACGCTCATTCTTTGTTGGAGAAACGTTTTACGACCGCCGCACCTAGACGTGTTACAACAGTCTTGTTAGTGGATGAATTGGACATTCTATGAAATCGCAGTCAAGATGTCGTATATAACCTTTTGGATTGGCCTACAAAATCAGCTGCACGTCTAGTAGTGGTCACTATTGCCAACACGATGGATTTGCTAGAACGCCTCTTAATGGGGAAAGAAACATCACGATTAGGTTTGACACGCTTAACATTGCAGCCATACACACATAAGCAGCTGGAGGAAATCGTCACAGGACGTCTTAGTGAGTCCGAAGCCTTTAAGGGAGATGCTGTACAATTGGTTGCAAGGCAAGTGAGAATATTTATGCTTAACACTTTAGTATGGTGAAATACATACTAGTCACGGGCAAGAGCAGGATCTCCCAACTATCAGACTAATGTCTAAAATACCAAAATTATTTGCGATGAGTGAAGAGACAAGCTCTTAGTAAATACTTTATTATTATCCAACAATATGTTACCGTTAACAGTCATGCTCTTTGTTTGACTAGTATGTAAAAGTGAATATTTGTAAAAAGTAGCATTGTAATATCCAATAAATATTAAAGCTGAAATTTTCTTACAGAAAAGTCGCCGTTTCTGGTGATGCTCGTCGTGCTCTGGACATTTGTCGCCGAGCTACCGAAATTGCTGATGCCGCAGCTTCTAAATCTAGTGATAGTTCCAACCCTGCACTTCAGTGTGTCAACATGATGCATGTCCAGCATTGACCGAAATGATAGCCAGCGCCAAGGTACAAGCCATTAAGAAATGTTCCCGTATGGAACAAATCTTTTTGCATTCAGTGGTGGCAGAGGTTACGCGCACTGGCGTGGATGAAACCTCATTTATGGGCGTTTACACACAAGCCGAAACTATTTCAGCATTTATGGGTGCTCCTATACCCACGCCAGATAACATTTCCCAGGAATATAATAATAATAAGGCGAATTTTAAAATTATCACTTGCTTTTCTTTTAGACCGTGCCTTGCGCATATGTGCTAAATTGGGCGCAGAACGCTTGCTTATATGTGAACACCCACGCAATGATATTTTCCTAAAGATTCTACTTAATGTCAGTATGGACGATATTCATTACGCCCTCAAAGTTAATAATTAAAACTACCATATTTTCCAAAATATTAATCTTTTGTTAGTAGTAAGTAATAGTTTTCTTTATTTTATTTATATTTATTATTGCTATTATTTCGTCCAGAATTGACTTAACTTGCGTTTAATCATTGCGCTCCTGGGACGTTCATTTGAATTTTTATTGAAATAACCTAAAGTACAAATTTGTTATAATGAAATTTAAATAAAATACTTAAATATAAAAGCATTCATAAAAGGCTTTTGGTGCAAATATAAATAGGTGATAACGAAAGCCCAATAACAACAGCCAGTATACGGCAACGGGCATCACAGTGGTGGCAGTAAACAGATTTATTACTAAATATAGATCTTCTTCGGTGCTCTCCAAAAACTGAGCATTTGAAATTTGTTCCTTCTCTTGGCGCATAGGCAAAGTCGTTGTTTGGGTCGCAAACATATGCCACATAAGGTAGAGGAATGTATTAATCGGTGCACAATAGGTATTTAGTGTAATTAAAGAACCAACTACAAAAGGATTATACGATGATAAACCGATGTAACCGGGATTTAGGTCTATGGTAGATAAACTATTAGAATTTCCCTAAAAAACTAATTTAAAATGTTAGTATATAAGATATGAAGAGTGGTCGACTTTTTAGGGGTCTAAATACATATTTGAATCTACATCTTTCGATTTTAAGAGTCGTGATTTTTGCCCCCTTAAATTTGTCTAACTTTGTTATGAATTTACATTAATAATGTTTTAATTATGTTCTTAAAAAGCTAATACAAATAAATACATACCTGAAAGAAGTAATACATGTTTGCAATGAATATAGTTATCAGTCTTTAGTACTAACACATAACAGCGATTGTATAGTTTTTTATCCTTCAAATGCAAATTATCATATAAATGAATCGTTATATCGATCATATTAATAGACCGATTGCAATAAAATTCTCTATACAATCGAGTACGGTTATAGCGAACTCCTAGGGACTAGGCATTTAAGTTCGTCATATGCGAAGTTCGTCATATCCGAGGTAAAAAAAATCTCAAAATTATTTTTATTATTTTTTATTAATATTATTTTTGAACATTTTTAATATCATTAAAAAAATAAGATCAATCAATTTTAAAATAAATCAAATAAATATTCAGGAATAAAAACAAAAGAAACATATTTCAATATTTGTTTGAAACAGATTAAATTACCGCTGCAAAAAACTATTAAAAACATTGAAGGGAGTTCGTTATAAAAAATTTTTGCTATTAAAACACAGTGCAACACATAAATTGGTGCCGCCTTCGTACTCAGCTATTTTTTAAGTATATACCGAGACTAAAAAAATCCTCAAAGGATTTGGCCCCATTACATCGGAACATTTTTTTATGAATACTCCAATATTTTTTCCACAATACGATTTTATCACCATTTTTAGGGAGTCCATATTCCATAAACTATTTGGAATTTTTTCTCTTCGTCTTCGGCAAAGTTGTAGATCTGTAGACCAAAAATAGCATCCAGTGCATGAAAATATCAAAAATATGGGGAAAAAGGATATTTTTTCATGTTATAGTTTATTTCGTTGATGATTTATGATGAATGTGGAATATTACTTATTATAATCATAATTTTATGGTGAAAATAACATGAAAAAATAACCTTTTTTCCCATATTTTTACAATTTTCATGCACTAGATGCAATTTTTTTGTGTCGGTCTATTTGACACTTTTTTTGCTCTGGTTTAGATCTACAACTTTGCCGAAGACGAAGAGAAAAAATTCCGAATAGTTTATGAAATATGGACTCCCTAAAAATGGTTATAAAATCGTATTGGGGAAAAAATATTGGAGTATCCATAAAAAAATGTTTCGATGTAATGGGGCTAAATCCTTTGGGGATTTTTTTAGTCTCGGTATATACTTCAAAAATATCTGGGTAGGAAGGCGGCACCAGACGATGACCTTAGAAATGTTGCACTGTGAAATTATAACTTATTCAACATTTTGTTGATCAGGCTCTGGAGGAGCCCCAGGTGCAACCACTGATGTGTCTTGAGTTGGTGGGAGGGGCATTGACGCTACCTGTTGGCGTCCATACTGCAGCGGAGGAGCCCCAGGTGCAACCACTGATGTGTCTTGAGTTGGTGGGAGGGGAATTGATGCTACCTGTTGGCGTCCATACTGCAGCGGATACGCAGAATTTTGCTGCGGCCATTGCTGCTGCATGCCCAATTGCTGCGGCATAAGCAGCTGGTGCGCCAAAGTCTGTCTTGGCGTTTGCTGTGGCGTTTGCTGCAGCATCATCGCTAGTTGCTGAATGATGTTGTGCGGATGTTGCTGCGGCATCATTCCAACTTGTGGGTTTACGACCCCCTGCTGCGGAATAACCTCCACCTGTTGCGTTTTCTCTGGCGCATCCTTCTTTGCCACAGGTTTTTTATTATGGCGCTTGGGCGGGTGGCGTCTTTTGATTGTGTTTACCACTTTGAGGGGTATGCCGCAGTTGGGGCAATTGTTGTCCTTTGAGTTCTGAAAAGAAAGTAAATAAATAATAAAATCAGTTAAAATAAAAACAAAATGAAAATTTATATTAGTATAAAAAACGCAGTACTTACCATTTTCAACCTTCAAAACAAAAATGTCGAATAGCTAACGAAAAAATCCTAGAAAAGCTATAAAAAAAAAGTGCAGCCAAATTGGAATTTTAAGGGTTACCATGTTCTCAAATTAAAGGCCAGGATCGGTTATTAAAACTAAATAATAAAAAAATGAAGAAATTACATATTTATTTGGTAAAAAGCAGGTACTTTTCTTCTGGTTTTTATTTATTCGTCTGTTTTATTTAGAAATTTTAATTTAGGAATTTCGCTATCTGTAAACTAAATTAAATTAACTAAATTAAACTTAATTATCATCTGGCAGTTCAGGCGGGAGGGAGTGAGAGAGAGAACAGAAATATATCTATCCATCTCTCTCTAATTGCTATCACTCCAAATTTGGTTTGTTATTTAGTTTGTTGACTTCACGCCGATTAAAACGAACGCAAACGAAATCGGCGTGAAGTTAACAAACTAAATAACAAACCAAATCTGGAGTGAGAGCAATTATAGAGAGATGGATAGATATATATTTCTGTTCTCTCTCTCACTCCCTCTCGCCTGAACTGCCGGATGATAATTAAGTTTAATTTATGTAGATTTGGTGGCAATATTGCAAATTTAATGACTATTGTGAATAAAAATGCACAAATGTCAAAAAAATTCCAATTTTGTGCTCATGGGAGAGATAACAAACTAGCCAACAAACTAAAAATTGGGAGAGAATAAAACAACCCCCAAGTGTTTTACTATAAAATAATTAAATATATTTTACGAAATAAATAAAGTAAAAGTTTTGTGAAGAGTTTTAGTGTGTGATCCAGTGTGTGTGTATAAAAATACTTACATATACAATGTATATGTAACTATATTTGCAAAGGTTGTACCACGAGTGTCGGAAATCTGGACGAAGTCTACCACCTAATCGGTCCTGGACACTTGTTTGGACCAGCTATGAACAAAGGACTGAAAAGGTAAGTTAAAGGAATATCATAGCAATCTGTCTATGTATTCCAATATATTGTAGTCTGATTTTAACAGAAGTTTCTTTAATAAAAACTTTTTGTCCACAGGTGCCGGTGTTGTTATTAAATAGACTTTCATTTATCTTAGACTTATCATACTTTCCCAACTTGTTTTTAAATTCCTAAATTACATATCAAGTTAAAAACCAATATTTCAAAAAGAAACGTCAACTTTTCCCTAATGATGTAGAATTAACAGGGTGATTTATAGGATTATGGTAAATAAATATTTAATGTATGTATATCAAATAATTTGTATATTAATAATGATTATTTGTAGGGCAGAAAATAGTTCAAACTTTAAAAATAAATTTAAAATTTATGAAAAAAAACAACAACAAAAATTAAGAAATTTGATATCAATCTGTCCATCGAATAGAAAACAAAAAAAAGGTGGAATGAGTTAAACAATTCTAAAGCTTACAAGATAGGGTAATTTTAAATGTTATAAAAAAACTTTTTGGAATTTAAAATTTAAAAAAATGAATTTTTTTTATAATGAATTTAAAAAATTCGAAAGAAAATAATTAAAAAAAATTACAAAAATTCGGAATAATGTAACAAAAAATCATATAATTAAAAAGTTCAAAAGAATTAGAAAAAATTCAAAAGAATATGAAAAAATTCAAAAGAATTTGAAAAAATTCAAATGAATTGAACAAATTCAAAAGAATTTAAAAAATTCAAAATAATTTACAAAATTCAAATGTATTTAAAAAATTCAAATGAATTTAAAAAAATTCAAAAGAATTTGAAAAATTCAAAAGAATTTGAAAAAATTCAAATGAATTTATAAAATTCGAAAGAATTTAAAAGATTCAAAAGAATTTAAAAAATTCAAAAGAATTTACAAAAGAATTTAAATAATTCAAAAGAATTTTAAAAATTCAAAAGAATTTAAAAAAATTCAAATGAATTTGAAAGAATTCAAACGAATTTAAAAAAAATTCAAAAGAATTTAAAATATTCAAAAGAATTTAAAAAAATTCAAAAGAATTTAAAAAAATTCAAATGAATTTAAAAGAATTCAAATGAATTTAAAAAAAATTCAAATGAATTTAAAAAAATTCAAAAGAATTTAAAATATTCAAAAGAATTTAAAAAAATTCAAAAGAATTTAAAAAAATTCAAATGAATTTAAAAGAATTCAAATTAATTTAAAAAAATTCAAATGAATGATGATATTGTCATAGTTCGGTTTAAGATCATTTCTATTGGCAATTATTTATTATTGCCAATAGGTTTTTTGTTCAAGAGTGTGAAATGTATTATGTTGACAGCAGGTTAGGCGTATGACGTCATTTCGACATTAACCACAATGTCTCGTCAGCGCCCTTTGCTGTGCCTTCTCCACTATCATCACAAACCTTAAGGGGAGAAAGCATCTCAAAGTTAATGAGAACTTTTCCCAACGGTGCGAAGAAAGCATCCTCGAAGCGCACAACATGCCAACATAATACACACACATGCCCTTGCCTATGCATGTGTCCATCGGACACAATTGCACAGGAGTTTTGTTGTTGACAAAGTGCCAACCCCATTCTGCGTACCGTCAGTGTTTCGTTGTTCTTGATTTTGTTTTTTGTTGATCTGCAATGAATTATGATATTGTCATAGTTCGGTTTAAGATCATTTCTATTGGCAATTATTTATTATTGCCAATAGGTTTTTTGTTCAAGAGTGTGAAATGTATTATGTTGACAGCAGGTTAGGCGTATGACGTCATTTCGACATTAACCACAATGTCTCGTCAGCGCCCTTTGCTGTGCCTTCTCCACTATCATCACAAACCTTAAGGGGAGAAAGCATCTCAAAGTTAATGAGAACTTTTCCCAACGGTGCGAAGAAAGCATCCTCGAAGCGCACAACATGCCAACATAATACACACACATGCCCTTGCCTATGCATGTGTCCATCGGACACAATTGCACAGGAGTTTTGTTGTTGACAAAGTGCCAACCCCATTCTGCGTACCGTCAGTGTTTCGTTGTTCTTGATTTTGTTTTTTGTTGATCTGCAATGAATTATGATATTGTCATAGTTCGGTTTAAGATCATTTCTATTGGCAATTATTTATTATTGCCAATAGGTTTTTTGTTCAAGAGTGTGAAATGTATTATGTTGACAGCAGTATTATGTTGCTGTCAACATAATACATTTCACACTCTTGAACAAAAAACCTATTGGCAATAATAAATAATTGCCAATAGAAATGATCTTAAACCGAACTATGACAATATCATAATTCATTGCAGATCAACAAAAAACAAAATCAAGAACATTCAAATGAATTTAAAAAAATTCAAAAGAATTTAAAAAAATTCAAAAGAATTTAAAATATTCAAAAGAATTTAAAAAAAATTCAAAAGAATTTGAAAAAATTCAAATGAATTTAAAAAATTCAAAAGAATTTAAAAAAAATCCAAAAGATTTTAAAAAAATTTAAAAGAATTAAAAAAATTAAACAATTTAAAAGAAATGTAAAAAGTAACTAATTTGAAAATCTATATTTTTAATTAAGGAAAATTTTAAATTTAATAAATTAAAAATCTAGGAAATATTACAGAAACTTAGACATTTTTATTTAGTACTTCTAAATTTTATAGAGTATATTTTGTAAAACTTCATACAAATCCGAATTTTTTCGACTTAGGATCAGGGATTAGATTTGCTAAACTATTTGCAATGCTAAAGTTGATTATTTACAGCAAAGTTGAAGAAACCAAGCAAAAGTAAAGAGCAAATGCAAAAAAAAGTTTAATTTGCAGATTTGCTAAGTTAATACATCTGACAAATACACCACTTGCAAGATCTAGCAATCGTCTATACATAGCTTAAAGCAAAAACAGAAAGAACTTTCACCCCATTTCACTTTTATTTTTTGTTGCTAATTGGTTGGTGAATTAAGAATAAAGTAAACAAAGCAACACATGCATTTGCCATTACTTTTGCTTTTTCGATCACAAAAAGTGATTTATGTAACTAAAACTAATTTTCTCAACTTTACTGAAAATATTTAAGATAAGCTAAATTTTACGTGCTTTTGCTAATTTAATGCAAGCAAGTCAAACACAGCTTAGGGCCAATTTTTTCAACATTTTAGGTATTTCTGTATTCATATACTAATGTTTTTTACTCATTTTCAGTTTAAAATACATTTGGACAGTAAAGATAAGTATAAGTATAGTATAAGTTATGATAATGTATAATAATAATTTAAAGCTAAGAAAATTTTACCGATCATACAATATAGATGATCTAAAAGAGATTCTAGAAAGCTGTGCAAATTTAGAAGGTTTATTGCATTATTATAATGATGATAACAAATTGTTTGATAGCGTTATCAAATCATTGAATTCCAATAATATGCGAAATATCCGAAAAAACAGGAATAAAATTGCTGTAATGGCTGGTTCAATTTTAAAGCAGCGCAATTGTAATAGTAAACTATTTGCCAATAATACATTAAGTTCAGAATGAGCCTCCAATGAAGATTCTGAAAGTTATTTGGAAATGCGACAGTATTTAACTGACAATATATCTGTTCCTGAAACTATTGAACTGGACTGCACATTTGAGGCTAGTCAAATTTTAGGAACAAATATCCAATCAAGCACTTCGCGGAGGTATAGCGAAATAGAGCAAGAACTTATTTCAGCTTTGCTTTCTGATTCAGACATTATTTCTGGGAATATTGAAGCCTCAGCCTCAGAAACTAGATCAGAAGTAGAATCTCAGTTAGAAAGTGAATGTATTTTAAAAGGAAATACAATGGAGCAACTTTCTAAAAAACAGTATATTTTGGAATCTATATCTGTCTTAAAGGCAGAATCTGAAATTAAGATTTTACCTTCTTACTGTTTCAAATACTGTAATAGAAGATTTTGAATTAGAGTGCAACTTTGGTGGAAATTTAAAAGCAGATATAGAATCTAAATATTCTACAAGTTCTTCTACTTCTAATGGTTTTGACATGTCTGAAATTGATAATGTATCGGTTGAAGTAAATTCTAAAAAAGAAGAAAATAAACAAATATCCGAATCATTATATAGTAATAGCTACAGAGATATATCTGTAACAAAGACGAAAATAAATACGGATACTGTAACAAATTCACCCTAAATTGAGAATTACATGCAAAAATATTTTGAAGATTTAAAGTCCATGTTACGCGAATGCATCAATGATTTTAAATGTGATTTCAATGAAAGAATAGAAGAAAAATTAGATGTTAATAATACAATAATAATTGACAACTTCAACAAATTATTACAGGAATCAGTAAAAGATTATTTGAAAGAAGAACTTTTGAATGAACTAAAAAATGATTTTAATATTAAGGTTCACGAAGCTGGTGAAGTGTTTAATGAGTATATGTTAAAAAAATTTAATGAACACCATAAAATTCTTGAAAATGAATTCAGTAAATTCAAAGGTTTTCTAGTCGAATGTAAAAAAATAAAACAACAGAAAGCAATAAAGAATAACTGGGAAGCATTTTTGAAAATTTTAACGAAAATGTTTCGAATGGCGCAGAAGTAGCCCGTGACAGTACTTTGGGTCCATTTGAAATTTCAGATAATTCGCTTAAAGTTTCAGAATTTTTAAAGCACATAAACTCACCAAATCCAAATGAAGCATGCAACAGAACAGTTGTTCGAATGGAACCAAAAGAAACAAAACGTCTACGAAAATTTGAGAAGAATTTCTTAAATTGTAAATTTAAAGTAGATCTGAATAATACAAAAAACCCAAATAATTATACAAAAAAGAAAATTGCTGAATTTATAATTCGGGAAGAGTACACAAAATACAATAATACATGCATACTCTGTTTTTACATGGCTAAAGAGATTAAGCATAACATATTTTTGTATGCATATTGTAAATTTGTAGATTGCACCACTTATAGATTTGAATTAAGTGTTGAAGGGAATGTTACTGTATACCGAACAAATCACATATGTCATGCCGAAAACCAAACCCTTGTTGGTCAAATGAGAGGATTGAAAAGGGATGTATTTAAGGAAAATTTGCAGAAAACAAGTGCATATCTTTTCCGAAAGCAACAAATTAGAAATGCTGCTGATAACATAGCCCAAAGTGGAAATCTTCAAAATATTCAAAAACTAGATACATTGCGCAAATGTAAATCTGAGTTAAACTTTGATTTTTATTACCATAAGGACCATTATATTGACATACATTTAATGCAAAAAGGGCCGTATAAAAACTATATACAGTTTCATGGTAACCGTTTAACTCTTCATTTATGGGAATTAGCAACTTTCGAAACGCTCTCGAAAAATTATAAAATTCTTGAAGACTCAAACTACACATTGCATATTGATGCAACAGGTGAGAGTGTTGAAAAAGTTGATTATGCTGAAAAGAGAGTGTTGATATACAAACTGATATTACGAATTCCCAAATTTTAATACTTGCGGAAGCGATTTTGTCAAGACACACTCTTTTCGAAATTCAAACATTTTTAGGAGCGTTACAACAGTTTTTGAAGGATCACAAATTAAAATATCAACTTAATTGGCCTTCTTGTAAGAGAATATGCACTGATGTTAGCGCTGCATTATACGGAGCTGTGCTAGAAGTTTGCAATAACCAAACGTTATTGGATTATCTTCGTTCCTGTGCTCTATTTCTCAATAAGTTAAAGGAAAACAGTAGCATTAAACCCAATTTTGTGGTTTTACAATGGTGTAAATGTCATTACATACACAATATATGCAAACATCTAGATTCGATGTTAGGAAAGTACCATCCTTCTAAGTCCTTAATAAAAAACGCATTGGTATGTGCTTTCGATTTTACAACTGTAAAACAGTGCGTGGAATGGTTCAAACATATATTTATTGTGCTACTATCTGCACACAAAACTAATTTATATGAAAACAGTATTACAAATTTGCTCACATTCGAAGTAAATGAGAGTACCGATAGTGGCAATAAAGAATACTCCTTGACTAATGACAACGAAACAGATCCAACGGATTCTATTGCTAAACAAAGTCCTTTTTATGAAATGTTTGTATCAATATACAACGATGTGTTACATAAAATTAAAGGAATTAAAACAGATGCAAGTCCAAACGAGCATCACAATGAAAAATTGTGTCAATTTATAGTAGAGAAATATTGCGCTTATATTGTATTATGGACAAATGTAATGGGCATACATGTAGATTCAACAGGTAATCACATTAGTAATGCTCCAGCCGAACAAAGTATGTTCATTCAGAAGCATATGGTTCTTTCACAAAAAACTGTAAGACCTGGTCATTTTATAAAATTGACAAGAGCAGATAATTTGAGTACTTTGAAAGAAATAAGATATGCGTACAATATGTTTGATAAAATATGTGAAAATATTGATAATAGTATTAATGAAACAATGAATGATATTGAAGGAAATCCTAATAACACGATTTTAGACGTTAGTAATAACAATAAAAATCTTGAAGATTCCGAAACTATTGTTAGCGTGCACAATAACAATTATTGCTATGTTACAAATATTCACTATGATTTAGGCAAAGAAGTTGTATTAGAAGACTCACAATCTCTTCAAGATATATGTAGTTACATGGAAGAAGAGCATAGTTATTCCCAACCTGAAGAAGAATGGGGAAAAAAGAATATTAGAAGGCAAAAAGCTGTACAACCCAAAGTTATGTTTCAGTCAAAAATAACAAAAAAAATTAATAAAGTTCGGTCTGAAAATAATCCAAAATTAAATAATAGTACCAAACCAAATGAAATTAAATTAAATAAGAAAAAAAATTATAAATTGTCTTTGGGAGTAAATCCAATTGAAATGACTTAATTTTATCTTTTTAAATTTGATATTGTCTTCTGTGAGGTTAACTTATTAGAGGACCCTATCGGATTTGGATTTTATGATTATTTGGATACTTCTGATTGGAAGACTTTAAATAAAGGTGAATGGTTAACGAATTCCATTTTAGACTGCTGCCTTTTATGCATTGTAAAAGAAAGCAGAAGAAAAAATGTTTACTGTATGCTTTGCCAAATAGATACTATCAATTGTGAAAATTTGGGGTTGTTAATATCGAAAGACCCGTCAATAATATTTATTCCAATATTGTCCTTAAATCATTTCACATTATGTATTTTAAAGTTTTCGACTAAAGAGTTTATATATTTAAACTCGTTGAGCTCGCTGGGCGTGGGAAAAAAACAATATCGACAATTCATTACGATGATGAAACTTGAAGAACAACCTTGGCAGTACAGAGAAATAAATGAACGAGATGTACAAGAAGATGGTTCTAGTTGTGGTATTTTTGTATTGATGTATGCATCAAGATTCCTAGAAAATAAAAGTTTTACTAAACTTAAAAAAAAACAAATTATTTCAGAGCATCCATGAAACAAATTTTAATTAAACACCAAGGCGATAAAACAAGATTTTGCTGCCAATGCGGTTGTTTGAAAAAAATTATGGAAGACATTTTTATTTGCAAGGAATGCAAATATTACGTCTGCAACAAATGTAAACGTAATCATTTTGAAGTGAAATCTAATGTTTGCAAAGTTGTTAAAAGAAGGATCTTGTAAGTTTATAAATAATATATATATATATGTTTTTATATGTTATACATATATATAATTTAAATTAACTGTGATATGTATGTATATAAAGCTAGTCATACACATATAATATAATGGTGTAGGCCTATCGGGGATGCCGCCATTTAAAATAACGGTCAACGCGCAACGTGTAATACCTCAAAGATCAGGAGTAAAATAAACAATGAAAATACGTTTATTATGCAGACTGACTAGGTTGTGTGGAAATTTACACTTTAGTGTTTATTACAACTGAACGATTGTATTTTAATAAAAACATCCGTCCCGAGTAATACAACTACTTACTCGGGACGGATGTTTTTATTAAAATACAATCGTTCAGTACTGATTTAATTTAAGAAAAATGTGAACTTACTTGCTAACATTGAAAATAAATCTTAACTAAACTAACCTAACGATAGACAGAGAGAGAGAGAGAAAATGAAGAAATATTATATGTATCTTAATAAGCGGCCACACAAGCGCAGTATAAGTGCACACACGAGGCCGCACAATCGCCTTATCTGCATCGGAAATTCCACACCATAAATACCCTGACCCTGAGTGCATGGTTTCCCTTATTTCCTGCTACATGCAGACGACGATTTATTTATTTGTGTCAATAAGGGAACACCACACATTACAAAAATATAAAACACTATTCAAATTTGAACAACAACATTTTCTAAATGTAGTAAAAAATCTAATTTTAAATTCATTACCATACAATTAAAGTAAGAATTGTCGAGAGAAATAGGAAAATTATCTAAGAATTATTTCGTGTTTTTTATAAACAAAAAGTCGCAAGAAACATGAAAACTAATAAAATAATTTTTTAATCGTATCTATACCGTTTTTATATACAAATTAACCTTTTGACATTTTGCCGTATTTTCTTAGCAACTTAAAAATTAATTTTTTAAAAGATCTGACTACATGTTACAAATATTTCCCAATTGCGCTTTTAACTATTAAGCACTTTCACTAAAAACCTGTACAGAAATTTCAGTCAGGTGACTGACTGATAAATAGCATTACTCTGATGATTTAAAATATAATTATGATATGATATAATTCAATAAAAGTTAATTTGTTTGGTATAAATTATAATTTTTTAATTACCTATGGACTTTGTTACGTTTTGTTAAGTTAAGTTCTGTTTTCCGAAGTCATGACTGATTAAACCATTACATAAAGCAAAAAGCAACTCTGTGAGTATTTGGCTTCCATTGTTGCAACTTGGCACCACTTTTATGTATATTAACGTCCGCCATTGCGCAGTAGACATTTTTAAATTCAACGAATCCAGTTACTTTAAAAGAACACGCTGAAAGGTAACATTCAAGAGAAAAAATGGTAAGTAATTTTAAATGCAAATCTTTTTAACCATTTATAATATGTATTATTTTCAATAATTTATATTTCTTTATTTAGTCATTAAACAAAATATCGTCTTGTCCCCACTGTGGGCACCGAATTTTTGTGCTTATTGACGCTCACGTCACTAAAAGACCAAAAAAAATAAGTGCTGACCAAAGTCGTATGCCGGAGCGCAACATAAATGAACCAACGGCACAGCGACAACAAAAAAAATCTTGCAAAAAGTTCGAGAGGAAAAAAAGGAATAGTCCAGGACCATCGCCGCAGCAACCTCATGTCCAGCAACCACAGCAAGAACAACTACAGCAACAACAACCACAGCAACCACAACAACTGCAGCAACAACCACAACTACAGCAACAACAACCACATCCACAGCAACAACAACCACAACTACACCAAGTACAATCCCAGTACCAACGACGTCCACTCACACCACAGGTACCACAACAACATAACTACCCACAAGGTACACCTCCGCCACCGCCACCACGACAACCACAAGTGCAACCCCAATACCCACGACATCCACTCCCACCACAGGAATCACAATATTACTATTCGCAAGGTCCACCCCCATTACCACAGCAATATAATTTAGAACCAAACCGATATTATCCCCCAACACAACAGGAAACTTACTTCGTGCGACATCAATATATCCACACAATACAAAACCCACCCACAGTACCACCAGACCAACAATATCCACAGATTATAACCAATCAAAATGAAAATCGCCAGCCTCCTGAAGAACCGCATATAATGCAGTCCGTGTATTTATACCGGTACAACCCGGCATAATTTTTTTTTTATTTCATTTTCTTTTTTTAATTATTATTTTATTTTAATAAACCATAAATTTTTTTTATTCCATTTTCTTTTTTTAATTATTATTTTATTTTAATAAACCATGAATTTTCCTTTAATTTTTTTACCCAGTTTTTTAAGTTGTATTTATTTCATTTTTAAATAAAAAATATTAAAACTAACTTTTTTTATTAAGAAAAGTTATGACCAGTAAAATACAATTTCTAATATAATTGTTTCCCGCTGCTATTCAAAGTAAATAAAACTTTTTACCCAATGAGTATTCATATTTACGCACGGGAAGTTAACAAACTAAATAACAAACCAAATCTGGAGTGAGAGCAATTAGAGAGAGATGGATAGATAATAATTTTTTTGTCTCTCTCTCTCTCTCTAGCCTGAACTGCCAGATGATAATTACGTTTAATTTATGTTGATTTAGTGGCAATGCTGCCGTTTCAATGACTATTGTGAATAAAAATGTACAAATGTCAAAAAATTTCCGAGTTTGTGTTCATGGGAGAGATAACAAACTGGCCAACAAACTAAAATTTAAGAGAGAATAAAACAACCCCCAAGTGTTTTATTATAAAATAATTAAATATATATTAGAAAATAAATAAATAAAATAAATGTTTTGTGAAGAGTTTTTGTGTGTGATCCAGTGTGTGTGTATAAAAATACTTACATATACAATGTATATGTAACTATATTTGCAAAGGTTGTACCACGGGTGTCGAAAAACTGGACGAAGTCCACCACCTAATTGGTCCTGGACACTTCATTGGACCATCTATGAACAAAGGACTGAAAAGGTAAGTTAAAGGAATGTCATATTAATCTGTCTATGCATTCCAAAATATTGTAGACCGATTCTAACAGAAAATGCTTTAATAAAAACTTTTTGTCCACAGGTGCCGATGTTGTTATTTTTCACATGGAGCGTTGTGTAAAAATGGACCTGGAAAATTATTTGGACCAGCTATGAAAAAAGGACCGATTAGGTAAGTTAAAGGATTGTCATAGCTACCTGTCTATGCATTCCAAAGTATTGTAGTCCGATTCTAACAGAAATTTCTTTAATAAAAACTTTTTGTCCACAGGTGCCGGTGTTGTTATTTTTCTTATGGAGCGTTGTATAAAAATGGACCTGGAAAATTATTTGGACCAGCTATTAAAAAAGGACTGATAAGGTAAGTTAGAGGAATGTCATAGCTGCCAGTCTATGCATTCCAATCTATTGTAGTCCGATTATAACAGAAATTTCTTTAATAAAAACTTTTTGTCCACAGGTGCCGGTGTTGTTATTTTTCTTATGGAGCGTTGTATAACAATGGACCTGGGAAATTATTTGGACCAGCTATTAAAAAAGGACTGATAAGGTAAGGTAAAGGAATGTCATAGCTGCCAGTCTATGCATTCCAATCTATTGTAGTCCGATTTTGACAGAAATTTCTTTAATAAAAACTTTTTGTCCACAGGTGCCGATGTTGTTATTTTTAACATGGAGCGTTGTGTAAAAATGGACCTGGAAAATTATTTGGACCAGCTATCAAAAAAGGACTGATAAGGTAAGTTAGAGGAATGTCATAGCTGCCAGTCTATGCATTCCAATCTATTGTAGTCCGATTATAACAGAAATTTCTTTAATAAAAACTTTTTGTCCACAGGTGCCGGTGTTGTTATTTTTCTTATGGAGCGTTGTATAACAATGGACCTGGGAAATTATTTGGACCAGCTATTAAAAAAGGACTGATAAGGTAAGGTAAAGGAATGTCATAGCTGTCTGTCTATGTATTCTAATCTATTGTAGTTCGATTTTAGCAGAAATTTCTTTAATAAAAACTTTTTGTCCACAGGTGCTGATGATACGAATTGAGTACGGGGCCTTGTTTAAATGTGGACCTGGAAAATTATTTGGACCAGCTATTAAAAAAGGACTGATAAGGTAAGTTAGAGGAATGCCATAGCTACCTGGCTATGCATTCCAATCTATTGTAGTCCGATTTTTATAGAATTTTCATTAATAAAAACTTTTAGTCCATAGGTGACGATGATGAACAAAATGTATGGGGCCTTGTTTAAATGTGGATGCGGAAACTTATTTGGACCAGCTATTAAAAAAGGACTGATAAGGTAAGGTAAAGGAATGTCATAGCTGTCTGTCTATGTATTCCAATCTATTGTAGTCCGATTTTAGCAGAAATTTCTTTAATAAAAACTTTTTGTCCACAGGTGCTGATGATACGAATTGAGTACGGGGCCTTGTTTAAATGTGGACCTGGAAAATTACTTGGACCAGCTATTAAAAAAGGATTTAAGAAATTTCTGTAATCGGACTACAATAGATTGGAATGCATAGACTGGCAGCTATGACATTCCTCTAACTTACCTTATCAGTCCTTTTTTGATAGCTGGTCCAAATAATTTTCCAGGTCCATTTTTACACAACGCTCCATGTTAAAAATAACAACATCGGCACCTGTGGACAAAAAGTTTTTATTAAAGAAATTTCTGTCAAAATCGGACTACAATAGATTGGAATGCATAGACTGGCAGCTATGACATTCCTCTAACTTACCTTATCAGTCCTTTTTTAATAGCTGGTCCAAATAATTTTCCAGGTCCATTTTTATACAACGCTCCATAAGAAAAATAACAACACCGGCACCTGTGGACAAAAAGTTTTTATTAAAGAAATTTCTGTTAGAATCGGACTACAATACTTTGGAATGCATAGACAGGTAGCTATGACAATCCTTTAACTTACCTAATCGGTCCTTTTTTCATAGCTGGTCCAAATAATTTTCCAGGTCCATTTTTATACAACGCTCCATGTGAAAAATAACAAAATCGGCACCTGTGGACAAAAAGTTTTTATTAAAGCATTTTCTGTTAGAATCGGTCTACAATATTTTGGAATGCATAGACAGATTAATATGACATTCCTTTAACTTACCTTTTCAGTCCTTTGTTCATAGATGGTCCAATGAAGTGTCCAGGACCAATTAGGTGGTGGACTTCGTCCAGTTTTTCGACACCCGTGGTACAACCTTTGCAAATATAGTTACATATACATTGTATATGTAAGTATTTTTATACACACACACTGGATCACACACAAAAACTCTTCACAAAACTTTTATTTTATTTATTTATTGTCTAATATATATTTAATTATTTTATAATAAAACACTTGGGGGTTGTTTTATTCTCTCTTAAATTTTAGTTTGTTGGCCAGTTTGTTATCTCTCCCATGAACACAAACTCGGAAATTTTTTGACATTTGTACATTTTTATTCACAATAGTCATTAAATTGGCAATATTGCCACCAAATCAGCATAAATTAAACTTAATTATCATCTGGCAGTTCAGGCGAGAGGGAGTGAGAGAGAGAACAGAAATATATATCTATCCATCTCTCTCTAATTGCTCTCACTCCAGATTTGGTTTGTTAACTTCACGCCGATTTCATATTTTACTAATATACAACTGTCATTTTTTGCAAACGCTTTTGCCATTTGAATACTATTAGAATTTTCTAATTGGTAAATTTCCAGTATATTCTTGACAAAGGATATACTATTCATAATCTGTTTTAACCCAACCACCTACGATTTCAATGTTTGATTGTTTTTCCATAGAATAAACCCATTATTAATTTTTGAAATATTTATTTTTTGTTCAGCAAACATCTAAAATTTACAAAATGACTGGTCCAAATAAGTTTCCGCATCCACGTTTAAACAAGGCCCCATACATTTTTTTCATCATCGGCACCTGTGGACAAAAAGTTTTTTTTAAAGAAATTTCTGTTAGAATCGGACTACAATAGATTGGAATGCATAGACAGGTAGCTATGACATTCCTTTAACTTACCTAATCGGTCCTTTTTTCATAGCTGGTCCAAATAAGTTTCCGCATTCACATTTAAACAAAGCCCCATACACAATTTTCACCATCAGCACCTATGGACAAAAAGTTTTTTTTAAAGAAATTTCTGTTAGAATCGGACTACAATAGATTGGAATGCATAGACAGGTAGCTATGACATTCCTTTAACTTACCTAATCGGTCCTTTTTCATAGCTGGTCCAAATAATTTTCCAGGTTAATTTTTATACAACGCTCCATGTAAAAAATAACAACATCGGCACCTGTGGACAAAAAGTTTTTATTAAAGAAATTTCTGTTAGAATCGGACTACAATATTTTGGAATGCATAGACAGGTAGCTATGACATTCCTTTAACTTACCTAATCGGTCCTTTTTTCATAGCTGGTCCAAATAAGTTTCCGCATTCACATTTAAACAAAGCCCTATACACAATTTTCACCATCAGCACCTATGGACGAAAAGATTTTATTAATGAAAATTCTATAAAAATCGGATTACAATAGATTGGAATATATTAACGAATTGCTATAACATTCCTCTAACTTATCTTATCAGTCCTTTTTTAATAGCTGGTCCAAATAAGTTTCCGCATTCACATTTAAACAAAGCCCCATACACAATTTTCACCATCAGCACCTATGGACAAAAAGTTTTTATTAAAGAAACTTCTGTTAAAATCGGACTACAATATTTTGGAATGCATAGGCATGTTGCTATGACAATCCTTTAACTTACCTAATCAGCCCTTTTTTAATAGCTGGTCCAAATAATTTTCCAGGTCCATTTTTATACAACGCTCCTTGTGAAAAATAACAACATCGGCACCTGTGGACAAAAAGTTTTAATTAAAGAAATTTCTGTTAGAATCGGACTACAATATTTTGGAATGCATAGTCTGGCAGCTGACATTCTTTTAACTTACCTTATCAGTCCTTTTTTCATAGCTGGTCCAAATAATTTTACATGTCCATTTTTATACAACGCTCCATGTGAAAAATAACAACATCGGCACCTGTGGACAAAAAGTTTTTATTAAAGAAACCTGTTAAAATCGGACTACAATATATTGGAATACATAGACAGATTGCTATGATATTCCTTTAACTTACCTTTTCAGTCCTTTGTTCATAGCTGGTCCAAACAAGTGTCCAGGACCGATTAGGTGGTAGACTTCGTCCAGATTTCCGACACTCGTGGTACAACCTTTGCAAATATAGTTACATATACATTGTATATGTAAGTATATTTATACACACACACTGGATCACACACTAAAACTATTCACAAAACTTTTACTTTATTTATTTCGTAAAATATATTTAATTATTTTATAGTAAAACACTTGGTGGTTGTTTTATTCTCTCTCAATTTTTAGTTTGTTATCTCTCCCATGAACACAAACTCGGAAATTTTTTGACATTTGTACATTTTTATTCACAATAGTCATTAAAACGGCAGTAATGCCACTAAATCAACATAAATTAACCCTCTACCGCATACAAAGCCATATATGGCTTCTCACTTTCAATAATTTTTTTTTGCAATAAAACGGTACATTTACTAAACCGTTTGTTATCACTTATTCTCTTTCAACTATTTTCTGTTAGATGTCTATACTCAGAACTTCTTTGTGTTGCCTTATCTCAAGTTTCAATCAGTTTTTTGCTCGCGTCTCAAGCAGACGAACGAAAGTGAATTGTGGTGAAATTAAAATTACTGCACTAAAAATCAGTTTTATCACTGAAAAGTATTTTTTTTCTAAGAGAATATTAAGTTTTCGTTCATAAAAAATAGAATTTGACTATAGGTGAGCATCACATATACTATTCTATGCAAAAAACTGTGGACGCCATATATGGCTCTATATGCAGTAACGCGTGCATGTTTATATTCTATGTACATATGCATTATTAGCATATTAGCTTAACAATTGCACTTGTTTTCTTTTAGAAATGAATGCACAATTATTTTACGGTAGTTTGCAATACGTGAACGAAATCGATGATCCGTTTCAAAGTGATGATGACAGCATAGCCGATTCCGAAGACGAAGTTGTTGAAAATCAAAAAATCCAAGAGGAAGATGTTTATATTTCGGAGACCGATGAGAGTAGTTCCGATGACATCTGTGAAAAGCCGTGCACTTCTAAAGCAAAGCCAAAGCCAGTGCCAAGAAAAAAAGACAGAAGCACCGATATGGAAAGCTGGTCACTTACCACCGTATTTGAATGAGACCTTTCCATTTCAAGTAAATACCAATCTTTCAACTTGTATCAATGAACTGGAGACACCGGCAGACTTTTTTAATTTTTTTTCAACGACGCACGGTGGGGTAAATTCACGATCTGGGCGGCCAAAATTCGATTTCTCAAAAACCAATGTTTTTAATAATTTCCGATTGTAGGGTAAAGAGAACAAAATGCTTCACTAGATTCCGTTATTTTTTCATTCCATTTTGCTTACATTCGTTTTCTACACGCTGTTAAAGTTACTTGTTGCTAATTGTCCATTTTCTATTTTGTTGTGCTCAGGTAAAGCAACAATTTTAGCAGGCTGTGGGAAGGCGTGTGTTTAGTTTAAACATTTAAGTAAAATGGAAAATAATAAAGCAGGTTAATATTATTTAATACACTAAGCTGAATAAAATTATAATTCAAATTCATACTAGTAAAGCAGCATTGAAAAATATGGTATTTTTGTCAATTTCAATGGGTAACAAAATCGATCTATGGACAAAAAGTTATGCATCACCCCTTTTCACCCCTTCAATCTGTGATTATATATAATCTTTAACATCGTATTGTTCATATGAAAAAAAAAAATTTTGCGGGTTTTTGCGGTTTTGTGTTTTATAGCCATTTAAATACTGCGGAAGAATGAACTATAATTTCTGCGGTTTTACTGAACCACTTAAGTTAACATACTAGATGTCCTATATATCTATGCATTTATAGTTAAAGGGTATCCAGACGAATAAAAAGTTATACGGAGGTAGGCCTCTAAAATGCAACCTTGTGGAGATATATGGGAAATACTTGGAATCTTAAAATTTTTATAAAATCCATTTTTTGTATAAAACGGTCACAACCTCTACCCTCCGAATGTTAACATATTATTATTTTTTACGCCTCACCGAGTAATATTTTACTATTCTGTTTCATAAATTTGCTTCAAATAATTTTGGCCGCCCAGATCGTGACTTTACCCCACTGTGCGACGATCTGATGAATTTCTTGGTTGATCAGTCAAATCTATATGCACTCCAAGTTGATATAAATAAGCCCGCTGGTATTACTCGAAATGAAGTAGATCAATTTATAGGCATGGTCATATACATGTCGTTGGTACAATTACCATCTTCAAGACTCTATTGGAATTCGACTCTGGGTCAAGAAATTATATATGGCACAATGAGTTGCAACCGATGGGAAACTATAAAACGTTTTCTGCACTTTAACAATAATAACGATATGAAGTTGGCAGGGGAAGCCGGGTTTGACAAGCTATACTCTGCAAAAACGATTGTTCTTTCCGCTCATACACCTTTTGTGAGAAATGCAATGTATTTCTATGCTACAACGACAAAAGAAACTGTTTCACCAACTTTCACATGAAGTAATGCATACATGCATACAGAGCCATATATGGCAAACTCTGGAATCAGCTAAATGCATACAAAGCCATATATGGCCCCATTTCCCCCACCCCAAACTATGCCCCAAAAAAAAAAAAAAAGTCCAAATATATATTATTTTGGCCTAAATAAACACATAATTACATTCAAAAAATTTTTTCCTTTATTATTTCTATGCTCATGCAGTAGAGGGTTAAACGTAATTATCATCTGGCAGTTCAGGCGAGAGAGACAAAAAAATTATTATCTATCCATCTCTCTCTAATTGCTCTCCATTTTTTGTCTGCCAGAATAGTATATTTGTCTTTTTCTTGCCTGTGTGGATTCACTGCAGAAGCGCATCACAATCAAAGGGTGGGTGGGGTTTTGAGGTAAAAGTAATATAAAACAAATGTGTACCCATGTGTGGGTACTGAAACTTATCGGTTTTAACAATAATTCTAAACGCATTTAAAATAAATAAAATATTGGAAAAAAAATCGCACGATTTGGGTCCGTTTTCAAAAATATAAATATCGGCCTTTTTTATCTACATTTCAAATGTAATATTATTTTTAAAATCGCGCGATTTTATTGAAGGATATTTTTCTTGCGCCTCATTTTGAAATCTGTTTAGCATCCTCTCATTTCATGCGCTTTTCAAATAATTTTTCTATCACCTTATTTATACTTCTTTACTTATTTATATATATATTTATTTATATACTTGTTTTACTTATATTAAAATTTCTTTATTTTTCATAAAATTTCTACAAGACGGTGTTTTTAATAAAATTGTTGGTGTAGATTTAGTTTCATTGCTTATCGGCACTTTCTTGTATGTTTTGGTATTTTGGACACTAGGATAAAAAATGTATTCCTCACTTAATAAAGGTAAACTTTTTTCACTAATCCACATAACATAAGAAAATCTGAAAAAAAAAATATTTTAAGAGCTTGCCGATCTTAAGCGAAGCTGTGAGAAATTCGTGTAGAAAAAATTTAATATTTTTCACTTTACAAAGGTTTTTGCTTCTCCTCTAAAATAATGAAAATGTGGATATCGCCCAAAAAGTATATATACTAGAGAAGAGGTGCCATCGCGATAAAACTGCTCAACGAACATAGGCAAAAGTAGATTTAGTACACTTTTTGGTGAATATATTTTGGCTTATTTAATGAAAATAGAAAAGTTTTGTGCACCAAAAGATACAAAATTAATTGAAACGAATGCTAATCAAAGAACTTGTAAATTTTGAGCCATAAAATTGGCTATTTCTCTTGTATTTCCAAATACGCTACATTGCGCCTACGTACGCTTGGTGGTAATTTTTAAGGCCTGTTATCGACTTGCCACGTCTTCTAATCATATATACTTTTTAGTATCGCCTTTTTTACATGTCAGGGGAAAATACATACATATTTCAATTCTAATGATTTTATAACCTAATTCAGTAATATTTAGCACCACGTAGCAAAGAATGCGCTAATGTTTCACGTTTTTATTAATTTGTTGACTACTTTTAACTTACTGCATATATAGTGGATATACGTAAAGATAATTTCGAAGTAAAAACATATGAATGCTGGCTTTCATGTTATTAATAAAAAAAGGGGCGTATACAAAAAATGTGACAAAAGAGTTTGATGTAAAATTGGCTATAACTCGGAAATAATTTCCATGTAGAATTTCAAGCACTACTCCTGCAAAAATATTGGAATACTTTTTTCGCATCACTTTTTTTGTATAAAGTTTTGAAACTCGATTCAATTTCCCACAGAAAAATTTTCTGGAGAAACGTGAAGATAACTTCGGGACGACGTTATGTATTTTGGACACCAGGACCAAAAATATATTCTTCACTTAAAAAAGTAAACTTTTTTTCACTAAGAACAACAGTTTTTGTCATGTGATTTTCAAAACGATGGGATTTTTACTATTTTTTAAATGTAGATTTGTTAAGAAGGCTTATTATGTGTCTGTTTATGTATTTTGGACACCAGGATCAAAAATGTATTCCTTATTTAAAAAAAAGTAAACTTTTTCACTAAAAATTAAAGTTTTTGTTTCACGAATTTCCACAAGACGGGGTTTTTAATACATCTTTTGATGCACTTTTGTTAAGAAGGCTAAGGAGTTTTATTCCCTATCAGCGCTTTGGTGTCAATTTATGTATTTTGGACACCGGGACGAAAAATGTCCTCTTCAATTAAAAAAAGTCATATTTTTTGACTAAGAACAAAAGTTTTTGTTCAAAGAATTTTCACACGACGGGATTTTTAACACATTTTTTAATGTAGATTTGTAAAGTTGGCTTAGGAGTTTCATTGATGTCAGCGCTTTGATGTCAGTTTATGTATTTTGGACACAAGGACTAAAAATGTCCTGCTGACTTATAAACAAAATCAAATTTTTCACTAGAAACAAAAGTTGTTCTAAGAATTTCTAAACTATGAGGTTTTTGAAACATTTTTTTATGTAGATTTGTTAAGAAGGCTTAGGAGTTCCAATCCCCATCAAATATAATTAAATATAAATTAATATTCAATATTTTTAATAAAAATTAAAAATAATTTTATTTTTTCTTCTCCAACAAACTATTTCACAGCGTTCAGCAATTCCCTTGTAAAAATTAGTATGAAAACTTCATTTTTGCCTGGCAATACTTCATTACAAATAAATGTGTTCTCTGGGGGGACCTGTTCTCTCTTGCGAAATACGTCCATCACCATTTGGTTTGTTATCTTCACGCGTTTTTTTTTTTGGCTTTTTTATAGACAACCTTGTAAAACATAGAAATTGGTAACCCTTAAATTTGAGTTTAAATTTGACTGCACTTTTTTTAAGCAAATCTATGAATTGACTGCACTTTTTTTAAGCATTTCTATGAATTGCTTTCGTTGCTTATTCGCAAATTTTAATTCAAACGTTAAAGATGGTAAGCATTTTCCTTCCTTTTTATATTTATTCTAATCTTATTTTTATTTATTTTTATTTTATATCTATCATTTATTATTATTTTATTAATTTTTTTTCCTTTTTTTATCATTGCGTTTTTTCAGAACCGCAAATTGAAGAACACCTGCCCGAAATGCGGAACACCCCTCAAGGTCATCAACAAAATTAAGCGGCGTCTCCCGCCCAAGCGCCAGCAAAAAAAAAATTTGAGGAGCGGCTGCTGGTCAATGGACCTTTCCGGACCAAGCCCCATTGCCGGAACAAGCAGCCTTGCCGCAGCAGCAGTCGTTGCCGCAGCAGATGTCGGTGCCCCAACAGGGGGCCTTGCCGCAGCAGGTGTCCCAACAAGGGGCCTTGCCGCAGCAAATGTCGGTGACCCAACAGGGGGCCATGCCGCAGCAGGTGACGTCCCAACTGAGGGCCTTGCCGCAGCAGATGGTTTCCCAACAGATGGCCTTTCCACGATAACTTCCTATGCAACGATATTTGAACCATAATGGGTACAATTTTGTGTCGGTGATGGCCCCCCCACAGACAACACAAGTGCCGTTGACGCAATACACGTACCATGCCAATGCATATAATAACGTCTCGGCGATGAACCCCCCCCCCCCCCACCTCGAAACAACACAAGTTTTTCACGAAACGTTTGAGTAAAATTTGTTAATTTTATTTTGGCAATTTTACTTAGTCTTTTTTAAAATGAAGTATTTTTTAGTTTAATTTAACTCTTTACCTTTTTTAAAATGAAGTGTAATTTTTAATAAAATATAAACTTTTTAATATAAAATTAGGTATTTTTATTAACAAATTTTGAATAATTCTGAATAAAACAGTAGTGTCCTTATAAAATAGGGGCTACAAAATTCATCAAACTTAAAAAATAATGAAAAAATTACAAAAGTTTGAAATTTCGATGCAAAAAACAAACAGATATGACAAATTACCAATATAAGTATACATATGGTTGGAAAGGCCGCAGTCTCTTCTTTCTAAATCCACTGAGAAATTTAAAATCGGTTGATATTCAACCACGTTATTATTATTATTATTATTAGCCTTTAAAACAACTTGACACATATATATATATTTATATCTTAGTGCCTAAGTCAGAGGCCGAAATGATCAAAGATTTCCATTCGCTTCGATCTTGTGCGCACCGTCTCCAGTCAGTCCTACCAAGCAGCGTCAGTGATTCCTCCACCTGGTCCTTCCAACGTAGTCGCGGTCTCCCTCTTTTGCGCCGTCCTTCGAGGTCTTGATAGAATACCTTTCGCGCTGGAGTTTCCTCATCCATTCTCACGACATGGCCTAGCCAGCGTAATCGTTGCACTTTGATCCGCTTGACGACATCAATGTCGTGGTATAACTCGTACAGCTCATGGTTCATCCGAATCCTAAACTCGCCGTTTACGCAAATGGGTCCATATATTTTGCGGAGTATTTTTCTCTCAAACACCGCCAGATGAGCTGCATCTGCCTGTGTAAGCACCCAAGATTCGGAGGCGTACAACAGGACCGGTAAAATTAGTACCTGGTACAGCTGGACTTTGGTAGTTCGAGATAGGGTGGTGTTTATAAAGTGCTCGCGTAGTCCAAAGAAACACCTGTTAGCAAGCACTATTCTCCGTTTTATTTCGAGGCTGACACTGTTGTTCTTGTTCATGGCAGATCCAAGGTAGATAAATTCATCCACTACCTCAAAGCAATAGTTTTCAACGTTCACGCTGCGTCCCCAACGGGTGGACACTTTGTTCGATGATACCATTAACTTCGTCTTGTCCTCATTCACTGCCAAACCCATTTTCGCTGACTCCCTTTCAACTGATGAGAAGACAGCTGTTACCTCTCGCATCGTTAATCTATCCGATAATGACTATATCATCGGCATATGCGAGCAGCATGTGACTCTTATTAAATATGGTGCCAGACATGTTAACCGCTGCTTTCCTTAACACCTTCTCCATCACTATGTTGAACAGCATACATGACAAACCGTCACCCTGTCTAAGACCTCTCGTCGTATCGAATGGTGCAGATAGATCCTTGCCAATCCGAACAGAGGATTTGGTATTCGTAAGGGTACACCGGCAGAGACGAATTATCTTCGCAGGAATACCGAACTCAGACATGGCTTCGTATAGTCGATGCCTGATGGGACTATCGAAGGCAGCTTTGTAATCGACAAAGAGGTGGTAAGTGTCAATTTGCTTCTCATGGGTTTTCTCAAGAATCTGCCGTAGTGTAAATATCTGATCCGTCGTGGATTTGCCTGGTCTAAAGCCGCACTGATAAGGTCCAATCAGGTTTTCCACAATTGGCTTTAGACGTTCACACAGTATGCTAGACAGGACCTTATACGCAATCGGTAAGAGGCTAATTCCACGATAGTTTTTACACTCACTACGGTCACCTTTTTTGTAGATTGGACATAGCACACTGAGATTCCAATCCTCTGGCATGCTCTCCTGAAGCCAAATGTTCTCTATGAGCTGTTGCATGCTTAAAACAAGCTCATCTCCACCCGCCTTAAACAACTCAGCTGGAAGACCATCAGCCCCAGCGGCCTTGTTGTTCTTTAGGCGGGATATGGCAGTTGTTATCTCAGCTTGGCTCGGAGGTGGACACTCGATGTTATCATCTCGGATTGGTGCACAGTCTTCATCAGCCGAGTTTTCACACATCAATAGGCTGCAGAAGTGATCTTTATATATTCTCAGTACGCTCTCGGAGTCAGTAACGAGATGACCATCCTTGTCTTTACAGGAGGGAAGACCTGTTCCAGGTACTTTTCCTTTTATCTTCTGATAGAATTTTCGGGCTTCACCTCTGTTCCTGTAATCTTCAATACACACATTATTCCGCTCCTTAAGCTCTCGTTTTTTTTTTCGCCTGAAGAGTCGAGTCGCCTCCCGCCTCTTCTCCCTATACTTTTCATGAACAGCTCGCGTTGCCATTGGCTGCACCAACCACGTTACTGGATTATAAGTGCGTAAAGGTTCGAAAAACCGGTATCAACGTTGACTTTATGAGCTATTTAGGTTGCCTAGACACGTTCAGATTGGACTGATATGTTCACGAAAGTTGCTTTTCGTTACCAGAATAGTGTTACAGAAAAATTTGGACTCCCTCAAAGTAATGCTCAAAAAAGTGAAAAAATAATAAATTCTTCTTAAATTTTTTTTGAAAAACGGCAGGAATAACCAACTGTTTTGACATAATTTGTTAATAAAATCAGTGCGCAAAAGTCCGAGCTACATTATTGCCGAATGGACAAAAACTAATGACACCTTTTTTCATGAGGCTCACTGATTTTGAGAATCTTTAGGGGCCCATAAATAAAATTGGTCACGAATCTCGGAAAACATAGTATACAAATGACGACTTTTTGTAAAATACAAAAACGGGATAGTATAGGTTCGATTCTACTATCGAAGGGTAATAAAACCCTATACTCAGTTTGGCGAGATTGGTGACCAATTTTTTTTTATGCGCCCCTAAAGATTCTCAAAATCAGTGAGCCCCATGCAAAAAGGTGTCATCAGTTTTTGTCCAACAGCTAACTCACACTTCGTGATAGCGCTAAACTGTATTCGGCAATAATGTAACTGGGAGTTTTGCGCACTAACTTTATTAACAAATTATGTCAAAAAGGTTGGTTATTCCTGCCGTTTTTCAAAAAAAATTATAGAAGAATTTATTATTTTGTCACTTTTTTGAGCATTACTTTGAGGGAGTCCAAATTTTTCTCTAACACTGTTCGCCAAAATTGTAGCCCTGGTAAAGATAAACAACTTTCGTGAACATATCAATCCAATCTGAACGTGTCTAGGCAACCTTAATAGCTCATAAAGTCCACATTGATACCGGTTTTTCAAACCTTTACGCACTTATAAGCCAGTAACGTGGTTGAATATCAACCGATTTTTAATTTCTCAGTGAATTTAGAAAGAAGAGACTGTGGCCTTTCCAACCATATATATATAGTTATATTGGTTACTTGTCATATCTGTTTGTTTTTTGCCTCGAAATTTAAAACTTTATAATTTTTTCACTATTTGATGACAAATAGTTGTTATTCATGTTTTCCGAGGGATGCAACTATGCTAAAATCAAAGTTGAAGTAATTAACAACAACACCAAAACAATGCTTCTTCTTCAACTCTTTGATTTGAGTATAGAATATGAAAGTTGCGTCCCTCGGAAAACATGAATAACTTAACTATTTGTTAACCGATTTTTACAAACAAGTATGCATTTAACTCGTGAAAGAATGCACTTTCTGAATAAAATAATAAACATTAGGGTGTCCTTATAAAATAGGGGCTACAAACTTCATCAAACTAAAAAAATAGTGAAAAAATTATAAAGTTTTAAATTTCGAGGCAAAAAACAAACAGACATGACAAGTTACCAATATAACTATATATACGGTTGGAAAGGCCGTAGTCTCTTCTTTCTAAATTCACTGAGAAATTTAAAATCGGTTGATATTCAACCACGTTACTGGCTTATAAGTGCGTAAAGGTTTGAAAAACCGGTATCAATGTGGACTTTATGAGCTATTTAGGTTGCCTAGACACGTTCAGATTGGATTGATATGTTCACGAAAGTTGTTTATCTTTACCAGGGCTACCATTTTTCGCGAACAGTGTTAAAGAAAAATTTGGACTCCCTCAAAGTAATGCTCAAAAAAGTGAAAAAATAATAAATTCTTCTTCAATTTATTTATGACATTATTTGTTAATAAAGTTAGTGCGCAAAACTCCCAGCTACATTATTGCCGAATACAGTTTAGCGCTATCACGAAGTGTGAGTTAGCTGTTGGACAAAAACTGATGACACCTTTTTTCATGGGGCTCACTGATTTTGAGAATCTTTAGGGGCCCATAAAAAAAAATTGGTCACCAATCTCGGAAAACTGAGTATAGGGTTTTATTACCCTTCGATAGTAGAATCGAACCTACATTATCCCGTTTTTGTATTTTTTTCACTGTTGCACTGTGTAATCATAGAATTTTGAAGTATTATTAAATAAAGAAACGTTATTTTTTAACAAACATTTTTAAATGCTTAATATTAAAACAAATAAAACCAAAATAAAGAAGAACTTTTGAGAATTATAATAGTATGTGTCTATTTATCAAAGAAATATTGAATGTACTATATAAGATACACAAAACTTATTTACATTTTAATTATAAATCAATGCTACTGAGAGAAATTTATGGACACGAAATGTTCTGAACTTTGAAATCAGCACTTTGCTATTTCAGAAAGAAAACAGAACAAGATATCACCACGTTTTATGTAAAAAAAAGAAATAACTTTTAAGCTGATTCCAATAAACTATATTTCCCCATGATGGTAATTGCATAATAGTTTTTTTTATTCATAAATAAATGTTTTGTTCACCACATTATTGTAAATTTTTGCTGATTATAACACAAACTTACAAGGGCTTTTTTTATTACACAGTAAGATGTTTTATAAACTTATTTGGGGATTTAACATCGCTGGTATCAACTGTTATTGAGCCTAATAAGGTACTTCCCAAAATATTGCATATACACAAACTGTGTTGTACTGTATACAAATAATAAAGTTGGTTGAAATTTTGCAACTGTATTAACCCTTGTGCTATCTTTGGGTCAAATTGACCCAAAAAAACTTTTTAAGAATAATTTCACCAAGTTAATATAAAGATTTCGTAATGAAACTTTTATTTATTGTAAATAGGCTTATATACTGTAAATATAAATAGGGACTTTGCCCAGAGGTAGAAAGTTACTGATTGTCACTTACTTGGGAGTGACCAGAATCGATTCCTTTGTGGCACTGTCCAAGCAGCTAACTACTTCCGGTCTTAGACCAAGTATTCCCTGGACAATGACTTTAAAGCAACCGCTTTGAAGTTAGCTAGAGTTAGAAGGCGAAATGTTGAGTAACCTAATCGGCATGCTACCACCGATGCGTCTTAGGAACTAGGTAACAGAAGTTACTGAAACTCAACACAGGTTATCTTAGTGGCTTTGGCAGCCCCAAGAAACTAAGATCGGGAGCGGTGGCCTAATAAGCCACTCTCCTTAAACAAAAATTTATTATGAAAACACGAAGAAAACGAAAAACAAGAACCCCCCCCAAATGTTGACGACTCCCGCAAACGATATAAGGACCATGATTTAAGGATATGCACCTGGAATGTCCGAACTCTATACAGAGATGGTGCCTCTATCCAACTGGCGGATGTTCTCGACAAATACAAGGCTGACATCACCGCCATACAGGAAATGAGATGGACGGGACAGGGATGCACACGACGGAAGAACTGTGACATCTTTTACAGCTGCCATGCAGAAAGACACGAATTTGGATGTGGTTTCATAGTCGGCAAGAGACTTCGACACCTGGTCTCGCGGTTTAACCCTGTAAATGACCGTATAGCCACCATTCGCATCCGGGCGAAATATTTAAACATTACGCTGATTTGTGTACACGCCCCGACGGAAGACAAAGACGATGACATCAAAGATGCATTCTATGAGCGCCTGGAGGATATATATGACCGCTGCCCTGCACATGACATTAAAATTGTTCTGGGAGATTTTAATGCTAAAATAGGAAGGGAAGATGCTCTTGGTTCAGCAGTCGGAAAATTCAGTCTACACAACAACACCTCCGATAACGGATTCAGACTGGTAAGTTTCGCGTCGGCAAGAAACATGGTTGTGAGTGGAACCAGATTCCCGCATAAAGATATCCACAAGGCAACCTGGATATCTCCCGATCAAAATACAAAAAATCAGATTGATCAAGTGGTAATTGATGGAAGGCATGTCTCAAGCGTTATGGACGTGCGTGTGATGCGCGGTGCAAATATCGACTCGGATCACCACCTAGTTGCAGCCAAGGTACGCACACGATTAAGTAGAGCTAAAAACACTCTTAATCAAACGCAAAGGAAGCTAGACATCACAAAGCTGCAGACCACTGAGATAGCCAATGTCTACTCCAACCAACTCTCTCAATTACTCCATACAAATCCCCCTAGTTCTGATGTTCCCGACATGCAGTGGCAGCATATTGCGAATTCTATGACCACTGCCGCAACAACCGTACTGGGTTATGAAAAACCACGCTCAGACAAGCCCTGGTACGATGACGAATTGTCTGAGGAAATGGATGCTGTTAAAGGCAAAACTGCAGCCAATGGCGACGCGTGCGGTGACGGAGCGTTATAAAGAGAAAAGGAGGGAGATGAAACGCCTGTTCAGACGGAAAAGCGTCTGTGGAAGAAAAGAGAGAGCCAGGATATCGAAAACTACAGGGATAGAGGTGAGGCCCGAAAGTTCTACCAAAAGGTAAAAAGTAAAGGTTTTGGAACAGGGATCCCCACCTGTAAGGACAGAGACGGAAATCTGGTCACGGACACTCAGAGTGTGCTGCAAATATGGAGGGAACACTTTCAATCTCTTCTCGTTCCCGAAGGCAGCATAAGTGACGGAATCGCACCAATCATCGACGATGGAGTAGATTGTCCACCACCGAGCCAAAACGAGATCAGCACGGCAATTGCCCGGCTTAAAAATAATAAAGCTGCGGGAGCCGATGGACTGCCGGCAGAGTTTTTAAAGCCGGCGGCGATGACCTGGTAACATGCATGCACCAGCTCATAAACACGATTTGGCTCAGGGAATGCATGCCCGATGATTGGAATCTGAGTGTCCTATGTCCCGTGCTTAAGAAAGGCGATCCTAGTGTGTGTACCAACTATCGCGGGATTAGCCTTTTACCCATCGCGTACAAGGTCCTGTCTAGTGTGTTATGTGAAAGAATAAATCCCCTCCTGGCGAACCTGATTGGACCTTATCAGTGTGGCTTTAGACCTGGTAAATCCACCACCGACCAGATATTCACGCTACGACAAATCCTGGAGAAGACCCAAGAAATGCAGATCGATACCTACCATCTGTTCATCGATTACAAAGCTGCATTTGACAGTCCGATACGACAGAAATTGTTGGATGCTATGGCTGAGTTTGGTATCCCCGCAAAACTAATTCGACTCTGCGGGATGACACTGACTGACACGAAGTCTTCAGTGAAAATTGGCAAAAATCTGTCAGAGCCATTTTCTACCAAGCGAGGCTTTAGACAAGGCGATAGTCTGTCCTGCGATCTCTTTAACATCGTAATGGAGATGATTATGCGGAAAGCAGCAGTAAACAGGAATGGCACCATATTTAACAAAAGCCACATGTTGCTCGCGTATGCTGATGATATCGATATTATTGGTCGTGGATTGCGAGATGTTACTGCGGCTTTTTCGAGCATTGAAAAGCAGTCGGCTGAAGTGGGTCTGGTGATAAACGAGGACAAAACCAAGTTATTTGTTTCAACGAACAAAGAGTCCACTCGTCTGGGACGCTGCGTGAACGTTGACAACTATAATTTTGAAGTGGTAGATGATTTTGTCTACCTTGGCTCCGCCATAAACAAAAATAATAATGTCAGCCTCGAAATCAAAAGACGACTATTGATCGCAAACCGCTGCTACTATGCGCTAAGCAAGCGATTTAACGACAAAGCGCTCTCTCGAAAAACAAAGATCCAGCTCTACCAGACTCTGATCCTACCTGTCTTGCTCTACAGCGCAGAATCGTGGGTAATGACTAGGGCGACCAATTTTCAGCACGTGCTGAATATTGCTGATGCTGCTTAATTTAACGATTTCAAGTGATCTTGCTTATTTAAAAGGTTTGTGCTTTTTCATGCTGTTTTTGCCCTTATTTAAATTTTTGATACATTTTGATAAGATATGTTTCTATCAATTGAAAATTTTTACATATCACAAGCCCTTGCAGTTCATAAAAATATGACAGGTAGAATTCAATTTGCAAACTATCCTCTTATTTTACACACAGCCTGTGTTCAAGATTTTGTAATAGCCCTATTTTTATGGATAGCTTAGATCGTTCGATTCGTTATATTCCTATAGTTTTCAGGCGCCTTATCGAAGACAAAAATTTAAACTAATGAAACCTAATGTGCCTCTATAACCTAAACCAATAACGACACGATGAGGAACGTGGTTGGAAGCAGCGGGGTATTATACTAATTATTTGGAAGACAAGGGAAGTCATTCAAGAGTTTAACGAAAATGATTCTGAAGCATTGCGATAAAGCAAAGAGGTTCTTTCTAATGAAAATTTGTTATTCGACTTTTCCTTCATAAAAATTAACTTTAAGTGCATCTGGCATGCCATCACAAAAATTGAGTCAAGCGGATTGCCATTGAATGAAAGCTTGGAAACAGTAAAATCAATTCAACATGCTATAGAAGAACATCTGATTAAAATTATTTTAAAAAAATTACGGCCGTTCTTGCTCGAAATCCTGACTTTGTGGAAATCAACAATATTATTTTTAAAAATTCCAAAACAACAAGTGCGTTTATGGGAAAATATTCGCCTGCTGAATCAACATTTTTTAAATACGCTCCCGTTTCACCGTGTGACGTGGAACGTGTTTTTTCTATGGAAATTTTTTTACAAACCAACGTAAAAGTTTCACCTTGGAAAATTTAAAAATACACTTAGTGCTTAATTGTAATCGTGACATTGACCAAGGTATAATCTCACTTTAAGCAAATTTTTTTTTTGGTTTTAAAATTACTATCTTGGTATGAATACACGACTGAATACTTTGGTTAATTTACTTATTGTTTTTATTACTTTTTTAATAGATGTGAAATTGTTTTTTGTTTGTTTTTCAATAAATAAAAAAATTATAAATGCTGAATATAAAATCTATCGTGCTTATTTCAAGGGTTTTTCATGCTGTTTTAAGTACTGAAAACCGTTTTTTTCGTGCTGAAAAATGGTCGCCCTAGTAATGACACAAGCGGATCAATCTATTCTGGGAGTCTTCGAGAGAAAAATACTACGCAAAATATTTGGACCCATCATCGTGAACGGCGAGTACCATCGTCGAATGAATCATGAGCTGTATGAGCTGTACAACGACATCGACGTGGTCAAGCGCGTTCAAATAGACCGAATGCGACAGGTTGTACGAATGGACGATAACGCTCCGGCTCGAAAAGTCTTCGGCAATAAACTCGATGGGCGGCGCAGGAGGGGGCGACCAAAACTCCGATGGATAGACCAGGTGACGGAAATGTTAAGTAAGCTTGGTATGACGAACTATCTACGGAGCGCAAAAGACCGAAGCGCTTGGAATGGTTTTCTACGTGCGGCTACCGATAGATGAATTTCTGTTGTTGCTGCCAGTAAAGAAGAAGAAGAAGAATAAATAGAAGACTAATATAAATTATATATAGATTTGACGCTATAACCGATTACATTTTTTGGAACACATAACACCTTTTGAGTCAAATTGACCCAATACTAATTTCTAATTAACATTGTTGCTAGTTTACATTTTTCAATTATGTAGTGTGCCATGCTTTTCTAATCAGTTGATTTTTCCGGAATTTTCTTGAGTTTATAATTGTGTGCATTTGGAATTTTGTAAATAGTGAGAATTTAGTATATTATTTAGAAATGGCACAAAAAAAAGGTAAGACAATTCATTCTGAAAGAAAGAACCCATTTTTCTAAGTTTGTGTAGTTTCTTAGTGATAAAGAGTTGCAATTCTATTAACTGATGACGAGGATATTTTTGGTGAAAGTGATGCAAATGATGACGGGATTGAATAGGAATTTCTTATAAATACTGATGATGAGAACGATTAGGATGCACCATCGTGTCAAAGCTCTACCGCGGTTGATATTCTGCCTTTCAAAAATATTTCCAATGAGATTCAATCAGAATCCGCGTAATTTTTGTCAAAGGATAAGTCGGTACAGTGGCAAACACATCCCCCACGAGTAGTAAATGCAAGATTGCGAAATTGTCAAATACTAAATAATAAACCAGCTACGTCCTTGGTTACGGATATCAAGTCATCTTTCGAACTATTTATTTCAAATGGTATAAAGAACATAGTGATTGAAATGCCAAATATAAAAGGCTCACACATTTTTGAAACAGCCTGGAAGCCAATAGATCTGATCGAATTTGATGCTTATCTTGGGCTTCTCATCGTGGCAGGTGTAATGAAATCCCATGTTGAAAGTTTAGCAAATTTATGGGACGATAAGAACGGGAGACCCATTTTTCGTGGAACCATGTCCCTCAAGAGATTCGTGGCAGTTTCGGAAATCCTGCAGTTTGACAACGCTGTATAAAGAAGGGAACATCGCCAGCGTGACAAACTTGCACTTATCAGTAATGTTTGGGATAAGTGGAATTATCAGCTAAGAATTTTCTATAACCCACATAGTAGTTGCCCCATCGATGAGCAATTGGTTCCCTTTCGGGGAAGGTGCAACTTCAAACAATAAATTCCATCAAAATCGGCTAAATATGGTCTAAAAATTCGGGCATTATGTGACTCTACAAAAAAAATGTATGGAAAATAAAAGTGTATTGCGGTCGTGCTAGGAACGCGCAACCCGAAAAAAAAACATTTTTTTTATTGGCATATTTTGTAACATGTATTTATGTAAATCTCTGTGTATGAAGGGGAAAGAGTAGCATTATCATTGATAAGTCCACTTTCAAACGGATAAACCTTTACATGCGACAATATTTTCTCTACATACAATGTTGGACTGCAACTGCTTGCCCGAAGTATAAGCCTTGTGAGTACTGTCAGTAAGAACAAAACCTTTCTCCCATTGAAAATAACAGATATGAAGAAGAAGTCTATATTATATTCAGAATTTTTATTTATTATTTATTTTTTATTTTGTATATTCAATGAACATAAAGAACTTTATGCAACAACTGCCAATTAACTTTTTAAAAACTTTATTATTATTTTAAACTTCTTAAGTATTTTAAGCCTTTTTTTTGAAAAAAAAAAAAACAATAATAAAAGACTGAATTCGTGAAAGATAAAACGTTTTTTATAAGGTAAAATTTGTACTGGGTCAATTTGACCCAAAAGATGTTGTTAGGGGTATATTTCGAAAGATAGCACAAGGGTTAAAACAAAAACTTGACCGAGCGTCCATTATAGCCGATTAACGATATTACTTGAAACTATCATCAAGATAACCTAATGGATTTTAAATTCTATACAGCTAACAAGGATACATTTTCATTACAAAAACAAGCTCTTTTCATTTGTATTGTTTGTCCTAATTTTCCAGATATATACATATATACATAAAGATAAGTTAAAATTATCACCGCGTGGATGTTAATTGTCCAAAATGAAAACTTTTACAAACATTTTGCCAGTACTTTTAACTTATTTTTCTCACTCAACAAATATCTAACCACCTAAATATTTTAGCAAGTAAGAACAAAATTAATAAAAGTTAAGTTTAAATTTTAAACAATTGTGAGTATTTTCATTTCACAACTACCGTTAAGGCCAATGAGTAAATGGTAAGTAATCCTAATTGATGACCATAATAAATAATGTATTTCATACAATATATTTTAATTTACTTGGGGCCCAACATATCTTAAGGTCTGACCCATTTCTCAGTAAGATAGCCCAATTTTATTGTTTCATCCTTAAGTGTTGTTCCGTTCTTATGGGCAGTTTTGGCGATCTTTGCGGCCTTATCGTATCCAATATGGGGATTCAAAGCGGTGACCAACATGAGGGACTCATTCATAATCTTATTGATACGGTCCTTATTGGCTTGGATACCCTGTACGCAGTTGGCAGTGAATGTGCGGCTTCCATCAGCTATAAAGAGATACATATAAAACGTCATGTAATGCATCAATTACTCACATTCGAATACAATTGTTTACTTACACATCAAACGAATAGAGCGTAAAACGTTGGATACTACCAAGGGCTTAAAACCATTCAATTCAAAATGACCATTAGATCCACCGATAGTAACGGCGACTTGGTTACCCATAACTTGTGCAGCACCATTGTCATGGATTCACATTGTGTGCGATTTACTGTACCAGGCATAATGGAAACTTTACCAGGCTAAGAAACGAATGTCGTTAGCGATTTTCATGAGACTCACGGCAATTGTATTTAAAATGCCGTGAACTTCAACCATGGCATCGCGAGCAGCTAATGCCTCAAACTTGTTTGGGGCGGTGACAAATGGTAAACCAGTCAGTTGAGCGATTTTAGCAGCGCACTTTTCAGCAAAGCCGAAACGAGTGTTAAGTCCAGTGCCTACAGCAGTTCCACTCAAAGCCAAAGCGTTAGCAATTTGTTGAACATACCCACTGAACTCTTGGCCCAATGTCAATGGCACGTGTAAAATTTTAATAACAGGTTTCAGTTATCGGTTTGCCAAATAACCAAAGGGAAATGGTCATCATAAAGCTTTCCTGAGATGACATCATCAGCAGCCTTTGAAATAGCATCACTAATCTTAGGAACCAAACCAAAATTCTTTATTTACTTCAGCAGTGGCTTTCTTCAGAATACCCATAGCCTGGACAACAGGTTTGGGCATGCGCTCAGTCGGTCCACCAATGGGGAAATTAATTTGGGAACGCATAGTCTGAGCGCCATAATACTTATCACTGGGCTCCTTCAGTTCACCGAAGGATTTTTTTTCTGAAATAAATTTCCAACTAGGTTTTGATGGGGAATTGTTCCCATTACTTCTATCTACCTTTGGTAAAAGTTTCATTAGTGCATCTCTTGGAGTTTGGATGATATGGTCAAAATAGTCCTGGCCAAAATTGAACAAATTTAAAAATGTCGGTATATAGAGGAAAAGTTTTTGTTCTAGAATTTTTTTTTCTGAAATAAATTTCCAATAAGGTTTTGATGGGAAATTGTTCCCATTACTTTTATCTACCTTTGGTAAAAGTTTCGTTAGTGCACCTCTTGGAGTTTGGATGATATGGTCAAAATAGTCTCGGCCAAAATTAAACAAATTTAAAAATGTCGGTATATAGAGGAAAAGTTTTTGTTCTAGGATTTTTTTTCTGAAATAAATTTCCAATAAGGTTTTGATGGGAAATTGTTCCCATTACTTCTATCTACCTTTGGTAAAAGTTTCATTAGTGCACCTCTTGGAGTTTGGATGATATGGTCAAAATAGTCTCGGCCAAAATTGAACAAATTTAAAAATGTCGGTATATAGAGGAAAAGTTTTTGTTTTAGGATTTTTTTTCTGAAATAAATTTCCAACTAGGTTTTGATGGGGAATTGTTCCTATTACTTCTATCTACCTTTGGTAAAAGTTTCGTTAGTGCACCTCTTGGAGTTTGGATGATATGGTCAAAATAGTCTCGGCCAAAATTGAACAAATTTAAAAATGTCGGTATATAGAGGAAAAGTTTTTGTTCTAGGATTTTTTTTTCTGAAATAAATTTCTAATAAGGTTTTGATGGGAAATTGTTCCCATTACTTCTATCTACCTTTGGTAAAAGTTTCGTTAGTGCACCTCTTGGAGTTTGGATGATATGGCCAAAATAGTCCTTCACCAAATCAAAACGCAACCGAGCAAACAAATTTATTTGTGATATTATTTTTTCCAACAGGAAAACAATTAAACAAACACACATATTTTTTTATTACATTTATTCTTTTTCATGTTATCTTAACAATTATTGAAACAAAGACAAATTATTTTAAACAATTTGCTCTAAGTTCTCTCCCGCAAAAAAATGACCAGAAAAACAAAAAGGAACACAAGATCATTCACTTATTACCAAGACACTTATTATATTTTAATAACATTAATTTTTTTTTCAATAATTTCACTATAACTATAAATATTGATTAAAAATCTTTTGTGTAATGTTTATTTAAACAAATAAACAATGGCAAATCGTCCCATTAATATAACAATAGTGTATGTGCTCATACACCATTATTTTTTTATTGCATATTTAAAATCTCCACCATTGATTCTATGCCTGGTCAAAATTTCGTCAAAATCTACTTCCACAAAGTGAGTCAAAAGGTCATTGGAAAAAGTAGTGTATAATATCTTCTTCGAAAATTTCATAGACATCCGATTTGACGAAAACTTTAAACTCGATTTTCTCAAAACACCTAAAAAATTATACACTATTGTTTTATTAAAGGGACGAAATAATCTTAGCTATTTGTTCTCACATTCACTCTTTCTCTTTCAATTTGTTGGTTTGTTAACTGTTATTGTGAATGTTTAACACATTTTTTTCTCTGCAAAGTGCTACCTAGTTCGGTAATACAAGTGTCAATTCTTAAAAGACCACAGCGTTGCCATTTATTACTTTAAAAAAAAACTTCATTATTATCTGGCAATTCTGAAATTAAATTTTATTATCTCTGAGAGAATTTGCGTCCTCTCTCTCTCTCTCTTTTGTATATATCTGTCTCTTTCTTGCAATTTAGGTTGTCGAGATTGGTTTGTTATCTTCACTCGCGTGTTTTCATAAGCATTCTATTCACAGCGTTCAGCAATTCGCTTGAAAAAATTTGTATTTAAACCTTGTTTTTGCCTGGCAATACTTCATTACAAACTTTTGTGCTCTCTGAGAGGATTTTGTTCTCTGTTCCCAAATTTCGCTCTCTCACCATTGGGTTGTTCAACTTCGTTTGTTATCTTCTCGCGCGTTCATATGAATGGAATTCCCGTACCCTGGACACGATGTTGCAACAGTGTCAGCTACCTTTAAGTTAGTAACTATTTAATGCAACTATGTGTATCAGCTGTTTTTAGCATTATATAGTAAAACTCGCCGGAAAAGTAAACAAACAACGGAAATTGCAGAATTTGTTATCAAAAGAATATTTTCTCATAGAAATTGGTCCCTAAATTGGCATTGGTGAAATGGATTACGACTTTAAGATGAAGACTCAGAAGGAGAGAACGAAAGTGGAAGATCTGTTTAATTACGAAGGCTGCAAAGTAGGCCGTGGTACTTATGGCCACGTTTACAAAGCAAAATGGAAGGAGACATCGGATGGCAAAGAATACGCCCTTAAGCAGATTGATGGCACTGGCTTGTCGATGTCTGCATGCAGGGAAATTGCTTTGCTGCGAGAACTCAAGCATCAGAATGTGATAACTCTGATACGGGTCTTCTTGTCCCACACAGACCGCAAAGTGTTCCTTCTCATTGATTATGCCGAACATGACTTGTGGCACATTATAAAGTTTCATCGTGCGGCAAAGGCTGCAAAAAAACAAGTTGTTGTGCCCCGAGGAATGGTGAAGAGTTTGCTGTATCAAATTTTGGATGGTATACATTACTTGCATAGTAATTGGGTTTTGCATCGTGATTTGAAGCCAGCCAACATATTGGTAATGGGAGATGGCCCAGAGAGAGGTCGAGTGAAGATAGCAGACATGGGATTTGCTCGTCTGTTCAATGCACCATTAAAACCATTGGCCGATTTAGATCCTGTGGTAGTAACCTTCTGGTATCGTGCCCCAGAGTTGTTACTGGGAGCTCGTCATTACACCAAAGCCATAGATATATGGGCTATAGGCTGCATCTTTGCTGAACTTTTAACATCCGAACCAATTTTCCACTGCCGACAAGAGGACATTAAGACTAGCAATCCGTATCATCATGATCAGTTAGATCGTATATTCAATGTGATGGGCTTTCCTCAAGACAAAGACTGGGAGGACATCAAAAAAATGCCGGAACATCATACACTGACTAAGGATTTCAAACGCTCCTCCTATTCCACATGTTCATTAGCAAAATATATGGACCGCCATAAGATTAAGCCGGACAGCAAAGCATTCCACCTTCTGCAAAAGCTTCTGCTAATGGATCCCAATAAACGTATAACATCCGAACAAGCGATGCAAGATCCCTATTTCCAGGAGGATCCCCTGCCGACACAAGATGTTTTCGCTGGTTGTCCCATTCCATATCCCAAACGAGAATTCCTTACCGACGACGATCAAGAGGATAAATCGGACACTAAAAGACAGCAACAGCAGCAGCAACAACAACAGCAGCAACAACAACAGCAGCAGCAACAACAACAACAGCAGCAGCAGCAGCAACAACATCATGAGCCGAACTCCAAGCGTGTTCGCTTATCTGGCCCCGGGGTACCGCAGCAGGCACAGCAGGTGCATCCTCAGCAACAACAGCAGGATTTCCATCACCAACAGCAACAACAACAGGCTGCGGCGGCAGCGGCTGCCGCAGCTCAACAACAACAGCAGCAACAAGCGGCAGCAGCAGCTCAACAAATGATGTTTAATCAACAGCAACAGAATTTCCAGCAACGATTTTAAGTGTACAAATAGTTTACAATATATTTATTATGTAGTTGGGAGGGTGTTCTCTATTTCTACTTATTTCTTACTCCATTTTTAGAATTGCATTTGCGCGTTACCACTTAAGCAGTCTTTCTCGTTATTCATATGAATATGTTATTTTAATTTTTTTCTACAGTATTCTCATAAGGCTGAGAAATTTCATGGAAAAGTAAACAAAATATATCAAATAAATGTGTATTCAAGCTTCTTAACTTGCCAATTGTGTTTTAAGAAGAAAGTCAGTTATTTCGAATGGACGGCAATATTTTCAAAGGTAGTTGGAAATTGTTTATAGTATGCGGAAATAAATCAAAACAGAAAAAAATTACTTTGGTGTTTTTAAAACATAACACCGTTAAAGCCTCGTGATAAAATAGTCAATGTCAAGATCGTTGTTTTTGTATCGTAAATACAATTATAAATTTGGCTCCCATCTGGTGTTGTTTAAGTATTAGAGCCCTGCACAAGTGCTCTTAAAATGGCTTTAAGACTATTCGCTTTTTTTCATCACAGGTGATTTTGATTCTGGGAACAAGATATGTACACGACAACGGTGTTTTTTTGGTAAAGAAACAATACAAAAACAGGAGAGCGAAAGTGTGAGCTTTGACCAAACAGTAATTTTTAAAATAAATGCACGTCAGTTCATGATTCAAAATAAAGTTTAATATACCAAAGAGTGTATAGAGTAGGTTTATTATATACAGGGTTGAGAGTGGTAATTTGCTTTTTTGCACTGCCTGCTGTGGCAGTACTGTTGGTCGAAGAGAGTGGAAAGTGTGCGTGGCGTATAGTGGCTGACGGGATATTTGAGAGGTCATTTTGTGTTGAAGCGTATTTTTCAAATGTACACTCGATCACCTAGTGGGTGTGTAAACAAGCAAAATATGCGGTACTGGAGTGAAACAAACTCCAGAGAACTTCACCAGACACCTCTGCCATCGAACCTCGTCACTGTGTGGTGCGCCATTTAACGAGTAGGCATTATTGGCCCTTACCAGTCGACATGCTTGTAAGAGTTCATGAAAACTTCAGAAAACGTATGCAGAAGGGTGTGGATAGCGATATTTGCCAGATACACTATTAAATACCATGTAATTTGAAAATTCCTTTACTGTTCAACAGGGCCGTAGCCAGGATTTAATTTCGGAGGGGGCCAAAACCGGTTAAAATAAAAAATAATTTATATATTCATATATTTATCAAATGTGTATATTAGGATGTCCCTTATATGGTATTTTTGGGAATTTTGTTAAAAAGCTGAGTTAGACATCGAGCTCCAAGTCACGTTTGTAATTTGCAAAATTTCGAATATATTGTGCGAAATTTCGCATTGTTTGTTTGGCATTTGAGTATGCCGCAAAGAGGTTAAAGTTCGATATTGTTTGTGGTAAACTATTCAACAACTACATAAAACTTTGTAATTTTATACATTTAATTTAAAATTAAGCGCGTCTTATAGTATAATCTTATGTTTGGCCCCCGTGGCCACCCCCTGGCTATGGCCCTGCTGTTCAATATAATTAAAATATATAATAAATTTCTAGGGTTCATACTTTTTTTATTTCATTCCTAAATAAGCAAACTACCGCACTCCACCCTGTATAATATATAATAGTACAAATAATTGTCCCAAAAAGTATTTGTATAGTGCCAAATGTTAAATTTATTGTACCAAATGTACAATATATTGCACAAAAAGGAAAATTTTTGTACCAAAAAATACAATTTGCCGTACCTAAAAGTTAAATTTATGGTGCCGTACAACAAAATGTTTTGTACCAAAAAGTACAGGTTATGGTAACAAATAGTTATATTTATTGTACCAAAAAGTACAATGAATTGCATCATATAGTACAGTTCATTCTACCAAATAGTACAATTTATTGTACGAAAAATTACAATTTGTGGTAAAAGGTATAATTCCTTATACTAAAAACTGTAACTTTTGGTACCCAAAAAGTCAAACTTATATGGGAATATGGGGCGGGAGCCCAGAGCCATGCGGGAACCTACGGATCAAAAAAAAAGGGTGCCCTTGGGTCTTATAGTGATCTTATGGGCGGGTATTCCAATGAAAGATATTTTTGAGACGAATCCAGTGGTGTAAATTGTAAGAACCTACGGGACCAATGGACCTTATTACGCCTATTTTTAACCAAAAAAATAAATTTAGAAAGGCAAGAAATGATATACAAAAATCGCAGCTTTTTTTTTAAATTATATTTTATTTGAAATGCGTTCAGAATGATAACACTGTGATAGTTGCATCATTAGTTTTTCTAGTTACAAAAACGGTGTCATACAAATTTTGTTGTTGTTTACTTTGAGTTTTATTTTAAGGTTTTAAATAGATTTTCGATAAGCTACAGTTGGGTTTTCGGATAGCTTGACTTATTTAAAACAGTTTTGTCGAAGACGGCATATCCGAAAAACCAACTATAGTCTGCGAAAATCGATTTAAGCTCATAAGCCCCTACTCCTGGGGGGTTACTATGTAACTCGATTCGAAAGTTAAATATTACGAATTCGGATTTTTCCTACTAACTAACTCGAATTCGCAAATACATTTCCTACTTTCGAGTTGCCATATCCGATTGTCGGATACTCATACTCTACTTTCGGATATGCATCACTATGTATTTCGAATTTAGATGTCAGAATCGGTCGAAAGTTGACATTTGTACTCGTTTGATATTTAGTTAACGGATGATACATAAAAAGATCTTTAAAAAATCGAAACAACGATAGCAGACGCTGAAAAATGTAAGTATTTCTTAAATATATATATATTGGTTGATAAATGTTAATTCAAGTCTTTTTCAATAGGGAAAATACTACGAACAATTTAAATACCAAGCAAAGCCAATTTGAGATCATGCTCAACTTTATGACGGAGCATCCACAGTTGGCTAAGGGGTACATAAAAGCTGCGGACGCCAAACAAGCCACCAATGATTTATGGGCACGATTGGTAGAAGACCTAAATGCAGCCGGTCCACCAATGCGGCAAGTGGTCGGTTGGAAAAAGGTAAGTAATACAAAGTTTGTCCATAAATTGAAATTAATTTTTTCTCCTTAGGTTTGGGCAGACCACAAGACCCACCTTAAGGCCAAATTGCGGAAGAACCGCATTAATTTTTCGGGCAAAGGCGGTGGGCCGGCAAAAATGTGTTCATTCACCGCACTTGAAGAAAGTGTAATTAAATGAAGGAGGCGGTTGACGGTATGAGTGGGGTGAGAACATTTGGAGCAAACAGTACCTACACAACTGGCGACCACACTGCTACGGGAACTAGTAACAACGCCGAGCAAGATGTTAACACTGTACATGACACACTGTCCCTTCCCCACCTCGTTGTTCATCAACTGCTCGCACACCCATCACACCACGATCACAATTCAATCGCGCTGTGCCGTCTTCACTTTCTAACCAAAGGGCAACCGAATCCATTTTTATAAGAAACAAATATTTCTTGTTAACTTTTATTTTTATTGTTTTGTTATTTTTGACATTTTTGCGTAGGAAATGCTGCCAACTTTGAATAATACATTCGAAAGTACTGCCAAAAATAGTTCCAATTAGTGGCAGCACTTTTCACTAGATCCGAAAGTGTTACATGGTAAGAGCTCAAATTCGGATCGAATACAACTTTCGAGCTGTTCGAACTTTCGAATCGAGTTACATAGTAACCCCCCTGAGAAAAATTTTTTTTTCGACTACTACAGTGCAATTAATGGCCTATAGTTTGAATTTCCACACATATGTTAATTTTTTAATATCACGCCTTAACATTTTCGATAGTCACCCAATAAAAAAAAGGTCTAACTCGGTCCAAAGGAGCTTGAAAAATACACCTTTGGATTTCTTTAAAAAATATGTATCATTTGAGTACCCCTACATGGGGGGTCATCATAGCAATATTGCGCCGAAGTTTGTTTCATGTCGGGTGTCAGCACTTTGAATAGCTATTGAAATCTGGTTAAAGCTGACGTATGAAATCATCGTGTAACTTTACAGTCTAAAAATAGAATCGAATGAACCAAATCTACCAAATCATTTTTAATAGATGCAAAAGGTTAATAAGTTAAGTTAAGCTGTGCCAGACACGAATTCAGTTGTACCGGCTGCTGAAAAATGGTACTGGAAATAAAAACAAACACAACTGTCTCGATCTTGTTCTTCTAATCTTTATTGTTATACCCCATAATTTATAATTTCTAAGTCCGTCAAAATAGTGAACGATTGTTAACACAATCAGTCCAACCAAAAACAGACAATTTATGTATTTTTTTGTAAAACAATTTTATTTTTTATGCATTAAATATATATTTTTACATTTTCATATGTCTATTATTTTTATTTACCTACTAAATATGTATTTTTTATATGTATGTATGTATGTATATCTGGTAATATATCGATTACTGTATATATTTTACAGTTAAAGCGTTAAAAAGGAAAATTAAACAAATAAAAAGCCAATGATGTTAAAACTACAAATACAAAATTATACATTTATTTAAATACAACATATTGATTTCATTCATTATATATCTGTGTGTATGTGTGGATATATATTAATATATGTGAATGGGAAATGAAGGCTAAAATATCTATATGTACATTATGTGCATAACAATCACATATGTAAGTATGTATGTATTTCTTTATAAATTCTATGCATATGGATATGAGTACAGATGGATGTACAAAATTTCATGGTTATGTGTATATCTATCATATTTCAATATGACTTTAAGGATAATCTAGCATTTTTGTTAAGGTTTTAGTTAGTTGCTTATTTTTTTTTCTATTCCATTACGTATGTGTACAATATGCGCACTTTTCTTTTTGTTTTTTAAATAAAAAAAAAACAATTTTTTAAGTATATTTCTTTTAGAAAAAAAAACAAATAAAGCAGATCACGACTGAGAATTATAATTATTTTTTAATATAATATTGCAAACAAATAGCGTGTGTGTGAGTTATTTTAGATGCATTTTCTTACAACGATCAAAAAATAAAAACAATATTTAGTAATTAAATTTTACAAATGATTTGAGTAGTATTTACAAGAGAAAACTTAAACTACCTACATTTTACGAAAGTTACTGATTCTTTTTTCAGTGAATGGAAGAGTAATGCTATTGTATTTTCACTCTTTGTGCCGGTTCATGTGAGTGCATTCGAAATCATTGTCCGTCTTATGTTCTATTTTATTCGTTGAGCTCATAATAAATTTATAAAACATTAAATTGTTATAAAACGACATTATTTCAATTGAGATCTTTGGAACTTTGCATTTGTATATGATAATGACGATAATGTCAATGCTGTAAAGCACATTTTCTACTCTTGACATGACACGGGATGAACCTTCAAATATTTTGATATATATGTATTTTTTTCTTAAATTCGAAATTTCTAACCTTAAATGTAGGCATCAAACGTTGACACTACGTATAAGGAAGTTTACACATTTATTTAGATACTTTTTATATGCCACAACGCCTCCTTGATCGATGAACTGATAACACCCTGCTACAATTTTCATTTTTTTTTCAACCTTGATGATCCTGACGTTCTGTCAATAAACTGAGATCGCAGTTTTACTACATAAGGTCTCTAGTTTCACGTGCATATTGTCTTCATCATGTATGAAAACCACTGTAGCACGGTGTAATCAATACTTACTTCCAGTAAAAAAAGATGGTTTACAACATACAAATTATTAAGTAGTTGTGGATCGGTAATACATTATAGTTTTAGTAATAAATTATCCAAATATAATTGACAAACTTAAACCGATATTTTCAAAAAGATGCGATTGAAAGTAGGTGTGTACTATTCTGAATTTATCAGAGAGCCACTTTCATTTACATATATACTTTTGATAGAGTATTAGAGCTGCGCATTGCAATATTGATGAAACTCGTCGTTTTGGTTTTGTTTTAAAACTCGAAACCCTCGTCAGAAATGTCAAACACCCTCTGAACTTTTGAAAAGTTTTGTAAAGTTATCGTGACGTAATCAAAACTGAGTGTGATTGTTTTGATTCTGCGAACAAGAAATGTACACGGTAACGGTGTTGTTTGTGTAAGGAAACAAAAAGAAAGCAGGAGAGCGAAAGAGTTAAAGAGTGTGAGTTTTGAAAAAAACAGTATTTTGTGAAACAAATGCACTTAAATATGTTATGCAGGACACTAAATGATTTAAAACAACGTTTTTTTTTTATACGAAAGAGTATATAGAGTACGTTTTGTACCAAATAGTGCAATTAGTTGTTCCAAAAGGTTTCAAAAAGTAAAATTTATGTACCAAAAAGTACAATTCATGGTACCAAAAAGTACAATTTGTAGTACCAAGTAAAATTTATTGTACCAAAAAGTGCAAATTATGGTACCCAAAAGTACAATATATGGATCCCAAAAGTACAATTTATTGTACCAAAAGTAAAATTTCCTATACTTAAAACAACAAATTCATGTATGCAAAAGTACAGTTTATTGTACCAATTAGTAAAATTTCTTGTACCAAAATTTATTTTAATTGTACCAAATACATAGTTAAATATACTGTACCCAATAGTACAATTTAATGTACCAGAAAGTACAATATATTTTGCCAAAAAGTACTTTAATGTACCAAAAAGTATATTTTGTTTTGCCTAACATCAATTTAATTGGGCCTAAAATTATTTTTAATGGCGTCTTAAAGTATTCTTATTGTATCAAAAAAGTACTGCATGTACACGGCAGCGGTGTTGTTTTTGTATAGAAACAAAATCGTAAGAGCTAAAGAGTGCGAGTTTTGAACAAAACAGTGTTTTGTGAAACAAATGCATTTAAATATGTTATGCACGACAAAATGTGATATAAAACAACGTTTTTTTACGAAAGAGTAAAAAGTAAAGTGTAAAAGGTACTGTTTGTATCAAATAGTGCAATTGTTCTAAAAGGTACCAAAAAGTAAAGTTTATGTACCAAAAAGTACAATCCATGGTACCACAAGTAAAATTCATGGTACCAAAAAGTACAATTTGTAGTACCAAGTACAATTTATTGTACCAAAAAGTGTAATTTGTGGTACACTAAAGATCAATTTATTATAGCAAAAGTAAAATTTCTTTTACCAAAGAGAACAATTTTTTGTGCACAAAAGTACAGTTTATTGTACCAAAATGTACAATTTCTTGTATTAAAAGTTACTTTCATTGTACCACATAGTTAAATTGATTGTACAAAATAGTACAATTTAATGTACCAGAAAGTACAATATATTTTACCTAAAAGTACTTAAATTGTACCAAAAGTATATTTCGTTGTGCCTAAAATTATTAGTATGGCGTCTAAAAGTACTCATATTGTGTCAAAAAAGTACTGCTATTGTACTAAAAAGTAATCTCTGATGCAAAAACAACAGCACTGATTGTCACTCTATTCTAGCAAAATAAGAATAGGCAGACTTAAAAAAAATTCAAATAATTTACTGCATTCATTGACATAGCGCTGGTTGTCACTATTGTTTTGGTTTTGAGAGAATATAGTTTGTTGTGATTTAAGTGTTCTTAGTTTGGTTTGAAAAAACGAAACAAAAGCAATGTATGGTATGTTTTTCCTCGCTTTTATGTTTTACTGTTATATTGGCCGCGAAAGTCTTACAAGCTTTGCTCACTGCAGTGAGTCATTTGTTGTTTTAGTCAATCAAATGCATTTGCAAAGGGCTCTTCTAGATCCCATAAGCTTGTGGAAATTGTACCGTTTTGTAAATGTATAGAACTTGATCAGAAATAGTTGTTGGGCATTGTCTTTTTAGGTCTTGTTTAAATGTACACGAAAAAAGGTTAATAGAAACTTGTTTAAAGTTTACTAATGGCAAATGGTTCTGTTCTGGAAAAATAAAGTAAAATTTGTTGAAATGTTTCTTTTTTACTCGTGAACTTGAAGTGCAATTTATACCTTTAACTGTTGTAATTCAGAACAAATCAATTGAAATTTAGAATCAGTATTTCTGTTTGAAATTTAGAAACGAACAATTGTAAATCAAAACTTCTACTTGATATTCAGAAAATGCCAAACAAAATTCAGGAATTTAACTTAAAATTTAGAATATACCAATTGAAAATCAAAAACTCTTCTTGAAATTAAGAAAAAAACAATTGAAATTCCTAATTTTAATTAAAAATCAGAATTTCTATTAAAAAATTTCGAAAAGACCAACTGAAAATTAGAAATTCTACTTGATTTTCAGAATAATCAATTGAAATTCGGAAAAGACCAATTGAATATCACAAAATTAAATTTAAATTCTGAAATTAGCAATTACAAATCAGAAAATTATGGAATTCGTTCACATTCACATAGTTGAAAACAGGCACATTTGGAAGTACTGTAACAAAGACCTGATATTTGTACTTTCCGCAAGGTCAAAAATTTTGTGTCTAAGTTGCGGCGTAGAAATTTATACCGGCAGTAAGTAACCTAAGGCGGTATTAATAAAATAATTGTTTGACACTACCGCAATCAACACTTATACTCAAATAGCATCATTTGCGACCACTCCCATACTTTTAACGTTATGACAGATTTTACACAAGTTGATAAGGTTCAATAAGAAATCTTTCAAACAATTTAAGACACATTTAAAGTGAAGTTAGCCTAATCAGAACTATCTACCACTTTGTAGAATATTTGTTTTTTTCGGTTTAAGAGACTTTAGAGAAATAGAAGGATTATAGAATAACGTGTTTGTTATAGATAAGCAAATTTGTTCACAAATTTATAAACCTTTGCAATCTTGAATGAGGTATGGTAGTCTCTTGGAAATCTATGAGTTGATTGCAAGTCTTAGAACTCATTAGGGTAAACTTAGCTCAAAGGCAAATTAAGTGGTTATACCGGAATACGAATCCACGTTTATGAACCCAATAACAGCGTATATGAACCATTACCATCAGTTAACTAGCAGTTACCAACATTTTAATCCCTTTGTTTAATACCTGTCCAACATAATTAGGTCAACAAAGTAAAGTATTATCAGTGTGACATTTAGGATTGAGAAATCAGAAATACTTATTAAGACAATTTAGTAAAGTTTAAACTTAAACATGGGAGTAACTAACGGTATTGCAAATGTTGCAAAGTCTTTAATTTAAATTGTATTACCAATAATTAAAAACATTAAGTAGTTTGTTCTCAAAGAAATTAAACGGCAAACTAATATCGACTAATAAAACGTTTTTGGCCATGTCAAAGCTTGTTTGTATAGTTACAACACATTAATTAAGTAGAGATGAATAAAAAAATATTTTAGTTTTTCTTACACAAAGAGTATATTTCATTAGCAGCTGGGATATGTTTCTATTTTATTATATTTCTATTTTGTATTATTAAATGTAAATACGATTTTAAGATATTAATTTGAATAAGAACGAATTTATATAATTCCCATATACATATAAAAATTATAATATCACAATGAAAAAAAACCTGGGAAATTATATGAAAAACGAACCAAATTAGACATTTCTATTTAAAATGAAATAGTAATACAAATTGCCAGTACTATGTAGAATGTATTTTGGCTTAAATGAGAGTAGAAATAGAACGTTGTTATAAACGGAACACATTTTATATGTAGACATGTGCTGCGTTCAACAAATTAAGTGTAAGAAAAATTGGGAAACAGTCAAACGTATGCCATTCAATTGGTACTGTGAATTCCAGATTACACTCATTACTTTTTCTGAATTAATATAGGGCCAAACAAATTTCGACTTAGGTAAATATCTGAGAACATCATCGTATATTTGTCGATCAAACTGTATATTTTTTTTTATAAATTATGGATTTGAGCACTTGTGCACACATGCAAGGACATACTAGAACTATTTTGATTGCATTAGGTTCCCTATGATCATTAGCATCCCAATATTTACGGCCATACAAATTTTCTTTCCAACACTGCGAATGTGTAATTACCAGTGCATCGTTAAAACGGCGGATGCATCTTTTACACATCATGGTGAATCTCTCTCTCAAACGGTAGTGAACACAAAAAGTGATTACAATAATTGCATCTTCATTCATTTAGCTATTCATTCATCTCAAAAGCAAAATCCATTCATTTATTTTATTCCGTAGCTTATTATTGAGAGTGTTTTGTTTTCCAAAAATGTATATAAATTCTAGTTGAAGCTTCAGCAAAATATTTCTCCAAATATAAAGCCTATAGAGAATGACCTTGATACGCTGTGATGTGTTACTTTAGAACTTATCACAATATGTGATGCTTATTATTGTATTATAATTACATTTTAATTTTAGCTAGAGTGTTTTACCGCTCTAATAATTTATCATCTGTATTATCTAAAATGCCGACTAATGCATTAGAATGCTACTTCGCTTTGAGTAATCAGATTAAGCAGAAATTTTACAAACTTCACAGAAGAAGCAACCAATTTCATCATTTTATATTTAAATAATTTATTATTTGTTTATTTCTATTATAAAGTATGAATTGCATCTTTTTTTGTACACTAAATAATAATTTTTAGAAGTAATAACAACGTTTGCGGAAAGCAATCAATTTAATTTAAACTAACTGCTGACATACATATAAAGGGAAACACTATTCAGGACGAAAAATTATATGCTCAAGAAAAACTAATAAATGTTACAGAAATACAATTTACGATAGGGACAATATGAAATAAATCTAGAGACATACATCACAAAAAAAGGTTAATTTCACAAATTCTTAATATGCCAAAGTTACAATAAAAAAATTAAGGCGAAAATAATCTGTATTGAGTTGGGTTTCTTGGATTTTGCTCTATAACTTAACAACAATATGAATATTAAGTAATACCAAAAAAAAAAAAACGATTTCATATTTTAATCTTTTCTGCATTCGTTTTCGTGCATTTTTTTTTGCAACTCTTTCGTCCATTTCAAATAGATGGCTTTCAAAATTCAAATGAGATCCCCAAATAAGAATTATAATATATAAGTAATAGGATATATGTATGTTCTATATGTTCTATATAATAATTATAATATTTCATTTTTGCACTTGGTTTTGTTTTTTTGTTTTTGTTTCGTTTCAACGATGAGTTATTGTTGGGTGATGACAATTATGAGGCGAAGGAGGAGTGTTGTTAAAATATCCGACATTATTATATATAAAGTAATAAATGACAGTGTATTGTGGTAATTATGTTTGACGTTATTGTGGTCCTTGTACAGCTAATACTAACTTTTGCTTAAAGCTTTCTTCTTTCTTTGTACTAAAATATCATAGAAAGGATTATGGCTAATGGATTGTGTTAGACGTTTTATCCACTCCTGTTGATCCTCTTCGGTAGCAGCGGACATACGATATACGCTATGTTTACCCTCAACAACCTATAAATTAAGCAGAGAATTATTATAGAGGAAATGAAAATGAGATTATTGTAAAATAACTACTTACCTTGCCTTCCGAATCAGTCTTACATGCTTTAATAATTTCTGCTCCACCAGTAGCAAATAGTTCAAAGCAATTGGGTTTACTACGATCATGAATCTCGCGAACCTTAAAAAAAAGTAAATAATATTATAATATTGTTATTATTCAACAAAATTTCTCCAACATTAGAGCTAATAAAAGTACCCAGTAGGGACTTGTCAAACTAGTTCAAAAACGTACTAGTTCAAAAGTATGGAATTCTGAACTACTTCCAATATAAACTAGTTGCAAACTAGTTTCAAAATGCATGATTTTATTAAATGTTGGTTATTTCACTTCAAAATAACCTTTCCCATTTCAAATATAAATTTTTGGAACAAAATATGATTAATATGATTAATCAAAACTTGATTATTCTATTTCAAATTTTGCATTTATTCAAAATATGTTAGTGCTAAATGTTTGACTCCTTTACAAAGCGCCCTTAATAATGATTTAAAATTTCGGAGAAATATATAGGGTCATCTCGAAAAAACTATTTTCTAAAAATATTCAAAAACACCAAAAGTTGAATAGTCAAGTTTTGAAAAGTACCTCCTCAGTTATTCCATATATTATTCCTTTATTGTTGACAAGGACATGAGACATAGTCCAAAATGAGAAATGTCATATGTACAATGGACAAAAAAATTAAGAGCCAAAGTGAATTAACAATAAGAAACTATTATAATGTAGTATAATAACAGCTTTTATTCATGAAATGTGATCAGTTAGTCAGAAATGCACATGCTGAAAAATATGCGCCGAGCAATACATTGTACCAATGCTAGGCATTCCATGAAAATTTTAAACTTATAGAACAAAAGCAAACTTCAAATAACAAAAACTATTGGAAGATCGCTGGTTTTGTTTTTAACGCTTTACAAAAAATAACAAAATGTTAAGCAGTAGACGCCGAAAATCTTCAGCTAAAGATGATGATCATATCAAGTTATTGTAAACTCGGAACGCGTTTAATCAACTAAAGTGATTAGATCGAAGCTGGGAATCGGTATTTCGTATAGGACTATTAGACGTCAGTTAGATTAAAAGTTTTCGAAAGAGAATCCATGAAATTCGCATATTTGACAGAGCGGCATCATGAAATTCGTTTATTTTCAGTTCCGCCTAACTTGCATTTCTAAACTGGTTCTATATGTACTACCACAATGACAATCCCAACCAAGTCTAGGGAATATCTATGTTAAATGAGACAATTATGACAGATGTACTAGTTGACAGTCATACCGAACAAGTATTATTCCCTACTGTGCTAAAAAAAAACAATTTTGCTATGAAAATTAAGCTCATATAACTTTTATAATTACACTGGGTAACAAATTTTTGGGGCGGAATAATTTCTTTACGGAATGAAAGCCTAACACGTGCATATTAAAAAACCGGGAGGACAAATCCCCCTAGGTCAAACTTTTTTATCGTCCGATGTAGATTTCAGTTTAACCTAAAAAAGAGTTTAAAAAAGGTCCTAAAAAAACTATGGTTCTTAATGTTTTAGTGCATTTTCGATATCAGAAGTCTTCAATGAAATTTAACAAGATTTAATCTCGACTCCTTACGTGCCCTTTTCGATTTTGTAGAATATTTGAATGTCGTACTGATCCATTTTAAGGTCCTTTTTCGACTTATTGGAAATAAGGACGAAAAGGACACGTAAGGAGGCGAAAAGGAGAAATAATTCCTCGTTAAATTTTATTGAAGACATCTGTTATCGAAAATGAACTAAAACAATAAGAAACACAGTTTTTTAGCACCAATTTCAAACTCTATTTTAGGTTAAACCGAAAACTTTACCGGGCCATTAAAAAAGTTCGACCTAATGCGGAGTTCCGGAATTTATATATACTCACCTTAGGCTTTTATTTCGTAAAGGAATTAATTCGTCCCAAGACAATAACCCCCATTTTGAGAAACAGTGTTATTTACACATATGGGCCCATACTGTTGTATCTGTCGTGATAACTGCAGTTAAGAAGACATACCTAGTAGGAAAAAAACTAGTTCGGAACTAGTAAAATACTAGTTCTCTATAGGACAGTGAACTAGTTCACCTTCCATACAAGCAACTCATTTAACACGTAGTTGTCCCAGGCTTCCCCCTAAGCCTTGTCCCTTTTGTACTAGAATAGAACTAGCTTAAAAATACTTGTCGGGGGTAGTTGATTGTCTCCTTTGAACTAGTTTGGAACTACTTCAAAAAAAGGTTAATAAGAACTAGTATTATTCTAGAAAATTTATGCTAGTATTTTATATACGAAAATACGAAAAAAGACTTATACGACGTCCAAAATACAATTTAAAGTGGGTAAAAAATACGATTTTATAATTAAATACATACAATAATTGAAATATATATTTATTTCATATAAAAGGCATTTAGAATCATTGGTCTTTTCGAAATATAACATCTGAAACTATTTTAAAATTCTCTTTTTCTTCTTATCGGCTAATAATGTTTAACTGGTTTAAAATTTGATAGTTCAGAACTAGTTCTTTTGGGATTAGTCCACAATTCTATTCTTTTGAACTAGTACGTTTTTGAACTAGTTTGACGATTCCCTACTGGATACATATTGAAGCCATGTATAAGCAAATTTACGGTCCCAACGAATAAAAACCGACATGGTATTTGTTATTCATTAGTCTTCCTATACAAAGTATCATATTACAGTTCGTACCATAACATATTTGTGACAAATAGTTCCAATAATATAAAAAAATTATCAGTTAGCTGCAAAATTTTGATTTTATTTTATTGACGTTCTAATGCAACTTCGTGATCAACAATTTCGGGTATATAACTTTTTTAATATTCCCTAATTTCGCAAATAAAAAAATTTTTGAAATAATTTTGTCGTAATTTGTCAAAAAGGAAATTTATGTCCCATCACGTTAGATCATGTCACGTTTCACAAAATAGTTTTTGAAGTTTAGCAAATTTATAATATTTCAAATCATGTTAAAGTTTTACCAAAAAAGCCCGACTCAATTCGCACTGGTCTGTGTTTTTGTGAAAGAAGAAAAAACAGACTTCTATTTTTGTCACGTTCTTTATTTGCTAATGTTTTAGGACCATCAATTCATACAAAGAAATAATAACAAAATTTGTTTATTGTTTCTCATCTCATTGAAACATACGACTGTCTCATATGAGACTATAAAATTGCCAAAAACTATATGAGCTATCTAGAATTAAATCTAGGTATTACACCGTTTATATACAACTTCGCAGACACTTTTTAATTCCATACGCAATCTTTACATTGTGATTTTTGCGTCAATTCAACTGGCGGTTTTCGGTTTCTTATACTCTTGTTCTAATTGATAGCAACCATGTAAAGAGGCTAATTAAATTCCAAAGTCGAAAAGCATATACAACATGTGTGAAAATTTAATTAGCAACATTAGTCAACATCAAAAGTGTAATCGAACACCTAATCTACTTGTGGGTGCATGCGTGCATTGGTTTTTAAACGACTTTTCGCATTGTTTCTGCATTTTCAATAAAATATAGTCAGTATAGGCGAGGATGTTTCCTCAGGTCATGATATAAGCTATGAAATTTTCCTTTTTCTCTATTTTATTTATTTCATGTATTCCTTCCTTCCTTTTTGCCAAAAAATACGTTATAAGTATTGGTTGACATAAAAAATTCTTCGTCCGAATCCGTGTTAAACAAATGAGCTTAAACAAAAAACTACATCTCATTGCAAAATAAGATACACATAACATAAGCAAATGAAAAACAAATACACTAAAGAGAGCGTAAAAAAGTTTGAGCTCTCATTCACTCTCTCAAAAAACACACAATGTAGCGCTTACTCTGACATGTCAAAGATTGATATAGCAATAGCTTCAAGCATAGCGACGCCTGTAGCGCTCACTCTGTCATCAGCCTTAGTTACTTAATTTCCCTTTACACCCTAATTCTCGCGTTGTGTGAATTAACACACTTTATATTTTAGATTCACAACAAATGGCACCTACTTGTTTATCGACGAATGCGAAAGTCACTGTTTGAGAAGCTTTTACTAAACATGCCGATTGACTTGACACTTATATTGCGAAGTTGCTGCCGACAACATCGAGGGGGCCGGTAATAAAAGAAAAATGTAGATGAATGGAGCCGGGAATCCAACCCGGGATCTCCCGCATGGTTGTCACGTGTTCTAACCACTATGCCATGGCCGGTCCCGATCGGACATTTACAACAAAGAAAAATACCAATTAGCATTAAGGACAAATGGTGACAATATCAAACCAATTCAAAACCTAGTCTCGCTTCACAAAGATCTGATTAAATAGCTTTTGACAAAATCAATAGCAAAACACTATTCAGACTGGACAGCACATACATAAATCCCTTGACGTTCATGTATTGACGCAGGAGAACTATTATAATAGAAGATACGCTCTTGAGATCCTGCTTATTAAAGATGTTCCCGAAAAAGAGATAAAAGGAGGATAATAGGTTTATAGATTTATGTAGAACAAATGAGTGGACAACAATAATCAACAAATTTAACGCAAAAAACAACAACAGTTAGTTTTATAATGTTTTCTACCAATGATTTCAAGCTTACCCATCACCAAGAATAATTCAAATAATATTTAAAAATTAACTCTCAGCCAGCAAGATGGTTGCAGCGTTTTTTATAAGAAGGTATTGATTGTTCAGAAGGCTAAATATGCTATAGGTAAGTGTGAATTTGATTTAGGCAATTGTGTTACGATATATGTATGTTAACATGCAAGCAAAGTATAAAAATGTGTACAAAAATCATCAATAGATGTGAACTTTGCAATGTCCGATTTTGCAGAGATTATACCCAGTAGGGAAAAATACTAGTTCGGAACTAGTAAAATACTAGTTCTCCATAGGATAGTGAACTAGTTCACCTTCCATACAAGCAAGAATAGTGATATTCTCGGAAACGAACTGGAAAATTTTGATAGATTGTTATCATTTACGCCCAAACAGCAGATTTTACATCATTTTCAATATCTCCATTTATTGTCAACTCTATTCCGTCGAATAGGTGTAATACCCAACTGCACTACTGTCGTTACCCAGTAGGGAACCGCCAAACTAGTTGAAAAATGTACTAGTTAAATTTTGAACCAGTTCAATATTATTAGTTAAGGAATAAGAAGAAGAGAATTTTAAAATAAATACAGAAGATATATATATTTAGAAATTTTACCGAACGCAAAAGACATTTTAACATTATAAATAACTTTTAGATGAAAAAAAAAAATATATTAAAAATATTGTTTTTAATTATAGTATCGTATTTTTCATCTACTATAAAAGATATTTTGAACGTCGTATAAGTTTTTTTCGTACCATATTTACAATACTAATATAGTTTTTATCAACATTTTTTTAAGTAGTTCAAAAGTAGTTCAAAGGAGACAATCGACTACCGCCCGACTAGAATTTCTGAACTGGTTCTATTCTAATACAAAAAGGACAATTTGGCCCAAGCCTAGAACAACTAAATGAGATAGTTGTTTATATGGAAGAAGAACTAGTATTTTTCTCTACTGGGTACCTAAATCAGTTTCGTGGTTCCACTATGATCATTTCATTCAGTTAGCCAGTTTTTTGTGCACACCGAAAATCAATCGTTAAATCGACTCTCTTGGAAGTATCATCTCAAGTCATAACAGCCTAAATCGAGTTAGGACCAATTGAGTTTGAATCAAATATCGTGTTGGAATACAATAAACAATAATTTTTATAAAAAAAAGTAGCCAGCAAAAAGTTAACTAAGAAGTATTAAAAAAGCAGAATTACTGAATCAGAAGTACTTCGAATTTGGGTGAATAAACATTGGCAGATGATTAAATTTTTTAAAGTTGACATGAGTGGAATCCCATTGATTTTTTTGATGTTCTTAAAAAACACTTGTTCGGAAGTGCTTTATCATTGTTTCTAACAAACCTGTATGTACTTCAAAAGGATAACAATTTTAGAAGATAAAAAAATTTTAGCTGTTCTTTTAAAAAAATTTAAACTAAAGCTGTTAAACTGGTTTGTGTTTAAGACCATAGAAACTACAAAAATAACTTTCAAACTAACTCAAATGAGCTAGTCGCGACGTAATCACGTATATGAAACCGCATTTTTTTACTTATATTTCCAACTAAAGTGTCTTAAGTAAACTTCCTTGAACGATAATTTAGAAACTAGAGTCACCAAGGTTATAAATCTATTAAAACAATTCTATCTTTTAATGCAAATTCAGTGAAAAATTCATTCAGTCTTTTAAAAACAACAAGTCTACCTCTTTTTGAAATTATGCTTATCAATAACATGAAAGAAATAACAACAGCTGATGGAACATTTGAGGTTAGCTGTTGGCCGGCTTCCAACTTTTTTTTTAGTTTCGAGAACTACTTAAGCCTTATTAGGGCTGCATTTAATTACGTGCTGGAAGAAATAGTTCCTATAATGTAAAGTGAACTCAGGACAAAATCTGCTACAGTCATAACTATGTTGTCAGCAACATTGAGGTGCTTAGGACAGGGATCTTAACAGTGTTGGCAATGCATTTAAAATTGAACTGTCGCAGCCAGCAGTTGCAAGATTCTGGTCGAAACACTGAATGCATTAGAAAGATCATTTGCCCACAATGGATACATTGAAAAATCGGAAACAAATCTAGATTTTTTATATAAAACAGGATTTCCTATAGTTCTTGGATGTATTGATGGAACCAATATCAACATTTTCGCTCTAAATAAAGAAGACCATAATCGTTACTACAAACACAAACGACTTTTTAGTATCTCTTAATGGGGTTATAAAGGAATTAGTTTGCTCCCAATTTTCTCACATTGCCTCTTAAAATTGGACGGAACTGTTCCTCTCCAAAATCCTTTTACTTGACGTCATTAAACAAAACCTTTTTAAAATTTACAAAAACTGAAATTATTCCTTCAAATTGTTTCAAGTCGTCATTAAAAACTGTGACGACAGATTCAGAGTCGTTTCGATTCAACGACGTTTTCACATTTCCTTACATAATAACAAATTTTTGTCAAAAGTCATCGATATTTACCGAAAACGACTACGAGAATACCGATTTTACACCGTCATAAGACGACATCATTTTGCGTCAACAACGACAACCAGAATAAGGGCGATTAATTCGACATTTTTCTTTAACTCATTTTTTAATTTCTTTTCTGAAAAAGAACATAAACAAAATGTAAAAAATTTAAACATTTCAGTTTGCCAAATGGGGAATATAAATAGCGCTTCATAAAAGTCTTAAAATTGGCATTTTCCCGATATTTACAAATTATGCAATGTTTTCAAAAAGTGTTAAAGGCTGTATATTGAAGAAGTCGACTTTTGACAACATAAACAAGAAATAAGTTGTTAGCAAATGATTTCTTGTTAAGTACGTTGAGTCTATTCGCCTCAAAAAAGAAATAAAATCCTAAAAAATATCACAATTATTGTATCAAGTCTGATAATGAGGATTCTTGGTTGGATCCGAAATGTCTGTTTAGTTTTATACAAATAAAATATTTAAACTGGGTTGAGCTTTAATAAAAATAATAATAAATGTTCTTATAAATGGACCGAACAGAACACCAAACAATGTAACGCCTTTTATCTACGGAAGTTATACAATTCCTATTCATTACAACATATGGGCACGTCATTGTGTTTTAAAACTTCCAAATATCTATGTAATACAAATTAATATATTGTTATTTACTTACCGATATATTTTCCAATGGTATTATCCCTCTTGGCTCTTTATCCGTTGTATATTCAAAATAATATAAACAGTTGTCGTTTAATATAAACCATCGACGCTTCCAAGATTTGTATCTAGATAATACGTTAGAACTTTAAACATTAAATTTATCCCAATGACCATAACTATACTACGAAAAAAGTTAGACCTACCTTCCACCTTGTTTCCAAAGCCAACCCTCCTTGTCGGGATTAAAGAAGGTATGCATTAAATCGTTCCCATCGTCCTGGGGTATTTTAAAAGGCTCCGTTCGTATTGATTCGTACAGAGATTCGAGTAAGGTGCGGGGCAAATCACCACCGTTGTTAATACCACGATTCATAGAAATGAATTGTTCCACGGTGGGTTTGTCTTTGACCTAGATAAGAGATAAGTAGAATGAAATGCAGTGATGACATTAGAAAACAATTGTAGAAACAAATATACATATAAAGGATGCATATGGAAATGTATATCAAACATTTGTTATGTTTTGTATTTTTACAATTCCCAGATGGCAAAGTCGTATTTATGACCATGAAAAAAAATCTACATACACACTGTTCTCGACTGGATATTAATGAAATTTAAACCATAGACATGTGCACATTGTTGGCGCCATTATTTCTTTCTCGCTAATAATTAAAAATCCAAAAAAAGATTTCTTCCAAATGTCTGCAACAGAAATTATAGCCAAGAAATACGAGCAGTCTAGAGACAGATGACATGCAATTTCACATAATACTAAAGAAAATTTTGAAATTCCTTCAAGACAAAAGGCAACAATTAATTAGCCCACAGAAAATGAATTCGCGAGTGCAGAGTATGCTTTAAACGATTACAAAATGTCACTTTCACATTGTAGATTTTTTTTTTGTAATAACGAATTTTACAAAACCCTTAGATTATACTCATTTATTTTGAGATATGAAGATTTTTACCTATATTGAAATTCCCATCACATGCCAATAATACAATGCCATAAATGATCCGAAGAGAGAAAAAAAATATTTAACACATTACTAAAAGTCAAAGTAATTGCTGTGAATAAGGCTTAACATTTGCTATATATTGCTTTTGGATTAGAATATTTAAATTACATGATATTCTTCAGAGCACAATCGAAATATTATAGTATCAACTTAAATTGCATTCAAAACCTAACATTACAATTGGCAGAGTTGTGTCATTCAGTTTCTTCTTAAGGCAGGTCATTTATTACTCTTAACAATGGCTACACCACAAGATTTTAATCGTTATTTATGTTTATTTATATATAAACAAATGTAAATGAAATAAAAACGCCACATGAAGTAATTAAAGAAAATTCAACTAAATCGAATACCAAAGATGGTGTTAAGGGGAAGGGAGTGTAATTGGAACGATAAGCATTGAACAAATGGTTTGTCTGTAGTGTAACAAACTCTAATAAGGAGCAGGCTGAAGAAACATGTGTATGTAAAAATATCTCTTCAGAGTTGCGATGGGTGATGGTGTGAATAGCAAAACACTGCCGTCGCACACTTTCCTTTTGATTTAAATATTCGACGATAAAAATAAACAATTTTGGCACACGCTGATTATTTTACAAAGTAAAATAGCAAATGGCAACGGATGAACGTTGAACAGCAACAAATTTATGCATACAAATCAAGTTGATACATCAGTGTACAATAGAATGTTTAGACAAAAGCTTCCGTTTGTGCCGCGACTCGCTGTGCCACTACCCGCCCCATTTCAAAGGAAAATTTATATAAATTTCAAATTAAGCTATGTGAGATGAGGAAGGAAGTGTATTTGCTGTATGGTGGGGTGGTTGCTAGAGGTTGTGTATATACATATATGCAAAACGTACCGATGGATTATGTAACGATGTATTTAACATAATGATGGCAAAGCTTAGAACATAACAGGTATCGGTATTCGTGAATATATCAGGATTAAGTTGACAATAACGCTGGGCGAAACACTCCATCATACGATCGATTTTTTGCGCCTCACCAGGCAGACGAAATGACCATAAAAATTGTCTGCAAAATAAAGTAAAGTTGATAAAATAAAAATAAAGTGGTTAGTTGATTTAAAGTTGAACTATAGTTGATTATTTTGTACTTACCTTAAAGCTTGAACCAGTATTAAATTTGTGAAATCATGCAGCGCCACAAAAGCTTTTAGGACGTCTTTATTGAAATCATTATTTTCTCCTAAATAATCACCTGGAATGAAAGAAAGTAGGAGGGAGGGCATTAGAATAATTAAATAGCAATTAATAGACATATTGTTTCTTTGTCCATATTATACTATGATAAATGAAAGATGATGAAGATAAAACTTAACATAACGCCATATTATCATCGTAACAAACAATAATAAATACAATAAGAATAAAAATTCAGAAAATAATCCTGCTAAAGAGCATTTTCGGAGAGTTCCCGAAAAGGATTTTTATTTAAGTGTAAAATTAGTATTAAAGATTAATAACAATCCTAAAATATTCCTTATAAAAAAACGTAAAGGTAACGGAAAATTTGCTTTGCTACGTGTATTACTGTCCTCTTTAAGAGAACTCGCGACTACCATGCGGCAGATCTGTGGATCGATTTCCGGCTCAGTCATCTACATTTTTCTTTCATTGCCGGCCCTCTCGATGTTGTCGTCAGCAACTTCGCAGTATAATGTCAAGACAATCGGCATGTCCAGTAAAAGCTTCTCAAACAGTGACGTTCGCATTCGTCGATAAACATAAAATCGAAAGCGTGTTAATTTAACGCGAGAATCTATGCCATACCTCATTCATGAGGTGTAAAGGGAGTTAAGTTTTTTTAAGATACATCAATTAGTATAATTCTTGAATAAAGCCCAGTTATAAAACATGAACATGTCATAACTATTTGCCTTCGGTAATAGAGATCAAGGTTTTGCACATCTCTCCTGAAAGACGAATATGTTGACCTAAAATGTCAACGAAAACGGTAAATGGGTTTTGTTGGGGGTCAATTGAACATTAAAAATCCACTTGAATCAAAATACTAGCTGATCCTTTTTTGAAAATAAAAGGATTTTTCGTTTTTTTTACTTCGCCCCATGATTCTGCCATCAAATCATAAATATAATATATCATGTTATATCTCATTGAAAGCGTACGGACTTCAGCTTTAAGACACTTCCGTCCAAATTAAAGTTTTCTGGACTAAATTAATTTTTATTTTTCCCAAAAATTTTAAATTTTCCTCACATCTCGCCAGAATGATAAATAGGTTGACCTAAAATAGCAACAAAACCGATTAATGGGGTTTTGTTGGGGGTCAATTGTATATTAAAAATCCACTTGAATAAAAATCCTAACTTATCCTTTTTGTAAGATAAAAAGGATTTTTTGTTTTGTATCTCCGTTTTTTGCTTTTTTAGAAGTGACGTTCTTAAATATATCGTATTATATCTCATTGGAAGCGTACGGACTTCAGCAATAAGACACTTCTATCTAAATTGATGTTTAAAATACAATTATAGGCTTTAATAAAAAAACTAAATTTTTGAATTTTTAAATAATTTTTTCGTTGCCATTTTAGGTCAACCCATTCGTTATTCAGGCGAGGTTTGTTTGGTTAGCGAATGTTTACTATTGACAATTTGGGATGTATATTTGACGACGTTTGAACCAGACTAATCTAAGTGTCATTTTAAGCAATAGTGAGTTTATCACACAATCACTATCACTAATGATTTAAAGATTAAGGCAAAATGCTCTTGTTTGTTATTGTCGATTCGTGCAGAATCTATAAATTCTTTTCTTCTTAGGTTTTGAAGATTTTTCTTCAAATTTTTTTGATAAAGCGTGGAACTATTTCATTTTTTAAAGGTTTTTTATATCTGTGTACAACAAAATTTGGTTTTCAAAATAAAAAACATTTATGTAAAATATGATATCATTTTCAGAGACTACTTGATTGAAACCAATTCTATTCCAAACAGATATATTAAATAGGTTAAACTTTTTATATACATCGTAGTTAAAGTTTTTAAAATTAAAATAAAATCTGTATTGCACATCATTGATTCCCAAATTAAATTTTAAAAAACTTTTGCACTGCCTGCCAAAAATTAACCCAAAGATTGTTATGAATGTACTAATTACTTACTTAAATGAAAAAAAAGTGAAATAATCGAATTTTTATCGCTTAAACGATTGGTAAATGAATCGTAAATGAATGTTCACCAGCGATTCGATAATGTTATCATCGTCAAATGTTTTTTAGAATTCTATCTCATTTTTTACGGATGAGTAAACGAATCGCTGTAACGATTCATTTGTGAATGGTACTACAATGTTATCATTTTCATGTTCGTTTTAGAAAAGTTTTAGCGAATTGCCAACGAATCGTAAGCAAATCACCCCTCGCCATATGGTTTGTCGGGTAGTTCCAAACTATAGTTGTTGAACAATAAGAAATAAAAGAGATTTTTGAAATAATTTTAGAAGTTATATTTTGAAATTTCGCCGAAAGCGACCACACTACTTTACGACTGTCACAAATTTTCTAGAATATAACTTTTTATGCTTCACTAGTTATGTACTAGTTCTTATCAACCTATTTGACTCGGAATTCACACTCTTTCTTTCTCTAGGTCTTATACTGGTTGAAATTATATAAGATATTTGTAAGCAATTTTAGAACTGATTGTTACGTTATAATCGTAAAATGGTGGAAATATGTTATGCAGACATTCGCATTATTCAAGGATTTAAGCTATTGATTTTAAATTTAAGACAACTAGTGCATAACTTTTCACAAAGTTTAAAAATGTTTGTCCGAACCAAATAAATAAATAATATTTTCAATATTCTTTATATAGTTCTAGTTCCTTCGACTCGGTTCGCAACGAGTTCTAAACCACTAGTACTGCACTATTTCCGGCTAACATATTATAGAACAAACTTGAAATGATCTAGTACACGTAGTCGAACTCATTATTACTTAAGTATTTGATTTGAGTTCCAATAGACAAGCTAAAAATTAATTTTTCCAATTTACTAATTATACTATATTATTAATAAATTTATTGTATAATCTTAAATCACTGGCAATTAAAATGGTGTAAAAAACTATATTTTGTTTTAAAACATTTTCGGTTTTATTACTAAAATCTCTTAATTTTGTGGTTTGCACCGATCTGCTTTGTTTCAAGATGTGTGTACTTATAGTTTTACCAAACGTTGTATTTATTGTTTATTTATTTGTTTAAATTATTTTCAGTTTCAGCATTGTTGTTGATGTTGTTGTTTCGATGTGGCCTTGTCTCACTTCATTTGTTTATTTGATTTGCCAAGAATGCTTTTTGTATTGTTTTGGTTATAAATCGTTTTGTTTTCGATTTTTTTGTGTTTGAAATTTCCAATTTGTATGGAATGCATCACTAGCACATGCCAGCAATAGTGGCGATGATGGCGTTAGTAATAGTTTTACTACGTACATATAATGACGTTGATGAAAGACAAGTTTATAGTTCCGAATTGTATGTTTTTGTACGTACCTATTGCCGTTTTATTGAGACCTTCACCTTTGTAGAGGAAATGTGCAACATCTTGGGGATCATGACGCAGTAAACGATGTTCGACCAAATGTTCGATACCTAAAATGAGAAAAAAGTAAGGGAAAGAAATTAAAATTAGAGAATCAAATATAAATTCTTATGATAATATCGATACGAAACGTTTAATTTAAATTCCGAAATAGTTAAATAACTACAATTAAAGCCGCATAATGTCTGTTATATGTAGATCATTTAGTAATAAAAAAACTGACAGTAATTTTTTGTAAAATTTAAAAAAAACATTGTTAATATTGATATACTTTTGTTGAAATTTGATCGCCTTTGATTTCTTATTGAAATTTTCACATGTTATAGCATTTATTTAAAAATAAAATTCAGAAAATCAAAAGATATCCCTCCTTGGCTCACAAGTACCAGCTTTATTTATTGGGTATTTCTTAATAGGAAGTTGAAACCTAACAGACAACACTTTGATTTTTAAAATAGTCATTGTAACGGCAACAACCAGCTAAATATATGTGCTAAATTTTTAAAAAAGCGAAACCGATCAAATTCCTGTCTGGCTCGAAACAATTTGATACCACCTTGATACGTCTGAAATAAGTGTAAGTCTATTAAATGCCTATGAAAAAATCTGAGATGTCCTTATGTTTAAAAGAGGTTTTAAAACTTGAAATCGATGCTACAAAAACAATGTTTGTATATTGTATTCTTTGCATCTGTATATCTGATTGTCATATATAGTTTCTAGGTCGACAGATGTGTTAAATATATAGTTCGAACAAACATACATACTTATATAGTATTTGGGTTACATACTTTTTTATACACTTCAGATTTTTACAATATTGCAAAAGCCTCCGATTATAGTTAATAAAGTTCTAGCCAACTGTTATCTTGTATTTTATTAACTATAATAACAATAATAAAAAAAGAAAGCAAACACTTAAATTTAATTAACAACGTCGTGTGACGTCTGGCGCATTGTTGTATCGCATTCTCTTACCGCTGATTTGCTGGTGGCTTTTCGCAGAATTTTGACTTGAGACATGAATGAGTGTCACTGACTCATCTGCGTATAAATAAATATATTATTTATTCAGGTATTTTGTTCGTTTGTTGTACTTTTGGATATTAATTTGTGAACAATATCACAATATAAATTTAAAAGCAAACAAATACTTCCTCTCTACAGTAGCGAGCGAATAAATTACCCCAGTTAATTAATGTTTAAACTTTGAGTCGAATGAGTGATTTGCCTGTCTTGTGTTAGCTAGTCTGTGCTGTCAAAGTCAATAATTCACACGAAAGTCTGGAAATTTGCATATCCTTCTATTCTATGTAGATGTGTGTAAACATCAATAAAGTAAACTAATAATTCACATACAACAGTAAGTTGCGTACAGTGCACAATAGTTTGAAATCGTAAATTTTAAAGGCAAACTAAGTGTCAATGAGAGAGGGATATTAACTTTTAAAAGCTATTTGAGAGGTAGATACAGACATCATTAATTGGAAGGAGTGTGTGGCACATCTTTGCAGTGTGTTGCAGAACACAAGGTTTGAGACATTAGGATAACAGCGTCAGAAACAAATCCTAGCATAATAAGAACAAGATAATTAAAGTACCAGGTGTTGTACATACACACAATGGGAATTCCAATAAACGTGGTTAAGTTAGAGTAGAATTCTATTATAACAAACCCCGGCAAACTATAGCGTTGTTATATTCGGAGAGCAACGAACCTAATCGACTCAGTTAATGTGTTTTTTATACGAATCCGCCAAGTTTCAAATTAAATTTTGTTAACAATCAATTGCTAGTGCGACGTTCCCATTATAGCATGTAGTAGACATATTTGCCGGTAATGAACCTTTTGCAAAATTGGGAACAGGCGATTGAAAGCTTACGTCTAACACTTCTTAGCTATAGGTTAAACAGAAGGAAATAAACAAACAAACATTAACTGCTGCCAGACGCAAAGGACGTCATAAAACCATTTCGTGTCGTCGATACAAAACATTTTTATAAATGACAATAAAGTGGCATTTTCAACTTTCTCAAGTGGTAGCAACTACGTCAGAACGAATCAGCTTACAATTCGAAATGGCAAATATTTGATGGTTTTCTATTTTCTACTCATTTCGGTTGTTGCGGTTTTTTTGTTTATATTATCGCTTTGTAGAAAATATTGTATGAAGGCTTGTCGGGAATAGAACAAACACATGTCAGCTCCAGTGTCGATTTAATGTTATTTGGGAGCTATTTCGTCTGCCGTCATTCGAATGTTTGCGGTAGTGAATTTATGTGATGTGAGAAAATATTCATGTAGGTATTTACAGTGAATTGCATAAAACGGATGGTGTTTTTTTGATATTTTGTAGAAATTTTAAGAAATGCCAAGTTTTACAACTTAAAAAATACACATAACGAATAATACTTGATAATGCACAATTTTGAAAAATTGTCTTAAGTTATTACATTAAATTGAGTAAAAATATGGTCATTACCAACTACAATAACATTATGTTAGAAATGATACAGTTATACATATTATTTACAATGAATGGTATATATTTAAGCAGAAGGTGGTTTTCGTAGAAGCATTTATATCGATCACCCCATGGTTATACTTTTTGGATCGTTTCCGCAATTAAATGAATATTTTCCCATTTTTTGCGGATAGTCCATATCCTATTTTTATGCATGAATAAATAGTTTACCTGTACGGAGCAGCTAATTGCCGACATGGGTTGGACCGGGTTTAATAAATGATAAAATTAGGACAAATACAATAACATAATTAACATAATTTTATATAACAAACTAGCTTTCCCGGCTCTCGTTGATTCATCCGTACATACAATGAATCTTCTTATGAATTTAGGCAATACAATTAAATTACAAACGCTTCATAAGACGAACGAACACCCCTTTTATGTGATTGTAGCTTTATGCCATTGGTCTGAGTGATTGTACCGCTTTAGTCCCTTTTTATCCTTAAAAGTTCGAATTTCAAAAGATACATTCGTATCGCACAACTAAAATGGACTGGTACCACCTTTAATTCTATAGGAAGCATGCCCATGGGGATAATAATATATACAATTTCGTAACTCTGCCTTTAGGCATTTGATCTGGGCGATATAGTATCAGTTTTATCCCCTTTTCGGTATTTTAACAAATAAAGACCGAATTTCGAAAAATTACTTCACATCGCACAACTATAATATTCACTTCAATATTTTACGACTATACCCCAGCCGATTTGTCTGGGTGAAATTATAACTTTTATCCCTTATTAGTCATTTTTACGCCTATAAGTACGAATTTTAAAAATCCATTCTTAGCTGTCGTTTACTCGAAAGGGGGAACAGCCACCACAAATTTCATCATGCAATCTACAGCCAGTAAGCAATTTCAAACAGTTCAACAGTTCATGAGATATGACCGATTGAAATTTCGGTTTGTGTGGGCGCTTCCACGCCCCATTCTCCACATATGTTTTCATGTAGCCTATGAAAGAGCCCCTATGGACAATATCAAACAAAGAAAATATAATTGCAATCGGTCTATTTATTTGGCCCATATAACGATTTTCTAAAAAGTGGCGTTTCATCGCCCACTTTCCACAAACAAAGTATTTTTTCCTATACGACGTATATACGTACCAAATCTCGACTTCGTACCTATAATGGTTTAAAAGACACAGCCATTTCAAAATTTGAGTTGTATGGGCCGGTTCCACGCCCATTTTACCCCCTTGAAATCCGAATTTCCAAAAAATCCCTTCTTAGTACGCGTCTACCTCATAAAATAAACCTTCCAAATTCTACGGTTCTAGCTTTAGCCGTTTGGGCTGGGTAGTGATCAGTCAGTCACCCAAGCCTTTTATATATATAGATATCGAAAACTAATGGTTTAATTTCGCTTTTAAAAAAATTAGGTTTCATATCGTCCCCTTAATAAAACAATAGCGTATAATTTTTTTGGTGTTTTGAGAAAATCGAGTTTAAAGTTTTCGTCAAATCGGATGTCTATGAAATTTTCGAAGAAAAAATTATATACTATTTTTTCCAATGACCTTTTGACGCACTTTGTGGAAGTAGATTTTGACGAAATTTTGACCAGGCATAGAATCAATGGTGGAGATTCTAAATATGCAATAAAAAAAATAATGGTGTATGAGCACATACACTATTGTTATATTAAGGGGACGATATGATCCTCGTTGCAAGTTTTTTGGCCTTCAATCCCTTAGAGACAGAATATCATTATTTTCAATAATATTCATCTTCATCATTCTATCTAATGAAAATTACTGTTTTGAACTAAAAAATCGTCTATCATTGTACATTTAATCCTCCTTGCGAGTTAGGTCACAATCGACTGTATCAAGAAGATTTTTCTTTCGGAAATAATGAAACATTTGCAAGATTGTAGATGTCATTTAGCCAGGTGCGGAATGATTTTTAGGTGTGGGATTTTTAATTATAGATAACATTAAGCTGGATGGGGCTTGATTTTTATGTGTAGAATTCTTAATTGTAGATGACATTAAGCCTAGTAGGGATTTATTTTTATTAAAAAATATGCGGATAGCTATTGAATAGTTGCCAAACTATCTAATCAGCATTCTTTTGCTGAGTCTTCTCCACTATCACCACAAACCTTAAGGGTTATAAGATCCACAAAAGTATCGAGAAGCCAAAAGACACCAGTGCGAAAATGGCATCAACAAAGACCACATGTTACTTGATTCACACATGTTCTTAAGATATTAACACTGAATTGGAGAATTTCTACGCTTACATTTTTGAACATGTTCTATGAATAATTAGTAGTATTCGTACTTAAATCTTTAAGTACCTTTTCAGCAAAAAATAAGAATTTTATACTTAAATTTAGAATTCGATTTTTCTTTCTGTGTATGTATGATAAATTTGTCAGTTTCTCAGGTAAAGAAATAAACCAATTATGAGGCTCTGCGTCTAAACGTTCCAATGTTATGCACTGTACTACTAGGGCGGTCGCAAGTTATGGGATAAAAAAAATGCAGAATTTTGTCTGTCTGACCCTCCAAAATGATAAGTCTTTGCAGATTTTGGGATAGCCAATATTTAAGCTTTTTATGCTCCTATAGCCGTATAGGCATAACTCAAGAACGACTAACCCAATTTTGCTGAAATAAAAATCCAAAATTTAAGAATATTTCATATATTTAATTCCATAAAACATAAATAAATAAAATAAAAAAATTAAGAATTTGCAAAAAAACCAGTACAGAAATTTCAGTCAGTTAAACTGACTGATAAATACCATCACCGAATATAATATATTGTTTAAGTCTTGAGTTATTGAAAATTGTAATTAAAACCAGTTAGAAAGTTTCAGTCGGGCAACCCGACTTACATTTACCCTTACCCTCAGTAAAACAAATAATTTTATATTTTATTGATATTATTACTCGATTTCGAAATTGGGCGGAGGAGTGGTACATTTATATGGGAGGTACGTGAAGGGGTGTGTTTAGGCTCCAGATTTATTCTCCATAACTTTATCCTGTTATAGCTTTACTAAATACAGAATTTGCGCACGATTGCGTTGGGTGTACTGATATTATTACTACATCCCAAAAGTGGGCGGAAAGGTACATTTGTATGGGAGGTACCATAAGGGGCGTGTCTAGACTTCCAATTTTTTCTCCAAAACTTTGTCCTGTTATAATATAACAAAATACAGAATTTGGGCACGATCGTGTCGAGTGTATTGATATTATTACTCTATTTCTAAAGTGGGCGGAGTGGTACATTTGTATGGGAGGTACCAGAAGGGGCGTGTCTAGACTTCCAGATTTTTTCTCCAAAACTTTATCCTGCTTAAACTTTACCAAATACAGAATTTGGGCACGATCGCGTTAGGTCTTTTAATAATATTAATCGATTTCTAAAGTGGGCGGTACCAGATGTGTATGGGAGGTACCAGATGGGGCGTGAATAGACTTCCAATTTTTTTCTCTAAAACTTTATCTTATTATAGCTTTACTCAAAATAGAATTTGGGTACGATCACGTTTAATTTATTGATATTATTTCTCCATCTCTATAGTGGGCGGAAAGGTAGATTTGTATGGGAGGTACCAGAAGGGGCGTGGCTAGGCTTTCAAAATTTTTTCCAAAACTTTATCCTGTTATAGCTTTACTAAATACAGAATTTGGGGACGATTCCGTAGGGTGTATTGATATTATTACTCGATTTCTAAAGTGGGCGGAATGATGAATTTGCATGGGAGGTACTAGAAGGGGCGGGGCCATGTAGCCCATTTGCAATACCGTAAGTAGTTTTGAGAAAATAATAACTCGTGCAAAATTTCGAAACATTTGGTTGCGTCTTTTGAAAGTTATCGTGCGAACCAGCCGGACAGCCACCCGACAGACAGAGAGACAGACAGACAGACAGACGGACATGGCTCAAACGACTTAAAAAGTCATGAATCGAATTTGGTTCAAAGAAACCTAGGGTCTAAAGTGACTCCTTCTATATGTTACACTTTTGGGTCGTATCAAATGATATATACCTTCATCCCTACGGGTGAACATGTTTTGAGTTTTTTAGGCAAATTTTTTCATGTTTTTACATAAATTAATTTATAACTACGAAAATGGTGATTATGCAGAGGGATGATATATGAACAGATTAAAGGAATTAATTCTTAATTTTCGGATTTTTATTTCAGAAAAATTGGACGTTCTTGAGTTATACCTCCCAAACGTGTCTATAGGAGCTTAAAAACTTTAAGAGGCACGGGATATTATACGCCAATCGTGCTCAAACTTTGGCTATTCCAAAATATGCAGTCTTTTAAATTTTTGGAAATCAGACCGACAAAAATCCAACAACGATTTTTGCGGTCACCCTACTGTACTACAAATGCAGTAGAGTTAGAGGTTTATGCCTTTTTCGCTTGTTTACGCTTTTCATTTCATTTTCTCAGTTTTTTACGTTTGCCACGTTGCCACAATTGCTCAATTGCCGTCATGCGTTGTTATTGTTGTTGCTATGTGTGCTCTGTTCGGTTGGCGAAAATCCGCCAAATTGGATGAATGGACGAAGTTATTTGGTTTAATTTCGTTGCGGGGTTTATTCTTCCTTTTTACGTCATTCGCATTGTTTATATTGTTGTACTTTTGCCATTTTCTCTTTTTCGACATTGTTGTGGGGTAATTATGAGTTTTTGGTTTAATTTCCGTTCTATGTTTGCCAATGATTACTTCTATACGCGGTACTTAATCATGAGATCGTATGTTCGATGACCCGCTCCCAGTGATGGAGTGAACCTTACGCACTGCCGCTTCTATTACTCTATACAACATGTTTGTTTTATGGGCTTTGTATTGAACACTTTTGCAGAGCAAATCCAATAAGAAATTGTTTGAGAGGCAGTTAGAAGCCTTCAAGTTTTTGGGGATGGGAAACTTTTTTGGGTTTTCAGCATTTGATTTCTGTGGAACTTTCACAATGTTTCAAAAAAGTATGTGTGTGTTAACAATAGATTCTTTTGTTTGAAATTTTCCATTTAAAATAATTGACCGCCAATAAATCGAAAAATTGTATATATTATTTAATTGTTGGAATTTAATGGGCCATTAAGATGTTACAAAAACATGTTAAGGCAATCCTAATATTATACTTAAAGGTGGCATCTTTCCCAAATGTTACATGTTACTTGCCTGTTATGACGGCTGATATTTCATAGGGCGACAACTGCGAGATATTTCCCATTACTTAACAATAACAATCTAATGATAAATTGTCCCCTATAATAAACTTATTATGTATACAAATACACCACGTACTTTTATCAACACTATTGAACACTGAAATCATTAAATACTTTATTCCCATAATTATCCTAAGGGTTCTTTTTGTTGCAACAACACATTTGATTTGGAAGACACCCTCCGTTTTCCAAACTGTCATAAAGACTTCAAAGATATTAATTAACAACTGATAATAATTACGCACAATTCAAAACGTTGACAGATTCCTCATAATTTACCATTCATAAATTGGAACAAAAAACAAACAAAAAATTCTCCGCCCTAAAGAGAAATGAAACGGCGAACGAGAATGTACCCGTACCTGATTTCGGAAACTGATAAAAAGAACAGGGAATAAAACCCACACATAAAGGAGTGGCTCGCGTTCGCACCAGTCTGTGAAGTGCCAAAAAGAAAAGGCATGTGGTATGGTACTCGCAGTTATTGCCTGTTGTCATGGCTGCACCGAAATCAAATGTCAACGAACTGTCAAATTTGTCAAAAGATGTGTTGTGTGGCGGGCGGTCGGTTTATTCGCTTTGTCTCACTTTATATTTCTATAATAAGAATATGGGCGATATGGATCTCTTTGACGCTTAGGGCATCATTATTAGTGGTAATTCAATTATTTACACCATACATCTGGATGCACTGAGTTTTACGCACGCATGGGGTTACATTTTTTTGCGAGGAGTTTAATTTTTGCCGCATCACTTTTTGTGCCATTTCAGTTTTAATGAATTTCTCTGAAGTTTTTGTTTAGGGATTGCGCGAATGTGGAATAAATGCTTATTAAGTTGTTAAATTAATTTCAGAAATTGACGGGATTTGTTTTACGCTGTTGTACGTGGTGTTATTAGCATATCAAAATAAATTTCGCACTTTATTACAAAATCCCGCTTTATTACACCCTACATTTGCAAAATTGCCAAACAGGAAATTAATAGTAGGGTACAGTGGCAGACAAAATTGCTATGGAGGACTTTGTCGTTGGAAATGATAACAGCGCAAATGTGTGCAACTTAAAATGTATGAAAAGATGTCCAAGACGACATCTTTTTTATTTATTAACAAAATCTTAATTGTCTGTTCTGGGGATTACGGTTTCGAAATCTGTATGAAATAAAGAAAATTATAGTTTAAAGTTATGATAACCAAACACCAAAATAATATATTATTGGTATCTTGAAAAAGGTCTTAAGTCCTAATGTTTTGTAAAATGGGCTTAATGATGCAAAAGTATTCCCCAAGTCTTAGGCTATGTCCTGTAAAAAAGTAGTAGTAAAGTAGTTTTGTAGTTGTTGTTTCAAAACTAATACATTTTATGTAAAAAAACACAACCGGTCCTCAATATTAAGTCAACAATAACACAGTGTGGTATTGATACCTTGTTTCAGGATACCGACGATGTCTAGTTGAATATTTATGATGCTGAATATTCTTTACCGCAAATTCTATAGTATAGTTATGAATTGTAGATACGCTTTATATAAAGCAAGTTTAGATGACAAGTCCAGATATCGTAAAGACAAAATAAGAAAAAATTATTGACCTTTTTAGAGGGTTGTGGATTTCGTCCTTGTCATAGCAATATTTTGTAACCGACTCATTCATAGAGATATTTAACATACTTTTACAAAATATTGCCTTAAAATTCATTGAACCGCTCTGTGGAAAAAGTTTGACTGCGATATAATAAAAATAAGGAATGCCATAAGTCGGCTCGAAGGACAATTTACAATGCCCTGGAAATGAAGTTGGTATCTTCAGGAAGATAACTGTTTTATTCGGCAAAAAATACAAACATTTTACCTGAGATCTGAAATAAAAATATATATAACGGGTCCGCCATCTAACGTTTTTTTTTCAACTAGTGCTTATTTCGTGAATGGTAACACTAAGCTCATGTCTGATTTGACAGATAATTACTTTTATCCTTCCGCTGAACGAATATGGTTGTATATACGCTTGAACAACGCTGGGAAATATTGCGACATTACTTTGAAAATCATGGTAATGTTGCAGAATGAAAAATCATTTTTTCAGATGAAGCTCATTTTGATCTTGGCGGGTATGTAAACAAGCAAAATTGTCGCATTTGGGGCACAGAAACCCCGCACGCATACATTGAAAAGCCGATGCACCCAAAACGAGTCCCTGTTTGGTGCGGATTTCGGTCCAGAGGCATAATTGGGCCATTTTTTCTTCGAAAATGAGTAAGGAATGGCCGTTACAGTCAATGGCGATCGTTATCGGGCCATGTTGAACGAATTTTTGTTCACAAAAATTTAAGAGGAGGATATTGGCAACATTTGGTTCCAACACGATGGCGCTACGTGCCACACAGCCGAAGCTACTCTCGATGTTTTGCGGCCTGTTTTTGAAGATCGCATTATCAGCCGCAGAGCTGATGTCGTTTGGCCACCTCGGAGCTGCGATTTGACATTGTTGGACTATTATTTGTGGGGTGCCCTAAAAGATAAGTGTTACGCCGACAAGCCAGAGACAATTGACGTTTTAAAGGGCAATATTCGTGAAGCCATTGGTAAAATACAGCTGCACACAATCGATAATGTGCTTAAAAATTGGACCGATCGTGTAGGCTACTGCTTGGCCAGCCGATGCAGCCATTTGAATGAAATTATTTTCCATTATTAACCGGAAGGATTGTACTTTCAAATAAAAAAAGAATTTTGAGAAAATATTCAGTAGTTTTTTTTATAGCATTTTCAAAAAAATAAGTTATGTGGCGGTCCTTTATAAAATAAATAGTTGAATATCTTGAAAACATAAACTTTGTTTAAATACGTACATAAACTGCTGTGTGAGTCTAAAAATAGAAGCGTGTTAATTCACAATAAAGCAAGAAGCTCTCATCAATGGGATGTAAAGGGAAATCTATCAAATTTTAAAACTTTTTTAGTACAATGTAATGCTCTTTTAGTATTCTTGACTGTCCGACTTTCTGTAGTTCCCTCGATTGAATTGAAATCTAATCTAAAACTTGACATATTTTTAACATTTTTTTTTCTCTTTTCCTACAAAAAAATTCGATTGGTCTATAACGAAATCTTTAATTCGATTAACCAAATTGCATAGTAACTTTTATTCACAAACTTATATGCGACACTGTTGTGCCATGGCATCGTTTCCCCCTTTTATATAGTTTTGCATACAGCAAAGATAACTAACGTGCGTGTGGTATATATTGCATTTACTTTTATTTTTATTTAGAGATTCCAACGTTGCGCTTACGATTGTACTAGGAGGGAAGCCCTCAAGCAACACGTAATCCTTCATTGACTTGTGCTACTTGAAGCGGAATACGATTAATTTGTGGTGATCCATTTTATCGTGACAACTACATCAGCGTTTTTATTACATATTTACACTTGTGTAAATTGCATTCGTGTAAACACTTTGGGACGGCTGCTCAAAACTAAATAAAATAACCACAGTTTTGTAAGATAATTATATGACAATTTACTACGATGAAAAGGGAGGGAGGGAAGGAGGAATAAGTGGGGGAATAAATTAATAAAATCGTTTATTAAAACTTTCAGAATTTAGATAGTCAAAAGATAATATATTTTAGTTTAGTTGTTAATACGATAATGATAGCACTTGATGTAAGATGATTAGAGACAATAGGTGCGAATTAATTGTTACATATAAATGAGATAATTTTGAAAGAAAATACAAGCGGTATGTATTTAATTCTTTCGATGATGCAAATTAAAAAACATAGACAATGCTCGCATCATTCGTATACTCAATTGGCTTTGTATATCTTAGTCGAAATTAAATTAAATTACAAATGTTAAAAAGCCATCTTGATGACACCCAACAATTTACTTTTTGCCATTTGCCAATAGATGATGTCAAGTTTGATAAATACATTCGAAAGTACAGCCAATAAATACTTCTAATTAGAGACAGCACTTTTGACTTGATCCGAAAAGTTACATGGTACCAATTTAAATTCGGATCGAATACAACTTTCCACCCGTTACAACTTTGGTCGAGCACAAGTGTCTGTATACCAATTACTTTACACCCTCAAAATCTTGACTTAAGTTTAAAACCCCGGTTTTTCGTTTTTGGAAAGAAGAATCTTAGACCTTTTTAACGACGACATAAAGGGTGGGACAAATACAAGTATTACTTTAAAAGTGCATTACAAATAACAAAAATACATTTTTTTTATGCATTATGGTTTTTTTTTTAGTAAGAACAATCATTTCCATTTATCATGAAATGCAACTTCATTCAAGTGGCTGACTCGGTTGGCTTCGTAGTAGCGCTTTCTGTCACTCCAATTTTTCAAGAACTTGTTGATGGTTTCGGATTGCTTGAATGATATTGAACCGTTTATGGATTGTTGGCAGATTACAGGTCCTTCACGGTTCCTCACAAAAAATATTCAAAGGGGTCAAATCGCAACTCCGAGGCTGTCAATTGACATCGCCAAGACGGCTGATAACACTATTTGGGAATTTGGTGCGCCAAAGATTGATTGTGGCACGGGCTGTGTGGCATGTCGCACCATCCTGCATGAACCAGAAGTCGTCCAAAACCATGGGTTCAATTGGGCTCCGTATCGCCCACCATTGACCGAAACGATGTTCCTAGCCCCATTTTCAAAGAAAAATGGACACCACTTCACTATCAGCGCCAAACTGTCACTCTCTATGGATGCATAGACTTTCCGACAATAAGGTGCTGGTTTTTCGAACTCCAGACGCGACAATTTTGTTTGTTAACGTAGTCGCTGAGATAGAGCCAATTCAAGCAGCTATAAGGCCCAAAATACGAAACGATAACGAAGCGAATGGTCGCAAGCCTTTACCCTGGGTTATGACACAAGCGGATAAATCGGTTCTGGCAGTATTCGAGAGAAAAATACTCCGTAAAATATATGGGCCCATCATCGATAACAGAGAGTGTTGGTGTTGTATGAATCATGACCTGTACAAGCTGTACACTGACATTGACGTGGTCAGACGCATTAAGGTGCAGCGGTTGCCTTGGCTAGGTCATGTTGTTCGCATGGACGAAAATGCTCCAGCTCAAAAAGTCTTCGATAATGAACTCGATGGACGGCGCAAAAGAGGGCGACCAAAACTCCGTTGGAAAGACCAGGTTACTGAGAACTTTACAGAACTTGGTGTGACTAAATGAAGGAGAAGCGCAGAAGATCAAGGCGCCTATAATATTTTTCTACGTGCGGTATATAATTCAATGGGATTGCAAAGAAGTTCTAGCTAAGTAAGTAAGTATGTCCCAACTTTGTTCATATCTTCGTTTTGCGGAGGTTACTGACTTTTGTCAAGATTTCTTGAGGAAAACAGCTGTCAGTGCAAAAATAACCTATGATTTAAAAATAAACTTGTATTTGGTCCACACTGTGTTGCTGTATTCTAAGTTGATTTAAAGATTACCGTCCATCTATCGGTCTCCGCGATTACTGCTGTAGTTTAAAAGCTATCGAGCTTCTATCCTCTAAACGGAGGTTAAGTTCTACTCACAGAAAGATCGGAAAACACTCCCGTTTTGGGTTTAAAAAATTCATAAAAATATTTTAAATATAAAAATGACATTTCAGTAGTATTAAAAAAAATACTGTCAAAAAATAGGAATTGATTGGCTAAAAGTAACGCTATTTTTAGAAATGGTGAAGGTTATCTGAGTTCGACATAGCCTAAGATAACAGTTTGTTATATAAAATTTTTTGTTTTTACATACCCTTTTTGGGATCCATATTAAATTTTTTCCGCCCAATGGACATTTGTTTATCTTTATTGGAATGCTTTGAGTCTTCGGGCACATCGAGCGCCTCCATTTCGGACACCACTTCACATAGCTCATCTTTGATTTGCTGTAAAGATAAAACAAAACAAAAAAGGGATTAATTACTAAAGTTGTAAATCAAATATCAATTCACACTGAATATGAATAAAATACAGTCAAAATACTCTTCAATAGGTGACAAATTTTATATAAAATTTACACCAAACACTTTTAATAAATTAAATTTTTGGTTTGCAATTATGTAATATCACTTATAATAATCAAAAAAATAAACATATTTTTAAGATTTTTTGATCCTTTCTGAATTTAAAATTGATTTATCACAAATTATTTGCTCAAAATTGTGAAAAAAATGTATGTAGCCAAATTCTTCCATACTTCGTTTCTCTGAAGACCCCTGAAAATATTTAACTCGTCATGGAGTTCGAAACGCGTCATCCTAGTGCGTGACACACTGAATTTGGCCAAAAATAGCAAACAATAAAAAAAAAATTAAAAACACTTTTCTGATCTTTAGCCGAATTTGATGTATCATTTGATACACTAACGTAAATTGATATAATATACAGTAAGATTGACTAAAAACTAACAAAAACAAATACACATTTTCCAAAATGTATACTTTTATTGCACTTTATCTGAAAAGGAATGTTTTATGCTTCACCTGTATTTTATGCTATTTTTTAAAAACAAAAATAATTCGAAACAAACGGATCTAGCATAACTCGCGGAAGTGCGAAGAATATGCCATAACATATAAACAAATCAATATGAATCATTAAAGAACTTAATAGCTACGATTGGCTTATTATTAGATAGCACATTAAAATGTTGATTAAACTCTGTATTTCCTATAGAAAATGTTATGGTTTATTAAAGCGCTCAATTAAGGTTGTTATTGTTCACTCCTCCTTTATCAGCACAAAAGTTATGGTAAGATGACAATTCCGCAAATTAAGCGATTAAAAAATGTTCAAGAAAACACATCAATTAATTTTTAAGACAAGGCATTGAACTGCTTTATATGTACATAAGTATCAGCCATGACTTTTACATTTCGCTGTATCAGGTACGGCGTTACTCTTCAATTTATGTCAAATTGGCCATTGACACCTGCAAATAAAGTCGAAATATTTTTACTATTCCGCATAGTGGAATGTCACTAAAGAATGAATAATATTTTAATGCTAATGGAAACTTAATGGCACATGTGAATGGACTGAATTGGACAAACAATGATAAGGCGTGATAGAATTTTAAAATTAGAGCTACAAAATCTAAAATATAGAAGATTATAAACATTGCACAGCCTATAATTTCCTGTGTTATTTGTTTAAAGAAATAAGTAGCTTCTGTGGATCAGCTACAGTTTTTGCTCAATAGTGCACATGAAAAAGGCTTTTACAATTAAATTTAGTAAGTTGCAAGTCTTGCAAGTTTTTCGATAAATTGTTATTCTAATTTATTTGTTACACCAACGAAATATTCAACTTCACTTTCCATCACGTCCAATTCGCTTACCCTTTGCACTCAATCGAATTTATGACAACCGCATTCAATATAACAAAGTTGTCATATTATCATTATAAACATTTTTTTCATCACCAATAACAATTAAGATAATTATGTGTCGTAGGATTATGCTGCCGCTGACCCGCAGAAATTTGCACACAAATTCATAATTGATTAAATTAAAAAAAAATAATAATACTACTAGTGTGTAAAAAATATGTATTAAATAGACAGACTCACATGAGAATGACCTAAAAAATGGTTTTCTTTAAATATTTTAACACAAAAAAACTATAATTAACTTAACATTATACTGTTAATTAATAGAAGTAATAATGTTAAACGAAAAAATATCATATCTCTGAAGAAAAATTTAATATTATTTTGGAAATGTGTAACGAAAAATGTTATATTATTTTGGAAATAAGTTCCGAAACTTTATATGTTTTAAGGATTTAAAAATTTGACACTCAACGTCCCATAATGCCTTTCTTTACCAACCCACCCATTAAATATAATGGAAGAGCAGATTAAAATGCAATAATATCTCTTACGCTATCTATCGCACATTGATTGAAGAACGGTTAGTCGACGAAACTTAAACATCGATTTACCAAAGTTTATTGCGTCAGTAGGGATGTGAAACATAATGCCGCTTCCTTTCAGAAAAACACAGGCTGACATCGGAAGGCAATACCTTATATGAACCCTTTCTAAAGCAGTCTGTTATATATATCTGTCAACTTGAAAATGCCATAAGAAGAATATGCTAAGCGGTTATTTTTTGAATATAGTAGGAATATGAACAGGATTTTTTAGAATGCACTGATAAGCCCTTGCTTGAGATTCCAAAAAGGATCAGATTTTTAAAAAATCAAAAGTCATAAAAATATGATGATGTTATATGCGTGACCTACATTTGCATAAGTTATTAACATATGTTAAATTCATTATCTGTATAATGTTTTTATATAACATAACTGACTAAAAACCCTAGAAAACCCCTTCTTAAGTGACATAGAAAAACAAGTTTTTGCAGATCGCAAAAACCAAAAACTTTTGCAAGACCATCAACTACATGGATTGGATTGAAGCTCCAACCTACCAATCAGCCGTTGACGGAGTCTTCCACACCCCGAAAAGGAACTAGTCACGCAACCAAGCACCATATAATATACGCTGAATACATCGCTTAAAAGAACTTCACGGTCACAATCGCCCAATGGATAACACAAAGTGATTTTTTCATTTACCTTTGTGAATTTATTTATTAAAAAAAATTAAATTAGCCAAAAATAGATAAAATATTAAATAAGTCGACGTTTTATGATATTTAAGTTTACGTAAATTTATTTTATGTGGGAATAAGAAAATTGTCAGAAATCGTTGACTGAATAAGATTTAACGAAATATCCGCAAAAATTTTCTAATTTCTGTCGATAGCTTTTTATTCGACCGGTGACCCCGAAGGCTGGTTTCCCATGGAAAAAGCCTTCAGGGAGTATCGTCCCCGCGTACCCGAGGGAACCACCGGTGAACTACTTTCAGACTTTGCAGCGGTAGCAAGGTTGTATTCTTTTGAGACCTCCGACCAAGGAGTCTAAGGTTGATACTACGGCCAGCCAGGTAAACCAAGGTAGTTCCTACCTATGTTCCTGGTTGAATGATAAGGATCCATTTTTGTGAAATCACGTAGTGGTTGTGGTTAGACCAAAATGTACTTTGGCAAATTGCATGTTTGATGTTCGAGTTATGGAGCTTGACACCATACGAGATTTCGCATTGTGTATCAATGTATCCTTTTGGTTGATGTGGCGTTGCCTTTTCAACGTGTATAAGGAAATTAAATAGCTCGGAACCTAAAACAGGGGCGCAATTGAGGCGATGTATCGCTCACATATACAGAATAAGTAGAAAATAGAAACCAAATCGGACGAAGTACAAGACTCGAGCTTGCATTTGTCATTTGAAAGCAGATGGCAGAGAAGATGCTTTATTTTGCGTCCGGAAGGAGTGGGTTATTGTCATATGACTAACAAAACCGGCGCTTTATCGCTCATATTTACAGAAAAAGGAGCAAAAAAATATAGTGGGGGTCAAATCGGATGGAGTACAATCCTAGAGCTTACACTTGTCAGTCAATATGGTGTTCACCTGCATAAGAGATATATTGTGGCATAATTGAACTACGTCCCGAGCCTTAACGGCAACATGCTCGAGCGGAATAATGTGTCAGTAGTTAAAAAAAGGCTATGGTCAAAATTTGAGCAAATACGGACAACTTTGAACCATTGAGGTTAAAGGTTAAACATATATATGTAAATTGACTGTGTTTATTATTTGTATTTTTTAGTACAATATAGACACCAAAACGGCTTGATTTTCACAGGATGTAGCTGTGTGGTCGGTGTTGAAAATAAGGTACTTGCATTTTTGATATATGATATTTTGATATATTTTGAAACCGTAATATCTGGAGGTCTGTTCCTCAAATCGCCTTAAAAATTTGTTTGAAGGCATTTGGGAGTAAAGTTTTCCAAAATGGGCGGGATCGGTTCTGTGGGCGTGTGTTTGATGTGTGTTGTTAGTACAGTGTGAATTACAGCCAGGGTGGAAGTGGGATGTATCACTCCCCATTTAAAAGAAACCGTTATAACAGCAATAATAATAGTTTGATCGTCCTGAAAATTTCACAGTATAGTAGAGAATGTTGTACATAAATGGAACCAAGTTGGCAAAAACGGCAGAGGCTCCGCTCACACATTTCAATATTTGACTATTATATATTTGCGAAACAACTCCTTAACCGAACATTAGTAATAAAAAAGATAAGATTTACTAAGAACCTGACCTTTAACCTCTTTGGGCACGGGAAATAGTTCTCAATCAATATTACGTCATGTATTTTTTTACATCAAGCGGCACAATACATTCCAGAAGTAAATATCGTCATACACGACTTTGTCTTCAACGCTGTACTTCTTGTAAAAACACTTCGTCGCCGACAAGCTGAGCAGCAAAGTGATAATGTTGTTGTGCATTAAGCTCAATCAACAAGATCTAAAGAAAAACAATATGCTGCTATGATAATGACAACAAACAAATTCAAAGTAACGGGAAAATAACGACATGAAATTAAAAAGAGAAAAGAGGGCCTACAATTGGCATCAACGACAATTTGATCGACATTGTCGCTCATCAAGTCATGCGCGAATGCATACTTGTATAAAAATTATGTCGATAATACTTATATGAAAATTACGAATGCGCTGATACTTATATGAAAAGTACGTCGACGATTTGTAGAGACGTTAACCTGCGTGTCATCAAAGATTTTGGATAGGTGCATGACTATAGCACCTATCCTTGAGAACGTCTTGAATATTTTTTTCAACTGGAATATTTTAAAATTCTTAAAAAATACCAATATTTGTTAGTGTTTTAAATCATACATCAAACTGGCTAAACGGTCAGAAAAGTGTTTTATTGTCGATATTGATAGCCAATAAAGTGTCACGCACTTGGATGACGCGTTTAGAACTCCATACGAATTGATGCATAGTAAATCATTATCTACAATTATGTCAAACATGTACATGCGAAGTAGATATCAGTTGAAAATGTCCAGCACCAATATTTGAATTTGACCGTTAATATTCAACATGAGAAAGGAGGATAATTTTCCCCCCATAATTCCTTTTTTCCAAAGACTTAAATTGTAATTTTTTCTTTAAAAATTGTGTTTAAATTATTTCTATAGGTTATAATAACAGTTACAGGATTTTAACATCTTAATAAAATACAGTCTGATTGCTGCTGCCTGTCAAAAACAACTTAATTCCGTTAACTCAGAGTATAACATAATCAAACCACATGAATACCCCACAATGCGCCTTTTCTCCTAAATAAAATAATACTTTTGTTAACTACTTGACATTTTATTGTATCGAAAACAAATGTAACGTACGTACTTGGGAAACCAAACTATTCCCCTATCTAAGTATTCACAGGGTGATGAATTCACGTCAACTACAAATTTCTGTTGTGGAAAATATCTTGACGCCAATCTTATTCTGGTTTTCTGAAGACGTTATGTTGTCTTGATTTTTTCTTTTGTAATCGCATTAATTGTTGAAAGTAATTCATCATGGAAGTCATACAAAATACACCACCAAGAAGACAGTTGGGTGAGGGAGGAGAGCAAGAGACGAGAATCAAAAGCAAAAGTATACAATTACTGAAATATGTCATTATGATGGTTTATATCGTATTTTCCCCCTCTATGTCGTTTTTTGCTATGCCGTAAAATAAACTGTCAAATTGACAATTTTACAGCGAGACGATATGACAACGGCTCAACGAGGTGTATAAAATGTAGATCATGGTTGAATTTTTTCAATAAAAAATAAGCAAACAGAAGAGGACGGGAGACAAACAGCAGTTTGTAAAGAAGCCACTCAAGTTACTCTGGGAAAAGTAAGAGACACTGGGTACCGTCGGCACGACAGACAACGCGATACTAAATTGCAAGATACTCTCGTCCGTTGTCTTTTGATGAATTTATCACAAGATAGCGTAAAAAACTGCATTGCGAAAAAATCTCGAATATGAAATACAATTGACATTTTCCGGTGTTTTTTTTTATACTTTACGTTACTACGATATCAGAGTGAAAGAAAAAACGTGTCAATGAGTAAAACGATAATTCATAAGAGAGGGAGATACAGTGAGATAATAATGAGAATTTCCGCAAGAATTTGATTGAAGATAAATGATTTTAAGGAGAATGGTAAAAAGTGGGACTCCATAAATGTTTATTATTATTATATCACATACTTGGAAGATGGTACAACTTTAAACACTGTTGGCTGATTAATTCTGTTTTTTGTTTTTTGATAAATTAAAATTTTAAATTTTTTTCAAGAAAATATAGTGGTTTTTGTGAAAATTCCTAAAATGTGGAAACTGTTGTAAAAGAGAAAATTAAATGTTCTTTATTTTAAAAAGTAAAGGCAAAAAAAAATTAAAAATAATTTAAGCAAATAATATTTATTTAGGCAATATACTTCATATTGTAATACAAAAAAATAATTTAATGAAATGACCAATGATTTATTTACGTGCCACTTTAAGTGAGTCAATCTGTGTATGTACTGAGAAATTTTATAATAATTAATTACAGAATTTTAATCATTTAAAATCTTGACCAAATACTTTTTAGAAATAATTTCATTAAATAAGACACCTTTAATTGTTTTTGGAAAGATTAAACATTTTTTTTTGCCAAATGAAGACAATGAGAACGTCATAAAGTGAGTATGCATAAAAAAGTTGAAAAATTTACATTTAAAAAACATTGTTCACTGCGAAGGAACACATCAGCGATGAGCTCATAATTTATAATTATTTAATGAAAATAAAAATATTTTATTGAATGTAATTTGAAAACTTTAACTAATATTTTTGTAATATAGGAAACATATTAATAAAGCCGGATTTAAAATAAGAAATCACAGTAAATAATAAGAAATATTTTTAATTCTATTCTCTCACCGAAACGTCTTTATAAATGCCGTAACAATGATTTGTCTATAATTACATAATACAACTGTTAATACTACTGGTATATTATGCCTTAATAGGATGTAAAACTGGTGATAAAACAAAACACACAAACAATAAAATATATAAAAAAAATCCCTTAATTACACATGACAGCCAACAAGTGGTTTCTGATGCGCTGTCATCGGTTATGGCATGTTCTGGTCATGTCGACACAGCCGGCAGCCGGAATGCATTACCGGACCCGAAAGAAATGCAGACAGAAAGATGAACCGCCATACAACTAGATGCTACAACAACATAAACATTTCCTTTAATTAGCTCATACTTGAAAGTATCAAGGCAATTATAAATAAAAAAAAATTGAAAAAGAAAGAGAACACAAATCTATTTTGAACATGAGGCGAGAACCGGTTCCGAATGAAGGCACGATATGGTGTGATGCATGTTATTTAGCGGCTTCTGTAAAGTTATAATTTAAATTACGAAAGAAGAATGACCACAAATTCTTGGCTATAAAATAGCGAATAGTTATTATGGGCATTAACCCTATGGGAAGCGGCAGATTTTAATATTTACTTAAATTAAAAGATGTCTGTTTATAGGAAATATTAAAAGATATTGTTCCGGTCATATTTTTGAAATTATCAGAATTTGAAAAATAACACAAAATATTTGGCAAATATTTACCTTATAAAAAAATAATTGTGGCCTCTTATGGTCGTAATATCAAAACAAGAAAAAAAACAACAACGAAAAGAATATATTTTTAAATATTTTATATTTAATAAAAATCCATTGAAAAACAAATTCTATTATCCACAAAATAATACCGCAATGGGTTAATATTCGCATCACACTCATACACTTAACTTGACTAGCCTTTAAAAATAACTCATTGTAAGGCATTCCTTGGGTTATTCTGATGCCTAACTTTTTGTGATCGCGTGGAAGACGGTATTCAAAATACGCTCTTTGTTGGCTACAACAAGAACTAGTTTCAAACTACGAATTACGATTTTTTCCTCAGCTTAACATCTAATTAGTATAATTGATTAAAATATGGCTTCGAAATATGTATCTCAACTTTTTTTTTGTGTTTGTTAGAAAATGTGATAGCGTTAATGGAGATGCCTCAGAAGCATGAATTGTTGTATACGATTTAATTAGTGGTAGTGTAATAATTTGTTGAAATAGATAATAATGCGACAGGTTTTCATTGTGTTAAGTAATCTTAGCATAAGCTGTTATGCGCCTGAAAGCGGTTATAGTTTGATTCAATGAACTCTATGATGACTTCGGTTGCTCGATCAAAGAAAGCTAATTAATACATATGGAGTATGGAAGTATTCGTAAAAATTAAGAGATTCCAATTGAAGCGGAGGTAAAGGGAGCGAACAACTTATTATGTTAGATGAAGTTATGAGGAACAAGAAAATAATAACATGCGATAGCAGTGTTTGTATACATATATTGGCACAAACAAAAAATTATAAATATAACTAGGTGAAAAAATTTTATTCATATATGACGATAATTTTCAAATTAAGCGGCCTACTTTTAGTCGTATATCGTCTCGGCGCCGACCATATCAGTTATACGTAATTTGTCGAATTTTTTTTATTACAATTTTTAAAAGCTCGCGATATCTTGATTGGTTTCGAAGTTATCAAGATCAGTAAAGTGTAGAATATTTAAAAAATGTTTAAAATAATTACAAAACACATGATTGTTTTGGTCGGCGCAGCGACGATATGATACTTATTAATGTAAATGATCATAGTTCATAGGTAGTAATTAATTTTATTGTGACGGGTGTGTCCGTAAAACTATTATTTTTAGTAAAAATTTAAAAATATAAAAAATATTATTAAACAGTAGGCTGTGATTCCCTAGGATGTCAATCCTTAAAACGATTTATAACTGGTAGAAACAAAAATAACAAGTTTTTGCACAGAATGGCGGTTAGAAGACTCTGACGAGCGTGATCTTACAAATTTGAAATTTCAAAGAATTTTTACTTTCAGGTTATATTCTGTAAAAAAGTACGAAAAACATTCACAATTATTTGATGTAGTTAATTGTTTAAGCTGTTTTTAATTGCATTAAATGCTTTATGCCAGAAAATAACAATATTTTCTTCATTAAAAATATTTTAAGTAAATGTGAGGGGTGTGACCTCTTATGAGGCGGGTGTGACTTAGTATGAAAACTTTCAATTATGTTAGTAATATAAAGATAATGAGCATAGATTTTAGATCACTACAGACGGATATGGTTATAATATTTTTTTTAAATTTTAATTTTTAGTAATTTTTGTTAAGCACTCAAAATTATTTGATGTAGTTAATTGTTAAAGCTGTTTATAATTGTATTAAATGCTAAATGCTCGTAAAAACTATTTTTTTCTAAATTAAAAATATTTTTAGAAAATGTGACGGGTGTGACTTGGTATGATAACTTTCTATTATGTATGAAGTATAAAGATAATAAAATAAGAATTTAACAAGACATTTTTTTCTTTTTCGCTAACTGAACTATCATAGACATTATAATACTGCAGACGAATATGTTTTAAAGTAATTTATTTAAGTTAGGTAAAACACTCAAATTATTTGATGTAGTTAATTGTTTAAGCTGTTTTTCATTGTAATAAATGCTAAATTCTCGCAAAAATATTTTTTCTTAATTAAAAATATTTTAAGAAAATGTGACGGGTGTGACCTCTTATGAGACAGATGTGACTTAGTATGAAAAATTTGAATTATGTAAGTAATATGAAAATAATGACATAAGAAAATTATATGACATTTACTTTTTCGCTAACTGAACTATCATAGACATTACAATACTGCAGACGAATATGGTTTAGTTATTTTTTGAAATTAGGTACAGCTAGCATGCACAGACGCTGAATCAGCTCTTTAAAAGTTATGTTTTATTCGAATATTGTTTATTGGTCTAAAGCTTTGCATGATAAATGCAACTACACATATTGGAAAGGACATCTATGTATAGTCGCTTAATAAGAGCAGTTATATATTATGGAGTATAAGAAATACCACGTTTAGAGGATGCTGCAATTTAAAACAATCAATTTTAAACGTAGTCAATACGCTTAAAATTTCATAATAATTGTTTTCCTATCGTCTGCTCCTTTGTTTTTCCCGATCGTCATTTCATCTAACGACTTTTTATCCATCATAATTTTCTAAGCATCTCCTATTTTTCATTCCTTTTTTTTCTTAAAAATAAATACAGTTCATCAGTTCATGATATACAGAGCAAAATAGGTAAAAAGGAAATACCTTTTTAATATCTTTTTACCGATTTTGTTCTGTTTTCAAACAGAATGGTTTTGAGAACATGGCTCTTGAACTGTATTTATTTTTATAAGTTTGAAAACAGAGCAAAATCGGTAAAAACTGTATTAAATTTTTACTGATTTTGCTCGAATTGTTTTCCAGAACATGGCTGCATATCGCTCATTTAGTGCAAGACAGGCACCGTTTGAAAACTATATACGGAATCGATTTTTTAGTTATGTCGGCCTTGCACCGCTTGGTATTTTTGCGATGGTTAATTGTTAATTCTCCAACTTTTAATTTAAGATTTTCTCAATTTTCACATCATCTAAATTTTTCATGGTATTATCTTCTTCTTACCTTATTTCTCAGCATAACACTTGGCTGATGCATATCACGATTATTTCGATTCCTTTCGATAACAGTCCGGCAATCATCGCATAAACTCCCCACATTATTATTGAGGTAAAGGCCAGCCTTTACCCCTCTTGATTTGCCCAGACCATTGGACACACTCATGGAGCGATGCGATGCACTCGATCCAGACTTTTTGAACTTCGAGGGCAGGGTGTAGTAATAGTTTTCTTTGTCCTGTTGCTCTGACTGTGATGGCGGTTGTTCGGCTGCATCTGAACTTTGTTGCTGGGAATTTCGTTCTGTTTCTGATTGTGATGTCGAAGAATCGTCGATATATTTGAAATCTGAAGCGCATGCATCCAATATTAAAGGCGTTGAACCACTGTGTGGTGAAGTGGGCGTGGATATGGGAATTATATGCTCCACGGCCTCATCTAAGACACAGTCAAGGCTGTTGGAGCGCACGGTTTTGTCCAGAGCTTTGCCTTTGGTGGCTACAAGTGCACCTTTGCTGCTGATAATCAGTTCAACGGGTCGCGACACCATAATCTTGCGTGTGGTGATGATTTTGGTGGAGCGGAGAAATTCGGATTTTTGGGAGACTAATGTGGTGGTGGTGGTGGGGCTGTCAAACCCTATGGGAGACGTGGAAAAGCTGGGTGTTGAGGGGGCAGTATTTGGCGATTCCACACGCATTATTTCCACATGCTTGCGCTCCTGTGTGTACTCGCTGCAGGGTGAAGATGGTATTATAACATTGTCATAAGGTGATGGGGGTTCCTGCAAGATCGATGTGGGCGTGGTTACTGTGGGTGTGGTTTGTGTAGTGTAAGAAGCTATGCTTGTATATGGATTCAGGGAGGGTGATCGTGGCGGTGAGCAAGTTGTTGGTGTCAACGAGTCCGGTGTTATGGTATTGCTGGTGTCATTGCTACTGCTCGTGGTGTTAGGTGATAGGGGCGGGGTTTGTGATCTCGATTTTGGCGGTGGCGAGAGCGGACAGCAACAGCGAGCACAAAACTTTGAGCGAGATTTACGTTCACTGTCGAGTAGATTGTCTGTTGACGTACCGGGTGATGTGATCATTTGATCTTTGGCTGACTTGGGTTGGACATAGAAGGTGCTGGAGGGCAAATCTATGCAACTGCGTTGATATTGTTTGTCCACATTGTACAGGGAATCCGCAGACTTTTTGTTTTTCGGTTGTCGTCTTAGCGAAGAGAACCAATTTGATATTGAAGGGCGCTTTTGTTGTAAAGAAGCCATGGCAGGCTTGTTGATTGGTCTCAAATGTTGAACACAATTTTTTTTTACTTAGTATTTGTAGCGAATTGTTTGAACACTTTATTTATAAACGAAATTCTTTTTATAGTTTATCAATGATTTAGCACATATATATATTTAGATTTCAACGTTTATTTTTAATTCTTTCTTTTGTTCTCTTGTTTACTTTTGGTCAAGTGGCCGATAACTTCTGTAAAATGGTTAAGAAATGTCATGGTTAAAAACAAACATGTCTTGGCCATGTTGTAGTAAAAGCACAAAAAAAAAAACACACAAAACAAACAATTATTATTCGTCGTTTCTTTTTACGGTTAACACTCTTTTGTCGGTTTAAACATTATACGACTGTTTGCCCACCAGTTGTCTTCATCATCACCTCCGTCATTGTCATGACCAAACTTTAACGCGACCTAAACAATACTGAGCGTGTGAGTTTCATATCTTGTGTAGTCACCAAATACAAATATTCTGTCTCTGTTGTCTGCTTTGAATGCGTATTCGTCACAAAGACGGTGGGTTTGCATTTTCTTTGAAAATGTTACCCTTGGGAAGTTTCCACCTGGTTTATTACCTCACACTATTCACCAAAATACTACGAGTGAAGCAAACTAGAGTAGAATAAATTGTCATAGAAGATCGTTCTTCTTCATTTCCCGAAAATAAAACAAGAATCTGACCATTAAATTGGATTTGTTAGTCCCAAGTCTCGACGTCTCGGAACAAACAAATTACGCTAATACAAGTTTTACTGCAGAGACTGCCACCAACCGGCCGACCCAGGGAGGAACCAACGAACGCAATCAGCCACCAAACACTTTAGTTTACAAAACAGACCAAAAACAAATATGTCTCGCATTAAGGGTTAAACGAGCGGATATAGAAAAGTTGCAACAACAAATTTTGAACACGAATTTACTTCCGTTTCTCAGGAAATCGTATCGCACACAAACACACATTTACTCACGCATGCAGAGGATAGAGAGAAATGGTTAATAAAGTGCATTTGTTAGTGGCAGTGCTCTAGAGTTATCTTATCATGCGGCTTATCTTAGCATCTTGTAGAGATTTGTATAAAACCCTTACGGTGATACTCCCCCCCGCCACACAGGTAGCATTGTAATTAGTCTTTGAGTATCGAATTAATGAACCATGAATAATTTGAATGCTGGTCCGATGTTAACGATTCTGTGACTGGTCATGTCATTATGGGAAAGCCATAGTCTAAAATATACTTTTGAAATGAAATAACTATTTTGTGAGATGTTGCGACAATATAACGAATTGTTTATCTATTAAAAAAGTTGGATGTGGAGATTTAATAAAATAAATCTGTATTGGGAATGTTTTGGCAAAACCTTACGAAATAGATAAGGAAAAGCATAAAATATTCATTGAATATCAGCTATGTTTGACTGCAAACATAACATAAACATAAACAAATTATAAAATTAAATCGGGATCATATTTCCTAAGTATCAGTATTAAAATTTAGTGCAACAAAATTTAATTTTGTATTTTAGGGTGGTGGATTCGTTCATTAAATGAAAAATGCTACACTTATTTTTATTGACGTTTAAATATTTTTACAATATTAAATTTACGTTAAGTGTATCAAATGATACATCAAATTCGGCTTACGACCAGAAAAGTGTTTTTTATTGTTTTATGTTTTTGGTCAAATTCAGTGTGTCACGCACTAGGATGACGCGTTTCGAACTCCATGACGAGTTCATCTTCAGACCCCTTTGTGACGAACTGTTGCACAATATTTCAAGCGAACATCTCCATAAAAATACGTTTTACTTTAAATGGTCCACAAATATGTCGCAAATTCGCGCAGAAATATTAAAAATTGATAGCACTGTTTGAGGTTAAAAAATATTATAAAGCTATGTATTACGAAATATAACCAGCAATAAAGGGACAGATAAGAAACCTAATATTTTAAAAAAGTCTCCAATATATGTATAAATATTGACGTTACAATCCACTACAGCATAATACAGCAGCACTTTCAGCTCCCTCTCCACTTTTAAAAGGATTTAGGAAAATTAGATAACCAACCCCATATGGGATTCCGATAGCGGTTTATCGATTAGCATCCATCAAATAATTGTATTTTATATTTTATTACCATTTTTCACTTTATGTTCTAATTGGTGAGCATTACTTTGAAAACAATCAAACGACAGAATATTCTTATAAAATTTGTGCGATTTTAAATCTCCAGAAAGCGAAGTTGCTTTCACGACGGCGAACAATTGACTGAAACGTACGTTGCTCAGATTTTCAAACAAAATTACTACAATTATACTATTAGTATCATAAATGTCTTATCGTAGTAGCAGCAGCCTTGAAGTACAGCAATTTAATAATTGGTGCAATAACTAGGCGAAATCCCAGTAATTAGTCATAAAAATCTGGGATATTCCCCTTATATTTATCCCATTAGAAAATTATGCACATATTTTAGTACATTTCAGTAGGATAATATTTGGTATTTCCTTCTCTACCTGGGTGAAAAACATATACCTGCATACAGCAGCGACAGTAACACACAGAAGCTGTCAACATATCACGAAAGAAAGAGATGGAAAACATAAATGTGATTACTGTTCGTTGCATCGATTAAGATAAAACGATAATGAAATACGTAAGGTACCTGAAATTTTTCAAAATTTTGTTAATTTAAATTTTCCATATCCATTGCTGCTGCTATCTTTGATAGAATTATAACCCCTTATTTTAATGTCGTAGTCGACTTTCGACAACATTCGGTTGTTTTTTGTATTTGAATAAAGAAAGTAATAATGAACAGAAATGTTTAGTGTTAAGAATTATTCATCATCTGATAAAGTAGAACATCATAATAGGAGCAAGGATAAGTCAAATTTCAGTCTCACGAACGACATCACTGTTGCAATATTTGAAAAACGACAAAGATTCAACGTGATTACGACATAATAAGGGGGATAACATCATTTTAGACTAAATACTGTTCATATGTTCCATTTCAATAAAGTCTTAATCGAGTTGTTAACAGGCTGTTAATGCCGGTTACTTTTAACATTTCTGTTGGTGTCTGTTAAAATAACTTCCGATTGCAATAAATGGAGTCAAAACGGAATGTTGTTAAAACTATTAAATTGTAATAGAAAACAAAAATTACAAGTTCTGCATTATGCCAATTGCTTGATTAAATGTAATTTATTTATTTAGAGTAAATGTTTACATAAACTATCAGTTGCAACATAAATAACACAGTAGCACATTATCCAACTTCAAACTCTTGAACCAATTGAAACCCACAAAATCTGAAAGCTTATGATATTAGAAGAAAACCCCTAACTGGGTTTTGAATTATTAGCTAAGGTTTTCTTTTAATTCATTTTTGAAGTTTTCGACTGAGAGGAGGAAGGAGGAAAACAACAATATCTTACTCAAATCAGCGAAACTTTAAAAAAATCGTAGATTTTCGTTATATATAAAATATAAATAAATAAATAAACAACAAAAATCTATGATGAAATTTTACTACTTTTTACAGTTTTGAGTTGTTTTGAGTGGGATATTGTTGTTTTTTTGATTTTATCTGAAGGTTAAATTTTTAGATCTGATTAAGAACTAAAAATTTGCCGAAGAGAGATAGCAAAATTTCGAATAGTTCAGGAGATGTAGCCTTAAGAATCAGAACATGATTTTCAAAAATTTCAAAAATGAATTAAAAAAAAACCTTAGCTAATAATTCAAAACCCAGCTAGGGGTTTTCTTCTACCATCATAGGCTTTCAGATTTTGGCGTTCTCAATTGGTTCAAGTTTTTACTGCTGGACTGTGTAATCGATCAATATTTAATTTCTATGAAGTTTTGTCCGCACATAACTTAAAATCTAAAGGTAAGAAAACTAGAGGTGGAAGCTTATTAAATCTTTTTTTTTTTTTGTAATTGAATCCATTTAGCTCAAGTCATACAATCAACAACAAAGCATAATTTGAAAAAAAACGGAACTGAACTGTTCCGAAAATATTAAATAGTTAAAATAAAATAAAATTTAATAAGCAAAATTGCAGTGAACATTCTATTACACACATATAAATATAAAATCTTGCGTAATTCTAAGTTTTAACCTAATAAACCCATTTGGAGCCAACATTCTATAGCATTATCTAGTCGAATGAAACGGTTCCTAATTAGACTTAAACCTTTTTCAAATATAATAAAACCTTTCTATATGATTGAAACATTTTTTACAATTGAATTTAATCTCTATACATATTATATAAAACTTTTACTGATCGACAGTAAGCAGAAAAAAATATTTTTTACTTATTTATAATAAATAAAATAAAATTGGTCAATTGACGTCCACAAAAGAACGACAATTATGGACAAATAAAAAAATTATATTTTTTTATCAACTTCTTAAAACTTTGAAATTAGCTTATACCGAACACTCAGCTCTCCTTCTTTATATATTTGAATTTAATTTGACGTTTCCTTATATTCCCTTTCTCTTTGGTCACACCCGTCACACCAAAGAATGTCAAAAAAAGAAAGCAACATTAAGGAAATAAATTAAATTTGATCTACATTTATCTCTAAAAGCTGGTTGAGCGACATCGATTTGTTCGAACTTCTTCTAGTCACAGTAAATCGCCGATTTCTACGAAATTTCTAAGAAACTACTGATCATTTGGTCATATATGTAAACAGTAGCTTTTTATTTCATTTAGATGCTATTACGATACATACAAATTGGTGTAAACATTGAAGCTAATTTCATCGACAAAATCTTCACATCTACTAAGTAAGAAACAAATATCATCCGGGACATTATTTCTTGTTTGTAGAATTGCAGAAATTCAATGGAATGTTGCGACTGCTAAAAAAATTCGCTATAGAGAAGTTTTTTGGTACACCAGCTGTGACGTTATAGAGAAACTAGAAAAAACTACGTTATAGAGAAATTCGTAATAAAGATGTAAAAATGTGTGAAAAACAACAGAAACATGTTGTGTTTTTTTAAAAAAATCTTTATAGAGAGAAATTTGCTATAGAGAAGTTCATTATAGAAAAGTTCGACCGTATTCAAATTTCGTTTTCAATATTTCAAATATTTTTCATCCTCAAGTTTTCATTTTGTTGTGAACTAACTGGCATGCCCATTATTTCGTATGAAAATGTAAATGTTGCTGGAAACATTTTCAAGTTTTCGTGCGAAAAGCAATTTTATTACGAATCGTTATAGTTCCTTTTAATTGCAAAATCCTTCTTATCTTATTCTCTTCTGAGGTATTGAGAATTTTTCTTAAATTTTTTTTTGATATAGCGCACAGTGGCACCGTCCCATACATTTCTTGGAAAAAAATAGAAGGAGTCGTCGTACAGCAATGAAATTTTGCAGAAACATTTCTCTGGGCTAAATGAATAAATTTGGAAAAATCATGGAAAACCGCCTACTGCCACACCCACCTCACATATTACTGCGCTTGCCAAAACTTTTATTTTTGGACCTAGGGACTCGAAATTCGGGACACTTCTTATTTGAAATTAAACATATTGAGGATGCCACTTTAAATTTTTCGCCTGATGAAAGTTGTAGATTTTAGGTGTTTTTCGCCCCTGTCTAGAATCATATAAAAATTTCATATAAGTTCAAAAATGTTAATTTTTATTCAAAAGTTAAACCTGTGTTGTCTCCATACAAAAGAAGGGAATATCCCCAACAACCCTTCGCGAAAGATACTAGCCTTCATATACACCGAAAATATCGCACAAATGCATGCATTAAAATCGATGTTACTAAAAGGGACGGTATTTGGCGGTTATTTTATTTTTCTTAATTGAAAGTACAGACTAGGACCTTTTATTTTTTTATAGTAAGAGGGCTAAGCAAGGCAAAGCACATAAAATTTTTTTTCCATCAAAAAGTGAAAAGTTGAAATTTTTTAGTATCATTTTTGATAAATTATAATAATTAGTTTACTTTTCCAATTTAAATAATTTTTTTTTTATAAAAGAGTAAGTGCTATATTTTCACTAAAAAATAAAACAAAAGCCATAGCTAAAAACTTACACACACAAAAAGTTATTTTTTGGGGCAATAATTATAATCTAATTTCATTGAATAAATTTACGTTGACTGCTGTTAGTTTTTTATCTAAAAAATTTCACTTTTCATAAAAAACCTTGTTGAATTTTTCTTATCTAAATACTTCTTTACAAAACCATATCATTAAAATTTTGAAATTGGAACGTTGAAAATCCCTATTTTTTCCGCCGAAATGCCACTGTGTAGCGTGGAACTATTTCATATTATTTAAGTTTTGTATATCTGGGTACGACAAAATTTCGTTGTCAGAATAAAAACCATTTATGTAAAATATGAGATAATTTTCAGAGATTACTTGATTGAAACCAATTTTACTCCAAACACACTTCAGATCATGAATATACTCAAACTTTTTATGGTTTTGCAATAGATTAAACTTTTTGTATGCTGCTGTTGTCACACGTAGTTAAAGTTTTTGAAATTAAAGTTATAGAAGATCTGTATTGCTTATCATTGGTTCCCAAAAAAACATTTTAAAAAAATTTAACTCTGCATGCCAAAAATTAACCCAAAGATTGTTATTAATTTACAACCGTCTCATAAGAGGTCACATTTTCTAAAAATATTTTTATTAAAAATAAATTGGTTTTTGCAAAAAAAAAACGGCATAAACAAGTAACTACATCACATCATAATATACATCATAAGATAGTTTGGCAACTATCGAAATAGCTATCCGCCCTGCCAGTTGTAACATAATCCAATTCACATAACTCTTGCAAAACAAAACACTGTTAGCAATAATACAAACTATCTTCAACCGAACAGTGAATACAAAGTCAAAATAATTGTGAGCGTTTTACGGAAATTTGTACAGAAAATTCTGTGAAATCTAAAATATGTAGGGAATCACAGACCTTTTGAATTATAACCAAAAATGTGAGTATCACGGTCACACCGGTCACAATAGAATTACCCTTTAATTTTGTAATGTAAGAGCTATTGCTTTTTGATTATTTTTTTTTCGGATTTTAGCGGTCGGGATCTTTTTCGAGTTTTAATATCATGAACGGTCATTGATCTTAAAGAAATATATTGTATAGACGCTCATACACCATAATAGATTTTATATTCAAATATTAATTTTACGACCACATTCAAGTTAAAAATTTTAATATTGGTTTATTCATTAATGTCTTTCTCTATATTAATTTATATGCTACAATGAACTCTTTAGCAATATGTTTAATCAATCTTCTACATAATAGCCAAAAACAACATCAAGCTAGAAATAGCTTTCAAAATAAGTTTATATACCAATTTTCCCCACTCATGCAAATAAATGTGTTATTGTGTTTTCATCATAACTACCATACCCTGTCGCGGTCCAATACTTTTCCTGGCGCGGAAATTCTTACCCACATAGCAAATGTTAATACACAAACCTGACATAGTCTAAAACAAACGATTCCTGTAATTATAAACTATACGACTGAGTTGCCAGCTAGAACATTGCAATTTAACGTACTAGAATATTTCTTTATTAATTGCTTCAGTTACTTCGACGTTCCATACGAGTTATTAACAGAAGCAAAATCCCATTTATATGTAAAGAAAAAAAAAACTTTCTAAAGTTGTTAATACCCCTAATTAAGTATCAAAAAATCCCGCAAATTAACTTAAAAATGTTGTAAAGAGAACGTACTCAACTTTATAATTAAAAACGTACAAATCAATACAATATGTACCGGGTGGGGATTAACACCCACTCCACCGTTACTGCAAGTGTGTAGAGAGTATTCGTTGAGAATTATTATTATTTTCGTTAAATTAAAATGCATTAAACTATAACGTGTTTTGAATTTATAATGAATTTCAGTTATAGAATAAATTATTGAGAATTATAAAAGTGTTCCCAACATTCCTGGATAAACTTATATTTTATTTATAAATTCGACATTAATTTTATTGCTAGAAATTGATTATTGATTATATACTTATGCGCGTCTGCTCTTCGCCTTCCCCCCGTCTCTCCCTGTGCATTGAGCAACAAGTGCTAAGGCCAACCCTTTCGTTTAATCAAAGCTACAAACAAAGCCCAACAGAAGTTATGATAATTAAAAATGGGCGTAGCTTTAATGCTTGCCAATTTGCCAGAGAATGGTGTTCGATTTATGTGGAAATATGACTACTGGATTTTCGTTTGTTTTTGACGTTTTCATCATTTTTCTTCGTCTGCCTTTTAATGATTTGTGTTTAATGAGGTGGAGTCGTTCGACAACAAAAGCGCTGTTGCATTCACTGCCCAATGTTCAGCAGACAGTGAATTTTTCTTTACACTCAAGGGAAAACTGAAAGGTAAAACACAAGTTCAGCACACCTACAGGGATGGTGTTGAAGTTCTAGGAAATGTTGGCATATAAATACATTACGGCAAAAGAAAACAAAGGCTATTAATAACACTGTGGTAGTCGAATTACTTACATGACCGGACTCGACGGTTTCACCGTTGGGTTTTTAGTAAGGGCGCTTTAAAACTACATTGTCAAAGACGGCTTATCCGAAAACCCAACTATTGCTGAAAATCGATTTAAGCTCTTTTAAGCACTACCCCTGTGTACAAATATTTAAAAAAAATAATTTGTATGAAGTGGTCATAATAACTTAACAATCTAATGATGCAGTTCGATTCCTCGTATGCGCAACATTTCTCTCTTTAAGTTTTAACAATTCTCTCTTTAAGGTATAGCTCAGATTAATATCTATTAATTTCCACAAATCTTAATGTTATTCATTATACACATTTTCATGTTCGGAACAAAAAGAAAAGAAAAGACTTAAATATCAATTGAATTTGTTAAATGTCAATGATAATATCCACTACATGGGGGCTATGCATGATTTCTAATGTCTCAATTACTCTTAAATTGCTGTGCTCATTTACGAAAACAAAGGTAGAATGAGTATTAAATGAAGCGCTGTAAAAGTGACATTAATACCCTGGAAAAAGTATAGACGATTTGTTGCTTTCATTAAAAAAAATCGAGTGTAACAAATAAGACAAACTTACACCAATGAACGAAGAAGTATAGGCAAAAAGTCTCATTAATTCCTAGACAAAACATTGAAGGAAAACGATGTGACGAAGAACTTGTTACACAGAATGCAAGTAAGGCACAACAAATTTGCAATAGATTTGAAAAAAAAAAGAGAACAACACAACTGTGGGAACAGAAGAGCATTGGACTGACAAGTCAAGTGAAATTGTTGTCACTGAAAGCGAAAGTGAAAGCCCCTGAAGCTGCTGATGTGTTGGCTGCCAGTGGCATTATTTATGGCTGATTGTTTCCAATGTGCTGTAATTACACAAAAGTCTGGTATTTCGTTTCGAACGCAGCTTAAGTTTCCCACAACATTCTCTGTCATCGGTATTTGCTACATATTAAAGTTGTTGCTTGCTTTAAAATCACACCGTGCATTTTAAAAACTTTGTATACTGTTTTGTTAGTCGGACTACCAGTAATTGGATTTAAAATACCTTTTTGTTTCGCAATTGCCATTACTATAGATATTTGATGGACTAGGGCTTGAGTCGGCACAAAAACTATATGAACTGTGTGCTGCTACTCTGCTCTTTGGGCCACGACAAGTAGTGTGTTATTGGTTAGGCGGCGCGTGTATGACTTCGTTCTATATTTCTGGTAAAATCTGTTGTGTTAAAACACAAATCAATTATTGTGAGGGGTCGTACGTAATACAATTTATCAACATGGATTTCAGTAACCAGCACTTTGGTCCCCAAACATGACCTTAATATAGTGCGTGGTAGGAGAAAGAGAGAGAGAGATCCATCCACAACCCTTATTGGCAACCGCATTAAGGTTATCGATTTTTATGTTATACAAGAGGGATTATTGTTACTTTGTCTATATAGTATATTGACATTGTCATACCATAAACTTTATGGTCATCCAGCTTTATTTTGTTATTGAGGTTGTCAAGTGTTCTAGATTTAGTTTACCTTCACTTTCTTACAAGGAGTTCATTTAACTTTCAAATGTAACTTTCAAATTTAATTAAATTGTGATTTATCAATATTTCATTGGGTAACAGCCCTAGCATATTATGAAAAATAATCAAATTCATTCATTAGGTTTTATGTTATCTGCAAACGTATTAATGTTGTAGATAAGACAAGAGAAACCCTTGAAAGCCCTTTACATATCTCAATTTATCAATTTGAAGAGGTAAAATGGGCAATGCATTGGAAGTACACTCGAAGAAATAATAACACTATGTAACAAAATGGAAAATATAAAAAAAGGTTAAAGAGAAAATCGAATATGGTACTCCAAAATGTACCTCAGATTTTATTCAAACTTTGGCGGAATTAAGGATATTACAGCAATTAAACCAAACATCAAAATTTCTTTTCTTTTCTATTTTTTTTTACTATTTTTAGCTAAATCCTGCATTTCCTCTTAGGTCAGTGAATTAAAGTAAATTGCAACTATGTAATTTATGCTTTATGTTATTAGTTTGTGCTTCCAAAACGACATTTTATGACTTTTTCATTCACTCTCTAACGTGTCTTATTTCATTTCCTCCTCTGTGGCGTTCCCATTTCAGTTTTCTTTTATTAACTTAATTTCATTTATTATCCCCCCCTCTATTTCCTTGCACTACCTCTAAAAAGGAGAACGTCAAGAAAATGCAGTTATTCTCTAGTTATAATCATTACCAGATTTATGTTAAATTAACCTGATTTGGGAAAGGGACTGAAGGGGAGACTAGGCGAAACCATCGTTATCATCGTTGCGTCAAGTGATGGTGGTGGCGCGTATTTTTGCATTCCATTTGAAAGAGAATTTAGAACAAACTTTTCTACTTTGAAATTTATTGTTTTCGTTTAGTGGGTTAAATTACAATGTGAGCGCGTCTTTTTTATTGCCCGTTGTGGCGCGTTTTCCGAAAAATAAACTAAATGAAAAGAAATTATGATTATGATCTTTAAACGTGCACGGAGAATTGTGGCTGCCACCACTAACGACCGCCGCACCACGTACCACCTTCATCATCTGCATCATCATGTGTTGTTTGGGTGGTGGCGGCAGGCAGAGAACATGCGTGGAATGTGGTGGCATCGTTACATTTTATCGTTTTGGCGTTTCATTGTACATTGTAGTTGTTGGTGTTGCACGAGTTTGCGGCATGTTGCCTCCCGAAATATTGGCCACAACATTTTGAAAATGTATACCGGAGAGGAGAAACTGGGGCGAAAGAAACAATGCTTTTGAGGTGGCTGTCTATCAACAACATCAACATTTGACCGCAATTAAAAAACTTGAGCTGGAAAAGTTAATAGACTCAATTTGATACATAGAAAAAGTAATCGTGCGGAAAATAAAATATTTAGTATTATGCGTAAAGGATTGGAAACGATTTGCAAAGCTCAAGTTCGGTTATTATTTGAGGATGTAGTCGTGTAAGCCCTAATTCAAAAACAAAACAGAAGTAAAATTGGAATACAACTTCTAATACAACACATGATTTTGGGACTCAATTCTGAGAAATGCAGAGGAAAGTTTGTTTCAGCTAAATCGGACTAGTGGTTCTCGAGTTATGTCAAACAAAAGAGCCTAAAACTTGACAAATTCCCCTATACGATACTTACTAACTTCAAATCGATATTAAATTATTATGGCATATAACTTGACAAAACGAATGATGCAGAACTTCTTCTTTATGGGGCTACTTTCACGTGCAGTTCCAAGAATTGAGTCCCAATTCAATGAGCTGATATATGATTTTTTTGAAGTACTTTTGTAATACTGGAAGATTGCTAACGGCTTTACTTTTTCTAATAAACGGTTTAGTTATTTGCACAAAAAAATTACAAAAAATTATACATATCGGCTTAATATGCAAACCTGCTAACTCCCTTTCAGCATATTTTACTGACAAAAAGACAAAAAAACACCTTATATTTCATATTTTCAACTTGATAGAAAAACCAAAAATATTATAACAATGTACTAGATATAGCAGTTTTCACCATTCTATGAATGGATGTAGCAGTATTTCTTATCGAACCTTTTTATTTCAAGACTCAAATTTAAGAAGAACTATATGCTGGTCAACGAGGCTTATCTTTCTCTAACACACAACATCAATATCCCAAATTACTTAGCAGGTTTGCACATTAAGTCAACGATATGTTAACAAAATTTCTATGAAACGCTATCAAATGATCTTTTATAAGATTTCTTTAAACTCCAGCTGTAGTCTGCCATCATACGTGAGTCCCTCCTTGCCTGGTAACGCTCTTTCATTGTCCCAAGATCCCGATGAAATCTTTCACCCTGCTCCTCACTAAAATCGATGCATTGAGCTCAACAGCTCTAAATGGTCGTCAGATTAATTTGTTGCCTAAGAAATTACTCATAACACAAAAAAAAAAGAACTCCAAGCTTTGGATTCAACCAGCCGACGAACCATCCGATGCGAAAATGATATCATTCTCGAATCATATATCATTCGCATTTTATTCGAGAACGATACTCGCCAATGATTGGGGCGTGATACAGTGAGCGAGAGAAAATCCACCTTAGTTCTCGAATCGTAAAATCGATTGGCAAAAGAATCGCTTTACGATACGTTAACGAATGCGATTCGATGTAGTATAATTTTCAAATGTTTTTCTATCGAATTATTATCGGTTTTACGATTAGTAACGAATTGTTATTACGTTTTACAATCGCTTTTTACGAATCGCTTTAGCGAATTGCCAATTGAACATTGTTTCTCTTTCTGTATTTGTTCGCGCCTGTTTTTGGGAAACAAGCGTGTGTGGTGTTGCTTTTATAACACTCAAGCAGTGACTGACTGTTTTGAATCAAATTTTCGAGTACGTGTGAATTGCCGATCGTGTCTGTGTGAAAAACAACAATCATTGCCGGCCAAGATATTAATGGGAGTGCCACATAATCCCCAAAATCAAAATCCCCAGCCAAAAAAAAAATCCCCAAAATCAAAATCCCCACACTTTTTTGGCGACAGTGTCACAAATCCCCAAATACAAAATCCCCACCCTACATTTTGGTGAGGTTCGGTTTCTTTAAACGACAATTTTCCTCGCACTCGAAACTCAAATGAAGCTTATAGATTCAAAACTATTGTAGGAGAAAAAATGCGGCGTTTATGAAATTATTAAAGAGTTAGGGAAAGAATTTATAGAAATAAAAACAAACATAGCCAAAATATACTCAAGCATAGGTATAAGAAAAAATAAAAATAATGTGGACCATCTCAAGAAAATTAAAAAAGTTGTTGAATCTCGAGCTGATTTGAAAAAATTACTTATCGCATCCATATTGCATAATATTTCACTTTGCAATTAATATCTATATGTATGAAATGTTGTAAATGTATTTTGTTTAAACCATAAATATTGTTATTTTTCATTTATTATTAATGCAAGTGTCCTCAATGAATTATGTATATACTTCAGTTTTGGTAAATAAAGTTTCATTATAATAAAATATTTGTGTTTTTTAATTATGGTTGCCAGATCTAATAAAAAATCATACCTGAAGATGCTGGAAAAAATCCCAGCGAAACGTCGGATACATAAATGTTAAAAATAATCTTTGACATCAAAATGGCCTTTGATATTTTAAAAAGTAATTTAATTTCAATACCTACATTTGTGAATTTATAATTTAAATTTTTTGAATTTTTTTTTCAGAAATAATTTCAAACATAAAATTCTCAATTTCTGTGTGATAACAATTCAAATTATGTTTAAAATCGCAGCGATTTTTAACATAATTTGAATGGTTATCACACAGAATTTGGGGATTTTGTGTTTGGGGATTTTGTATTTGGGGAGTTTGTGTTTGGGGATTTTGATTTAGGGATTTTGTGTTTGGGTATTTTGATTTTGGGGATAACGTGGTACACCCGATATTAATAGAATAGCCCAGGATATGAAATGCGTATTACAGCTCTAGAAGTAAATAATAGTCAAAATATTGTTTAACTATTGACTGTCACCCGCATGTAAGTCGCACTTTTGTCCCGTGCCTATTCATGCGTATAAGATCACTGTGACTGGAGACGTATTCTGGTCAACCGCATGACAGTCGCAATTCTGTCCTCGTCCTCATTGGCTCACAGTAAAAGACAGGACACAACTTCTGTTACACTATAAACCAAAATTAAGTGATCAAACTGTATTTGTTTTCTTTGATGAGGAATAAATCACCTATGTGATGATGACCTACATATCCAGGACGAGTTCAACAACGAACCGTGAATATATTATCACTCCTCGCTTGATAAGCGTCAAATGTAACCATATTTCAATTTCATTTCTGTTTGTGTCTATTAGATAGATGTGACAGAAGCTGTTATTATTTTCATGGATGGGTGTGAAAATTTTTGTTTTGACGCAAAAATTTACGTACGCAGAGTGTGTATATATAAGTGTTTCCAACAAGCTGTTGTCAAGTTGTTTTTTTATACTTTGCCATAAAGGCACGGGCGGACGCCTTTTGATATATGTCTCGAAAGACACACAAATGTAAACAAAACAAAGCAACAAAAAAAAAACAGCAGCCATTCCTTTGAGGCATCGTGGCATTCCCCCAAGTCATTTATCCATTGCCTGATGTATTTTTAGAAAATTATATACTTAAAAATGCATTTATTTTGTGTGATGCATTTTATCTAATTCCCTCGTCCTCATACTTCTTTTATTTCGGAAACTCTGTGTTGTTGTTTTTGTTACAAATTTTGTTTATTTTCTCTTGGTGTTCCCTTTTCTAAGTGTTTTTCCGAGGAAATGACTGTGAATTGTAGCTGGACCTAGAGCGAAAGATTTTTGTTTCTTTTCGTTAGATGCTTGATGTGGGAATTAACGTTTTGATGAAATGGGTGTTAAATCTTTAAAAAGTTTTTGTGATATTAAATACAAATGAAAGATGTCCGAACGGAGATTATGAAAAACTTTTATGAGAAATTGATGGGTTGCTTATGAAAATGGAAAAGCAAAAGAACGGGTTAATAAAAAGATGTGGAAATAGTATTCAGGGAAATAGTGGGAGTTGTCCAATGCACAAATGAGCGGCAATCATACTTGTAGTGAAATGATGTATGCTTTTATGAATTTCAAAATGAAAGATTTTCTATATGATCCATACTCAATGAATTGCATTGATTTTATTTGGTATTTTTACTGTTAGGTTTATTCCTGTTTAATATTCCCCCTTATTAGGTATGTCGTAGTCACGTCGAATCTTTGTCGTTTTTTAAATATGGAATCGCTGATGTCGCTTGTGAGACTGAAAAACGACATTTCACTGCTGCTATCATATTATTCTTTATAAAATTATGAAAAATTCTCAACACTACAACGTTTCAGTTAAATATTACTAATTGTATTCATATAAAAAAATAATCGAATGTTGTCGAAAGTCGACTACGACATATTTAATAAGGGGGATTATTAAATTTGAATAATTTATCAAATTATTATAATTATAAAATAATTGCAAGTTTATTCTTTATAAAATTATGAAAAATTCTCAACACTACAACATTTCAGTAAAATATTACTAATTGTATTCAAATAAAAAAATAATCGAATGTTGTCGAAAGTCGACTACGACATATTTAATAGGGGGGATTATTACATTTGAATAATTTATCAAACTATTATAATTATAAAATAATTGCAAGTTTAAAATTATCATATAAATTAATAAATTTTTAAACAATTAAGACCTAAGTGCATATTAAAACATTGACCAACAACAAAGACTTCTTATCGTACTTTCAGCTATCACTGTAATTTCGTCTATTAATTGATCTTGACCGATTAAAAGCTTTTACATCCAAGTTCATTTCATCAGTTGTCCCCCCTAGTTTTTCGCCAGTTCAATGAACACGTTTACTCGCAGTTGCTGCTGACTTTTTACACAATCGAAAAATAATTGAATGTGAAATTTCACGAATATCATCCACAATGTGTTTATAAATATTTTCATGTTTCTCTGAACGAGTCAAGGTTATGAAGGCAAAAGATATAACGATGAGAAAATTTACCACGCGTCATAGTTAATAGAGAAAGAAGAAGTAAAAAAATCAAATTTTATTTTGTATATCTTGCAAAAATAAATATTTCAAAATGAGGAAAATATTTGAATTCTGAAAGAAAAGTATAGCCCTATCCAAAGCATTTCTAGTAAGGTGCAACTGAGATCTTTATGGACTACGATTTGATTTAATCGAATAAGTCGATTGGCATGAGGCACAGTTCAACAACCCATGCCAATTTGTTGTTCGTACATTGTTGCAATACATTAAAATATTATAATTATTTTTATTATGTTATATTTTTATAGATTTTCACTTGTTTAAAAAACTTCCATCTATACCAATTCCATTTAATTTTATTTTTAAATGGCATAGAAATATTTTAAAAACCATTAGCTATAAATCGCACAGCTATAAAAACAAACAGTCGTTGACTAAAAATAAAACAAAACAAACCGAAAAAACACTTTTTCCTAACAAAAGAGCCCATAAATCTCACTCCTACTATTGCTCGGGCGAATGGCAAAAACCACCAGCTCTTTATGTTTCACAAAACATTCACCGATTTGCATTTCAATTCAATGATAATTTACTATTTTCCACACTTTAACAATACAATTAACCCAAATAAAAGGAAATATTGTCCCCTGCATCGACAAATCTCTCATTTGAAATCGTAAAAGAGCACTGAAAATAATGGCCTGAAATGGAAGAAATGTGCGGAATTGTATGGAAATGTTCGAACACAAAAAAGGGAATGTTGTGTTTTTTTTGCATGCGGAAAACAAACAGCAAAAATTATGTTAATGCATCCCATTCATTCGTTCAAGCTCTCTATGCCCCCTACTCCAACATACTCTAATACTCCCTGCGACCCACTATTCTACTATTGTGTGCATTTCATTCACAGTTTGTTTCCGATCCATTCATGTACTCGTTGTCGGCGTCACCCTCACACTCAGTTCATTGGGCACCCAGTGCAAAACCCCCATCGTCATCATCATCAACATCAACCCCCTTAACCGAAAAAGTGAACATTTTGTATGAGAACATTTGATTTTCAAGTGGTTGCATATAAAAGTCGAAACAAAAATGGCATAAAAGCGAAAACTAACACAAAACTCGTAGCTGTTTTTCAACACCTTTTTCCTCAACTCATAACTTTTAAACTCCTGCCGATGAGAAATTGGGGACAAAGTAGTTTTAACAAACTACAAAAAAAACTAGAAACCGCAAAATACAAGCGGAAGAGACCAATTGAGTACGCAGGAATTTCAAAGGGTAACAAATGCAAATAGCGGTGTAGAAAAAAAATTAACAACGTATTCATGAGAAAGTTCACTTAGTTGCCAGAGAAAAAAAAGAGAAAAGCTTTCAGAGTTTCAGTCCCCAGTTCTAAAAAAAGTAGTTTTAGTATTAAATAACACCAATGAGAACTTAATTTTTGATGAAAATTGTTTAAAAATAATCCGCAATTTAGCTATTAATCAAGGTGGGACAAGATATTCAAAAGAGGTTTCATTGTAAAAAAGTGGAGATATAATTAAATCTAATTAGATGTTGTATAATAAAATTAAATATGATCAGATCTAGCAAGATGTTCCATATCTGCTCCTATATGTAATCACAATTAGAGTCATATCTAATTACAAAAGAGTAGCTCCAATTGGATCTAATCAGATCTGAAAAATGGTTATATCTGATTGGATTGGACAGGTTAGATCAATGCTGGTCAAATTGTATGTAAGTAGATCAAATCTGATACGAGATTTGTGCATGATTTTATCTGATATCGTATTAAATTATTCAATTTCAATGATCTAGTCATATCACATTATATTCACAAGATCATTCCAAAAAATTAACAGACGTACAAGCTCTCATCGAACCTAATCTGGATCTGTATAGATAGAATAAATTCCAATCGTATATGAGAATTTATAATTAGATCTATAACTAGGACAAATTTCGGATCAAATTAGATCTAATTATACACAATTAGTTTTGATCTAATTAGATATAAAAATTTTTCGAATATGTTAAGATACAATTAGATCCAATTGGATTTCCACTTTTTTAGACGGGAAGAAAAAATTTGATCTAATGAGATATGGTTGATCAACCAAGAACTGAAGTTTTTGGAATCTGTTGATATATAATCTGATCACCTCCAATGGACGAGGGTGGATTGCGCAATAATTATAAAGAAATCTTGAGAGTCATGTCACAACGACTCGGAGAAATAAAGCGGCAGAAGCGCAACTAATTTTTTACAATTCACTTGTGCTATTTTTTACTTATTTTCTGTAATTTTGTTTATTTTATTTTATAATTATAAAATTGAATTGTAAATTTGTATATTCTGATTGTATCAGAATAGATCCAAGTCAAATTTCTGAGCAAATTTGATACAATTAGATATGATTATATCAAATTATATCTGTGACAAATTTCGAATAACATTAGATACAATTAGATCCGTTCTGATATACTCTGATCTAAGCATATATAACCATTTCTCGGATCAGGGTCTGAGGTCTAATCAGATCTGCTGCCAGATTTAATTAGATGTTCACTTTTTTACACAGGACACTAAAAATTTCTGATCGAATTAGATTTAATATTATCAGATCTGATATAATAAGATATGCTTAGACCAAATTATATCAGACAAATTTAGGATAACATTTGATACATTTTGATCATTTTTCGAATCTGCCGAGGTCTAAAGAGGTCTGCTGGCATATCTTTTTAATCTACCTTCTTCCACAATATATAACAACAAAAAACATGCAAAAGGCTGCCTTCCTTTCCTTATTTTTCCCTTTAAAACAGAAGAGTTCGCATCTAAAGCCTATAAATCCTAATTTAAAAGAGCAATTGCTTATTATTTTTGTTACTCTCTATGGCATATATCCACAGAAAGGAGAGTATTGCGAGTCAATGAGTGCAATAATAGATTGACGTAGGGTATTATAGTATCCCAGCGGCGAAAGGATGGACCTAGAAGGCCTTATAGAATGCCTTCAAGAGCAGTCAATAGGCCTGTGCTCTGTAATCCATCTTCTTTTGCAAATAACATAGGCTATCATTGGGAGGCAAGGCCTTCAATCGTCGCTTCCTATTAGAAGGCATGATGGAAGGCCTGCGTACACATGAAAAAAGTAGGACTTGAAAAATAAAAAAAATATGCATTCGGTAACACTAAAATTGTTTACAGCCTAAGCCAAAATCTCGAATGTTAACGTTCGCTAGCGTTTTATACGGTAAACAGTTGTAATATGTATAGCAAATCAGCTGTTTATCGTATAAAAACCAAACGAACGTTAACGTTCGTCATCGTGGCTTAAGCTGTTAGTACATTTTTAGCCTTCTAGCCTATAAAAATGCATTCGAATTGTTTGACTGAAACTAATCATATGATATTTTATGAAAAACACACGAACACCTTCCTCATTGCCTTTTCTTTTCATGTCTAATCTCAAGCCTTCTATGAGAAGGGACACGGAATATGTATACACATGAAACAGTGGAATAACAAACCTTCGAAAGCGTTGATTCTCTCTTCTTAAATGTCCCCAAAGAAGGCATGCAGCAGTGTTCTTAAGAGTATTGAGGGAACATGTGCTCGGGATATTTCAGAAAGGAAGGAGAAGGCCTGTTTTTAGGCATGTGAAAACAAGGCCTTGAAGACATGACATTTAAATGTCTCCGAAGGCCTTGTTGCATGCCTGCCTGCAGAGGCCTTGCTAATTTCGCCGCTGAGATAGAAAAAATATCAAGTCTCAATAATACAATAAAATAATTCATTGAAAAGCTATTTTTGTAAAAAATTCGTTTATATGGGATTCACATAAATTGTTAATTTCAATAAAAGTATAACACCGTGAAACAAATTTAAAATTTGCCCTCACCCATGATAAAACCGACTAGATTCTGAAAATATAGCTCAAAAGAGAATATACATATACGAGGATTTCAATTTTTGGGGTGAAGCTCCCATATAGCGACTCTTCCTGTTCGCAGAACTCTGCGAGTTGTTAACATGTTTGAAGAATTTTTCTTAATGTTTTTCAAATGGCCAAGAGCGGGTTCTAAAGAAGCCCAAATTTAAAATTTGTCACAAAACAATTGTCAGAAAAATGATAACATGAATTTTTTCATGTGTAGGGTTGCTAAGTCAATAAACATACATATATAGGTATATACTGGCTGAATACTGCTGGCCAGAATCCGCTCCTAGTCATTTGAAAAACATTAAAAAAATTTGTGAAAATTTTAATTTTTCACTATTTGTAATAATTCTAATTTTTCACAAACTTTAAATTTGGGCTTTGTCCGAACCCGAACCTGTCTGGCCATTTAAAACTCGCAGAGTTCTGCGAACAGGAAGAAATCACTTTCGAGTCCCTGTTTGGAAACTGCGCTCCAAAAATTGAATTGCTCGTAAAAAACTTAAATAAGCTAATCTAGAAAAACTGGGAGATACTTATTTTTTTAGTTATATTTTCAGAATCTTGTCAGTTTGATCATGGGTGAAAAATCGTACAGTGATATATATAAAAGATCAGCATTGAATTCTGAGTCGATTTAAAAATGTCCGTATATCTGTTTCTCCCCGATATTACAGCTTTAGTTTAAGAGATATCGTGCTTAAATTTGGAGCCCGATAGGTTTAAGAGATATCAAGCTGGAATTTGGCGTGCAAGCTTTTATCCAGACAAAATCTACTTCTACCTCCCACCAAACTGCGCCGTTTCGGGGGTGTCCTTCTGTCTGTCCCTAGGAAGGAAGCCGTAGTTTAGGAGATATCATGCTGAAATTTGTATACAAGTTTCTTTCCTCTAAGTGGAGGTTAAGTTCAAAGATGAGCAAGTCAATAAACATACATATATAGGTATATACTGGCTGAATACTGCTGGCCAGAATCCGCTCCTAGTCATTTGAAAAACATTAAAAAAATTTGTGAAAATTTTAATTTTTGACAATTTGTAATAATTCTAATTTTTCACAAACTTTAAATTTGGTCTTTGTCCGAACCCGAACCTGTCTGGCCATTTGAAAAACACCAAAAAAAAGTTATGAAAATCTTTTGACAACTCGCAGAGTTCTGCGAACAGGAAGAAATCACTTTCGAGTCCCTGTTTGGAAACTGCGCTCCAAAAATTGAATTGCTCGTAAAAAACTTAAATAAGCTAATCTAGAAAAACTGGGAGATACTTATTTTTTTTAGTTATATTTTCAGAATCTTGTCAGTTTGATCATGGGTGAAAAATCGTACAGTGATATATATAAAAGATCAGCATTGAATTCTGAGTCGATTTAAAAATGTCCGTATATCTGTTTCTCCCCGATATTACAGCTGTAGTTTAAGAGATATCGTGCTTAAATTTGGAGCCCGATAGGTTTAAGAGATATCAAGCTGGAATTTGGCGTGCAAGCTTTTATCCAGACAAAATCTACTTCTACCTCCCATCAAACTGCGACGTTTCGGGGGTGTCCTTCTGTCTGTCCCTAGGAAGGAAGAAGTAGTTTAGGAGATATCATGCTGAAATTTGTATACAAGTTTCTTTCCTCTAAGTGGAGGTTAAGTTCAAAGATGAGCAAAATCTAACAAAAACTAGTCTCCTATACAAACACCTCCTTTTTGAGGGTGTCCTTCAGCCTGTCCCTGCGATTACAGTCGTAGTTTTAAAGCTATCGACCTGAAGTATGCAAGCTCCTATCCCTCAAGCGGAGATTAAGTTTAAACACTACGACTTTATGTTTGTTCTCATAAAATAAATAAAATATAACTTTTTTCTCAATTTAATACCTTGGTTACTAAATTCGAAAATTAATCGTGGTAGTCTGCTACAATATTCATTTGAATCAGACAATTTGAAATAAGTTATGTAACGCAAACCTTTGAACGCAAATATTTAAAATTGTTTTCCCTGCTTATAAAAATACAATTGTCAGTTAAGCTTTCTCACTATGAACTAATGCATATACCATTTTTAGTTGTATTAGCTCAACCTGAGACAAATTGCTGAAAAACCATAAACAAGCTTTAATAAGCAAAACTTCAATAATGTGGACAAAATTAAGATCAGCTACTAATTACTAAAACCAAGTATGCTCTTTAAAAACTTAAGACAATTTATGATAGTTAAACTTCAGGCAATTAAGCAGAGCTCAAATTATTATTAAAATGTCTCAGGCATAATCTTAGACAATTAAACATCTAGGCAACAAGTGTGCGCGGCCAATCTCAGATCATTACACATAGTATTGGAAGTCATTGTGCGGACAATGCATAACCATTCCATTTAACTATGATATGTATTATTCAGCTGATAGTTTAATGAATCATCGTCATTTAAACATCTATTATACTATCGACAATTTGAAACGATGTCAATTCATAGTTTTGTTGCATCCACTTTCGACATTAAACGTTTTTGCGCTCTAAACGCGTTTTATCGCTTTATGGTTTCTTTAGTTGCGTATTTGGTTTTTTCAAGAAATTTATCTGGTTTTGAGACCAGCACAGCCTTGCATGAACCGATAATAACATGCATGATTTGTATTGTTGTATACAAACTTCCTGTTCACAAGTCGCTACCACATCTGAATAGAGCGAAAGCGGAGAAGGCGTTTGATAGCGATACATTTGCTATCGATACTAGAGGATGTTAAGTTTCGAGATTTGTATAATTTCTACAAAAACTAGCTGTTAATAATCACTTTAATGCAATGCTACAGATTTCATGTCAATATTTTTCTAAATCATTAATAATTTAACATTTTTCTTTCGACAAGATACATAATTTAATAATGTTGCTTTATTGAGTTTTAGTTTTTATTTTTGTTGCTAATTCAATATAATTTTCTGCAGAATTGTTCGAGTTTTTTGTTATTGTGGGGTTCATAGTGTCAACAAAGTGACGCATACAATTTTATACGATTTTTTTTTTGGTTTTCTTGATTCCATTCATTCAAATTCGTGTGAATGATATTGTTGTCGTTTGGGAATTTAATAGATTATAATTTAATTTTAACGCGAAAGCTATGTTTGTCATTTCCAGTCACACGTTTTTTCGCTCACAGTCGGTATGTATGTAACAAAATATATTTTGTATAAAAAGAATTTCGCTTCATAACAAAAAGCACTTGTTTTTTGGTGTTTCAAGTGGATTTTGCTATACGATGGTTGGCGGGAAGGCGCTTGTGTCTAAATTGTTATTGGGTGTGAAATATCACGTTGTATTTGGCGGCCAGTATTGAATTATTAATTAGTTCGATAGAGATTTAACAAAAAACTATGATCTTATAAGGTAGTAAAACGTAAAAAAACTAGAATTTTATTTATATAGATATTATGAATACGTATGTAATAGGTAACGTGTTAGGTTAGGGATATTTTAGTGCTAACCTTGCCGAAAAAAGATACAGTCAACGCATATTCAGGTTATGTACATTACATTCGCTACACTTGAGTTCTTGTTTTCGAAAAAAACACAAATTATATGAGATGGATGATAAATAATTCGGAATAACCTACTTTCAATTCCAACAAAATTTAAATAGACATGCGATTTTTAATAGGGCTTAGGCAAGCGTTTTGGGACACTTCCATCATTAGCACCATTTTAAAAAAAGTAGACTTGTGGAATTTTGCAGCACACCGAAGGTATAATTTATAAGAATATGAGAGTTTGGCTGAAGGCAGTAAATACATCACAGCTTCGACTGGGGTTCAGTACATTGCGTATGTAAGTATATCTTGTCACTGGGTCAGTTAATAAACATTTCTTATTACTTAACGTCCGCAATATACATTTTCATAAAAATAGACTTTTAAAGAGATTCTTGGGAAACCAGAAAATATCTCTCAACTATTTTGTGCATAATAAATGTCATCATAAAAGTCACTTTACATGTAATTCAGTCGTGTCAAATAAAATCATTTCCAAAAAAAAACAACATCCCAAAAGCCAACATAAAAATGACTTGACATTAAAAAGTATAAAATGTCAAATGAAAAAATAAAAACAAAAATATCAAAAACATATGTGTGAAATTCAAACGCAAAACAATATTAAATGTTTATATTTTTAAAAAGTTTATAGTACATATGTACACAACCAATAAGGAACAGAGCGAGTGAGAAAGATGACGAATGGTAAAAGGGAACCGACATTTATGGTTAACAAAATGTGACATTAAAATGACATAAACATCAAAAGCAAATGTCAAGCAGACACTGCATCGAATAAAAGGTTTCCAACAGGATATAACTAAAACAAACAAAAACAAATGTGAATCAAAAAAAAACTAAATATATCTTTTTACTCTTACCAACAATTTTTTTTTTTTTAAATATTTTTTGGTAGATCTTATTTTGCTTTATTTTTACTTCCCTGCCATATGTTTATACTAAGAACTAATATAGAAATGGATTATGGGAATATTTCTAAAAATATCTTTGGCTGGTTGAGAATAAATTTAAGAGATTTTTCCATATTTATATTTGAAATATTCATATTTAACATCTGGTGCCTTTTAAAATGAGAGAGAGAGAGACAGAGAGAGAGAGAGAGAGTGGAAGAACACATGCACGCAGTATACAATTTCACATATTTGTCTTTACATATGCCTTGTGCCAGTTGTCTGCCAAAATAGGTTATTATACAATGTGACGAAGTAAAAGATATTAAATTGAACAAAACTCCTCGTCCCATGAGAATTTTATTGGGTTGGAGAACATGAAAGGTTACTCCGTAGCATTGGTAGAGGTCAAGTGTCAAATGTTGGCATAGAACGGATGACAAGATGAGATTAAATAGGCAATGGATTGAAAAAGAAACTAATCATGCCCTCAAATAACGAGAGTATGATAAACATTTTATAAAATACTATAGAAGCTAACTCATAGAGTAATGATTAGGGTAGAGAAAATAAATTCCTCTTATCGCATTGCGATAAGCTGTCAGGTCGGTTCAACTGTGTAGATTGATTCTCTTAAAGTGCAATTTTCTTTCACACATAATACATCATACTTCTGTAATCAATAAAAAAAAATAAGAAAAATCTGCATAAATATGAAAATATTGTACAAAGAGAGTAGCTAAGGCGAGAGAATCAATGTAACACTATTGAGCTGACTTGATCGCAAACCGAAACACACTCGAGAGAGAGAGAAAAAATATCTGTGTTTACTTCTTATCTGTGGTAAATTTTTAAAGTGGTGATCAAAGTCCTTGTAAAGTTTCAGTTTTCCTTCCCTCTACAACTATCGTGCTTTCAACGGATGCATGTGCAGATTAGGGTTGGGATAGTGCTCGAGTTTTGATTTTAATACGTCTCACCCCCTAATTTTGTGAGCTTGTGAAAAACAATTCATGGGCCAAAAAATAGCATCACTGGGTGGCACCATGGGAGCGGCAGGAGCTAATTATAAAAATTAAAAATAAATTGTATGGAGACCACCTTAATGGTTGAGAAACTGTTAGGGATGCAAAAATATTCATGGTCGGTGACACTATGGTCTAGGCCGCTTTTGGGGCAGTAAGAGCGTTGGAAGTAAAGTTTCTAACAATTTGATTTACGTATGCGATCCCCCTAGGGGGTGAAGAACAAATACATTTGACTTCTCTAAGGGAACCTTTGGGGAGTTATATTCCATAAAAATTTTAGGAGAGAAAAATTAGTGGCGATCGGTCGTACATTTGACGCTACTAGAAGGTAACAAGAAAGCGACTACATTTAACCCCACATAGAGGAACCACGGAAGCAATTTGATAAAAAAAATATATAAAACACTATCAGGCCTGTTCTGTAAATCACGTGATTTCATATCACATGCCGTTTTGAAATCACACGTGTGATTTTTTCCTGTTCTGTAAATCACACGATTTTGTCTTTTTCGGTGTGATTTGCATTTTTCGAAATCACAATAAATATGCTGATTTTTTTACTTATTTTGTTGCGATTTAATTAAGATTATTCAAGTGAGTAGAAATCTTTACGTTTTTAAGTTGAAAAAGAAAGAAAAGTTTATAATAAAATGCCGGGTGGTATATTTTTGCTCTGGAAAATTTGCGAAGGACGCAGTTAAACAACGAACGCATAAGAAAGGGAAAATTTCGGGACTTATCCAACCCTATGGATACAAGCGAAACATCAACAACATCACAAGCACAAGACTAACAAATCACAAACAAATTCACAAAACAGATACACAAAAGGTAGTGTCTCCAAAAATTGTTAATTTTAGCGCATTTATTGTGCTAAAAGTGTAATTTTACTACATAAATTAAAAAATAACACATGTTGTTAATAAATTAAGCAATTTATTTTAAAATTCCCAAAAAAGTACTCGTAAAAATGAGCATGTGATTTAAAATCGATAGGTGCTTAGGTGACCGGTTTGAAATCACAAAATTTCAAAAAGTTTGGTGTGCAGAACACCATTTTTGTGATTTCAAATCACTTTTGTGATTTGTGATTTTCAGAACAGGCCTGTATGACACAATTTGATGGTCATTGTCTCGGGCGTGAACCAAACCAATATCAAACGATAGCATTTGACATCAGTAACAAAACCCTAAATACAATTTTGGTACACTTCGTCAAAAAACTTTTTTTACAGTGGTTTAAAGTTTGATTTTTTTGGTCAAAAGTTGAATCAAAGAAGACATGAACTATCCCAAATCTATTTTTACACATGATTTTTCATATTCTTTTATTCAACTTTTGACCAAAAAAATCAAACTTTAAACCACTGTAAAAAAAAATTGTGACGTGGTGGAGCAAAATTGAGTTTAGGGCTTTGTTACTGAGGTCAAACGCTATCGTTTGCTATTGGTTTGGTTCACTCCCGAAAAAGTGTGTTGCACTGTGAAATAAAAAAATTGTATGGGGGTGGTCCCCATAAAGTTAAATGTTAAAGGTAGAGGGTAGATGTATCTTAAGGAACTGATGGGTTTGCAAAAATATTGGGGGTCGGCCATACATTTAACTCCTCTAGGAGCACCTTTGGGAAAGGTTAAATTTTATGAAAAAAAATATTTTTTGTATGGGAGCCCCATTAGTTGACTAAAGATAAAGGGTAGATAACTTCTGTCAAAAGTTTAGGAGGGTACAATTCATACATTTTATCCCTCTAGGAGGTAGCATGGGAACGACTGGAGCTGACTTCATAAAAAATAATAAAAACTAAAAAGGGTCAAAATTTGTTGGCTTTTCAAATAAATATTGACTGACCGGTCATACAATTAACTCCTCTAAGACCAGAAAATTTTATACAAAAAAAAAATATCTTTGTATGGGAGCCCCCATAGGGTGTTTGGGAAACATGTTAGGAAGAATAATTTAGTGGGGGTCGGGCATACATTTAACTGTTAGGCCGTTTCATAGAGGTTAAAACTCGCGACTACAATGCGGGAGATCCGTGGTTCTATTCCTGGCTAATGTCATCTACATTTTTCATTCATTGCCGGCACCCTCGATGTTGTGGACAGCAACTTCGCAGTATAAGTGTCGAGATAATCGGCATGTCTAGTAAAAGCATTTGACGTTCGCATTTGTCCATAAACAAGTAGGTGCCGTTTGTTGTGAATCTAAAATAAAAGCATCCCATACCTCATTTATGGGGTGTAAAGTGAAATTAAGTTTTTTATGTTAATTTTTAGAGGTAACTCCGGGCGAGTTCTGCGGCTTGTTGTGGACTTTTTTTTCCACTTCCCAACAAACTTTGACCAGGATGCGCAGCTATTAGTTCCCACTCCACTTCCCCCATTTTTTGGCTCATGAAAAATTTTTGTTTCCAACAGTTGGATATTTTAGTGCAGAATCAGATCAAAAATATAAAAATTACATCAAATAATTATAATCCTAAGGGAAGTATGCTTATTCAAAGTTGGAAAAAAGTAAGAGGTTCAGCATAGAGCTAAATGAACTTAGAATTTTGTTCTAAGTAATTTCTTACAAAGTATATTACAAACTGTGGAATAGCAGTCAGCGTTTATGCGAGCTTCAGTTGGAATTAAGAGCTAAAAGTAGAATAAAATAAAATAGTCGACTCGTATCCGAGCAGTTCATTACTGAAATCAAAAAATATTTTGCGGGAAGATTTTTCAAAACCGACAGAAAAATTAATTAAATTAAACATATTGTTACTTTTTATATGCCACATAACAAGATTTACATATTTTGCGTATGTGTATGTAATTTGTATTTTAAAATCTAAGTAATATTTATTAAAAACTAGCTGATCCGGCAAACATTGTTGTGCCTAAAAATATTGTCCCGTAAACTAAAAAAAAATTAACATTTTAAATCTCGGCAACAGCGTCTTTTATATAAGTCTGAGCAAAATTAAGAAAAGTCATTTATATTTATTGTTTTAAGTTTATAAGCGTATGTATGATTTAACTCTTGAAATATAAAAGAATGTAAGTAAACCAGTGACATTAACTACTTGATGAGATAACAAAAATAATATTTCCATTTCTATCAAAAGATTCCTGCGTAGGTTGATGACTGGCTGTATTTTCTAAACCACAAATTTTATATTAAAAACTGTTGTCTCCCTATTCATAGGCACGGTGTTTTCTTGTACGACTATTACCCTTTAATACCGCTCACAGACACAATTGTGCCTAACAATTCAGCAAATTGTAGTCTTTCGGAATATGTTAAATTTTCACGCCTATTTTCGGTGTTCTACGTTTGTAGTCGATATCTATGGAATTTCAAGAACTCGCAAATCAACACTGCCTTTTGAATTAATTCATATTGAATAATTCATGATGAATTCTATGATGTCAATGTAACCAAAACCAAAACATTTTGCCTTGATTTAAACCCAAAATATTCGGTTGAACATTATAAATAAATAAACACAGAATATAACGTATGAAAAAATACGAAACAAAACACACAACATAAAAAAACAAATAGAAAAAATCTTATACAAATCTGGGACAAATTATAGAGATCGACAACAGCAATTCTTAGAGAAATCATAAGAAAGAAATAGGATGTAATATAAAGTAGACAACCCAATGGTCGTATTTATACTACAGCAAACGGCTGTTGAACTAGAGGCATTGCATGATTTGCCAGTAATATAAATTTGTCAAAGCCAATTTTGGATAACTTAAGGTGTAGCATGGAGAACAGAAATCCACATAAAAAACATATTCATTCCAATGTATGTATCTTTGGCTCCGCAACTGTATAAATTATAAATAAGCCTATATTGAACCCAGCCCGATGACAGGGGAGGAGTTTAATGTTCAAGTATTGACAGGTTGTTGGTTTATGGCAGTAGACAAAAATCCCAAGGATTTGGTGATTAAACGCAAGAGTTCTTAAAGAATCTTTTGGGTTTTTTTTATGACAGTGGGTGTGGGAGCAAGGAATGCCTTTCAGTAGACTTTGTAAGTAGTGTAGTATCATTTCGTATGCAAAACATGTTATTCTTCCAGAGCTAAACTTGACAAAGTAGAAGAAAAAATACACTTGACAATTTACAAAAAAAAAAAAATACAAAAAAAAAAACACATACATAAAAGTAAAGTCATCATGAAGTCATTTGGTATCGTCTCTCAGCCAGTGAGTGGGAATGTGACTTCATCTTCTACTTTTTCAGTTAAAATTGAATGCAAACAAAAAATCTAATGTTATAGCAACAGTAGCTGTAGATAGACTCGTAACATTTTCATGTTTAGGTAATTAAATACAAATCCCAGCACATGAGGCAATTGGAGACGGGACGATTGTGCCGACACGTTTACACTCACTTGTTTATACAATGTGAACAAAATATACACTGTACATTTCAATAATGTTTTTGAAATTACATTTTACTTTGGGAATTTCAATGAAGTATAAAGTAAAACTTCCAAATGTGGTTAAGAATTTTGAAAAGTTTTCGTCATTTTAGAGTATATGACGACAATTAAAGATAACAGGAATATACATAAAAATTTATTAAGAATTATGCTATCATCATAGGTGTTCAAGTAGAGGGGAATGTTGGGAAGTGAAACACAATGGTGTCTGAATTTAAATGTAACCAAGTTTCTTGCTTTGTTAAAAAATAGTTTAACACATGTAATAGATATGTTCATATACCTTTCGTTTTACTTCCTACATGAAACCAATGACAATATCCTTGTCATATGTTCCGCACGTTTTCAAGATTATTTAGTTGTTTTTTAAAGTAACTTTTTAGAATTACATTTAAATTAATTTCATAACTGTAATAGTGTATCGCAAACTACACTTTAGTATTATACAAAGTGCCGTTCCAGTCACACACACATATTAACATTATTAAGTCATAAAAAAGCCGTTAATTCAAATCAAAGTTAAAAGCTTATGTAAAGAAATGTTAACACATTACAAAAATAGTGGGAGAGAGGTGAGTTAAATTTTTCCAGCGGTTACCCAAAAGGGCCTTTTGGGACACACAAAGTCTATGCATGTGCGAGATAATTAAAACCATAACAGTCTACTCCAATTTGATTTTAGCCCCACAAGCACTCACATTTGGATAAGTTTACGTAATTATTCCACAAAAAAGTAAAACGAAAATATTCAACCATTTTTAAATTTTATTTCGGTCTTGATACAACAATATGCAGATTCCTAATGATATGCTAAATATTTCCCTATTGCGACCTATTTATATGTTGGTTGCTACGAATGAAGACTCGTTTCTGATTTGTGTTCCATTCAATTTGCAATTTAATAGTTTATGACTATGTTAGGTTAGACTTTATTTCATATCATATTTCTTCGTTTAAATTTGTTGTTCCTATTCAAAGTGTGACTGACCTCTATATGGCTTTAAAATGTAAAACAATAAGAGTGTATTAAAAAATAAAAACAATTAAATGTTATTGTTATTGTCAATAACACATACAGAAACATCACCGATTATATGTTAGGAGAAATTGAAAACAATTCGATATGTTAATTAATTTTCCACATTCTGGTGGGCGGGTTGTTTGCCACTGCCATTCAGGAAAAACACAAGTTTTATGTAAATATTTTAATATAGTGAAAAGATAAACATACATGTGAAGAAAAACTTCATAGCAGTACTGTAAACAAGTTGTAACCACCACTGAACAAAATAAATATAAATCGATTGCTTTTTGATCCCCAAATTTAATAAAAAAATTGTTCTATATTAAATCATCGATTAAGTCATATAATTAAATATGTGAATTTTATTAAATAATAAAATAACAGAGAGTAATACTGGAGGGTTAACGCATTAATTTGTTAATTAATAAACTTGTGCTTGAGCGAAGGTTAAAAACCATATGCACTCAAATACATATACAGCAGATATTGCTTTTATGGAATATGTGCCCCTAATATGAAATGGAATTTTAGCAACGAAATGGAAATTCAAATATTTAGAAATGCCACTTTTCTATTTTCTTATTCAGAAAATAATAGATTATATTCAGAAAACATTTAGTAAAAATCAGTTATTTGAGTTGGAATTCAGAAAAGATAAATTGTAATTTATTTAGAATTTACAGCTGAAAAATTTGAGTTTTAAATTGAAATTCTATAAAAAGTAATTGAAATTTAGACAAGAAATCAACAAAAAAGAAAAAAAAATTGGCATTTCAATTAAAATTTTAAAACAAACAAATTTTAGTTCAGAAAATGAAATTAGGAATATATGAATTGGAAATCAAAAAACATAATGTAATTTAAAATGGAGAAAACTTTATTTTATTTCTTGAATAATTAAGCCGCTCGATGTTAAAAAAAGTTTTTGATTTTGAAAAAAATTTGTTGAATTGTTTTAATATTTTTTCGAAATATTGGAGAAATAGTAGAGTATCCAATTAATCGGGTTTGGGTTTTGTGCGATTAAAAAATTAATCGATTTTGGGATTTTTAATTTGGTCGATTAATCGATTAAGGTTTTTAAATTGCTCGAATAATTCGATTAATCGAATATGTCGAATAACTCGAAAAATTTCGGTATATCTGTATTCCTTACGTGAAAAATAAACAAATTTAATGTAGGCGTTAAATTTTATTAATAAAAAACATAAAAATAATATTAAAACATAAAAACAAACGTAAAATAATAAGTCATGTGAATTCAAAAACGTTTAATGAAAATAATAATTAATTAGGTAACTACATACAAAATGAGATCTTTTTTATTTTAAAAGTTTTTAGTCACATTTAAAATAATCTTTTAAAAATAATATGCAATTAAGATGTTTGGCTTTTGGTAGATTTTTTTGTTACGTTTTAATGAAGCTTGTCTTTGAAAACACCCTTTCACTTTAAGTAGATGTTGGTGAAACTGAAAGAATTGTATTGAAAAGTTTTTCTAGTTTTTCTGATCTTTTTTTTTTTGTTTTATCTAGATACAGAAAATCATCAATTATATTACAGTTCACATTCGATTTTTTTTAAATTTTGAATGCTTTTTATAGTATCGTTCAATTCCAGTAAAAGATTATTTTCATTGATATCAATTATTTCCTCTTCTTCTTCCAACAATATCATCATCTGTTACATTTATATAAAGAAAGAAGAATTTATTTAAAAATAATTTAAATCCATTTATATAAAGAAAGAAGAATTTATTTAAAAATAATTTAAATCGATTAATCGGTTTAAATTTATCGATTATTCGTTAATCGAAATTTATTATTTTTTCTTAATCGAAAAAAATCTTCGATTAATCGAACAACGATTAATCGATTGGATACTCTAAGAAATAGCTATCTAAACTGTTTGGGACAAATTTTGCCAGAAACAATAGGTAATAAGTTATATGGTTGAGAAAAAACACCTGGTAGGCCAAAATGTCATATTTTGACCCCCTCTAACTCAGAGAGTTCTTCACCGATCTTGTTGAAAAATTTTGTTTAAATTAATTTTAAATTAATTTAAATTAATTAATTAAATTAATTTAATTTTAATTGTTCTATTTAAATTCAACAAATGTTCGAAGTTATATTGAGCTCTTTTGTTCAATAAAAAATTTTAAACCAATTAAAAACTAAATAACGAACAATTTTCAAAACAAAGTTATTTATCATTGTTGAAAATCAATATTTAACGCCCACGTTCAAAAATTAAAGAACTATTCAATATTGTACTGAAACTGGAACATCGTAAATATTGTCCTGACCAAATTATGCGTAAAAAATTTGTTTTTATTGAGGTAAGCCATAACTATACAAATGAAACACAGCATTTTGAGAATTTTAAACAAAAATATTTGGGAGAAAACCTAAAATTTCAACATTTCTATTTTGTTAAAAAGTTGATATTTAATGAAAAATTTCCAATATAATGAGGTTCTTATGGGCAATACAGCATGAATGAGACTCCAAGAACTGTTTAACAACGACAAAAAACGTTCTAACGCGGACTGTTAAGTGCGGTGCAGCAAGCACCGAATATGTTTGTTATTGGATACGGTTTCGCCGTTCACATCGATGGTCAATATAGATCGTTTTGGAAAATTGTTTTGGGGCCACCTGTCGATGGTTTCAATGCGCATACTGCTAGCGACTCACGAGTTATCTTTGGCAAAAGAATTACTTTGCGAATAAGCTATTGCAATTGACGGCAGGCCTTCGTCTAATTAACCCCTCCTTACTGTTATCTTGGGGATATTTGATAGAAAGGTTATACGTTAATAAGTCAAGATCCATACCTCAATTAAATACAACAGTGAAATCGAGGCCATAAAACTTGGAATTTTGTGAGATATCATTTTTTTATAATTTAATCAAAAAATACTTAAACCCATTAAGAAAACACATAAATATAATAACTTTTGTTTAACACTTAGATTACATCCTTGGTACAGCTGTACCAATTTTAACTTTCAATGCTTTTTTTAAGCTTTATGTGTGTCTACAAATCTGAAACTTCATGATATCCTCAAATATGCATTTCAGAATGAATCGATGCAAGATATTGTGGGGGAATGTGCCTCTTACGTTGGTGGGGATGGTAAACGTACATCTGTGCCTGATGTTTTCGATATAATTTTCCATTTTTTTGCATAAACTGAGTACTTTTCGACTTTTTATTGTCTCACGTATCACCTCATACATAGACACCTAAACATACCTACGCAAATCACGACTTTAATTAATAATCTCACCGTACTAGGTAGTGGGTTAAATTTTTAATATAAAAAAACACACATTGGTACAAATGTACGAAGGATGTCATTAAAAGGGGTACGACGAAGGATGTACCACAAGGGTTAAATAAAAAAGTTTTGAAAAATTCAAACCACATTATTCAGTTCGAGTCACACTGAAATATTTAAAAACTACTTAAACTTAATTTTCCTTAACACCCACAACGCTTCTCGCGTTGTTGTGAATTAACACCCTTTCCTTTTTAGATTCACAACTAACGGCACCTGCTTGTTTATCGACGAATGCGAACGTCACTGTTTAAGAAGCTTTCTACTAGACATACCGATTGATTCGACACTATCGAGTGGGCTAGCAATGAAAGAAGATCGAGATCTCCCGCATGTTAGTCGCGTGTTCTAACCATCATGCCGCGGCCGCATATTGAATTTCTAATCCAAACTTTTAAGTAAACATTTTTGAAATTTTGAAACCATTCTTAGGGACAGTAGGTGTGCCTTTTTTGACATGATAGTGATCACTAAATGATAATGCCAAACATTTTTATTAACATAAACTCAAATAGAAGCACACTTCTAAATCGCAAAATATTTTTAACCAAAACAAAGTTGTTTCCCCCTGTCTCTCTCTCATCGTACTATTCTCCCATGACAACGAAATACCATTTCGTAATTCAATTGAAGCGTAACGTGATTCACAGCAACGAAGTGAAATACAATTCACAAAACTGACCTATGACAATTGAACTGAAATTAATGCCATCATCAATTGATGATCACTGACCTCCATCACATTTCATACCACTCTAACTCCCGGCAGTATCCACTCCCAATACGAAAAACAAATAACAATTTAATACGAAATAAATTTTGTGAAAAAAAAAACGGAAAACGAAAACAAAAGTCATTTGTTTCCAACGATTCAAAATGTCATTTTTCTTGTATACAAACCAAAAACACTCAACTTCTAAAGCGTTAAATGAATGCTGCACGAGTGTGTAACAGTAATTTATAGTTGGCAACAATAACAACGCAAATAGTGCAATCAACTGTAGCCCATACCCGGCATTTAGTGTGTGTACCCATTCTCCCCTCTCTTTCCGCCTTACTCACTAACACTGCGTCTGTTGAGGGTATCTACTTGAGTATGAGATAAAGCGTTGTCGTTGGAACTAGAAGCCGTCTGTTTTCCCTTATTTATGGTGTAATTGTGATCTATCGAAACATTTTCGAGAATGACACATTCGTTAGCAAAGTAAAGGAATGAATACACTCAAAACCTAATAAATGTCATATATTACTCATACAAGGGAGACGTCATGAATCAAACATAGCCGATTCATTTACGCACAAAGAGGGAACTATCCTACACATAAGTGTGATAGCCCTCTAAGAGCCCGCGCCGCCAGCTCTCTTCTAGGGCCAAACAATGGATGCGAACAAAACTCAAACTAAAATCTTCGCTGACATATCGATGAGTTATGACTACTCACTTGTAAGTGATCATAGTAAGAGGAGGGGGCCACAGAATGTGTATGGTGTTGGTAATGCGAAATTGTCATCCATTCATTGCGGTGAAAAGGTCGTTAACATTTAGAAAATTGTGCGTTTTTTAGACGCAATTTCAGAATTTGAAAAAAACTAACAACAAAGACTCTTATTGACCTCAATTAAATGTGTAAAGCGCCAAGCGAAAAACATCTTTATTGGCAACATTATCTACATTTTATGGATGGGGAGATTCGTTGCTTACTTGTTTCCACATCACTGAGCAAAAGGTCAAATGCTTCGTCGTTCGGTATTCAAAAGGCGTTACCCGTTCCCCCCTTTATGGCAGGGTTGTCATAGTTTAGCCAGACCGTAATTTGCATATGAATGGCTTTTGTGAACAAACTCTGTTGCAGTTAAATAGCAAAATGTTGCCTGACCATTGCCTTTGGGGGGGCACAGTCGCCCTCTTCAAGGGAACTCTAATATTTACTTTGTAACGAAAGGATAAAAAATACTTTTAACGTAATTAAATTGTTCTTTGGCGTTGGTTTTTCGTAACGAATAAAAACATCTGGTGATTGTTGTGTTTGATTCATTCTCCCCTAAGTAAATCGGCATCAAAAAGAAGGGATAGATAAAACTGGTAAAACAAGGTAATAGTTAACAAGAGGAAAGGGTAAGAAAATAGGAAATATTTTACAGAAAAAGATAATTGTGTAAAGTTTTAATTTAAATAAGCTAAATAAAATCGGAAACGTTACTACAGATTTAAATAGAAAACTTAATAAAAACTTGATGATGCCAAGGAATATTTTTTTTAGTGAAAGCGGAATTTAGAATATTTTATTATTGTTGTAAGCGCTTAAAATGAGTTTTTGATGATTTAATATATCGAGAATCTGAAATTAAGTGTGGTCGTACTTCTATTACAGCGCAAACTTAACTGATTGCTGGGTTATAACTGAATACTGTGATATGTCTCAAGTATAAGGAATTGGAATGTTAACCCATTTTGGCCCTCTACCCGCTACACTTGATATATTCTCTAAATTTCTAATATCTCTAATGGTTGCTGAGATATGGCTGGTGTAGTGTCTACCCCTTGGGCCGTTTCATATACATAATTTATATAAAAGTAACATTAATTCCATACTATTTTAACTTTGGGGACATACGGTTTTATATATTTGACTATATACAAATATTAAAACATTAAAATTTTATGTTATTAAATATTTTTATTATCTAATACAAAATGAGTCTACCAGGAGACTATAATGTTCTGCGCTAGGTCAAGGGAAGGGGTATTCTGTGCAGGGGAGCCGTTAGTGTTAATCAAAGTAAACATTCTAAATTATCAACTTGCCTTAATTTATACCCTTTTACTACGTTTGGTTTTGCAGAAATTTAATTTTAAAGTCAGTGGTAGAAAACTACCCATCTGGGCCAAAATTGGCCAAACGAAGGTCTTTTTAATGGCGGAATGATTATTTTACAGAAAGAGTTTATTAAAATTCCTGGAGTATAGTTCCTCCCTGGCTCAAATGTTTTTTTTTTTGTGGCCTGGTGAATTTTTCATTTTAACCTAAATAGAGGTCCTAAAAAAACTATGTTTCTTTTTGCTTAAGAGCATTTTTGATATCTGATGTTTAAAATAAAATTTAACGATAAATTTTTGGTGAAACATTTAAACTCTCTAGCTCAACCGGGACTTATGACCTTAAATTGGGACTTTACAATATTCAAATGTTCTACAAAAATGTTACTCGAAAAATTCTACTTGCGGAGCTCTAAGACCTTAAATCGATATCTGCAATAATGTTGTCTTTTTCTAATGTTTTTTTTTCTCAAAGCATTAAATTTTCGATACCAAATGTTATTTTTTTATCGTTAAATCTCTCTATCTCGTCTCCTTACAAAGTGCTTTAAAAAAAGACAAAATGATAAATACAATTTGGAGACATTGATTTTTAGCCTTAGACTAGCCTAAGTAAAATTATCTGAGCTAAATTTTTGTAGAACATTTAAATGTTGTAAATTCTTATTTAAGGGCCCTTTTCTGGCCTTTCACGACATAAGGACGAAATAAAGACACGTAAGGAGTCAACACACTTAAAAATAATAAAGCTGCGGGAGCCGATGAACTGCCGGCAAAGTTTTTTAAAGCCGGCGGCGATGAACTGGTAACATGCATGCACCAGCTCATAAACACGATTTGGCTCAGGGAGTGCATGCCCGTTGATTGGAATCTGAGTGTCCTATGTCCCGTGCTAAAGAAAGGCGATCCAAGTGTGTGTACCAACTATCGCGGGATTAGCTTTTTACCCATCGCATACAAGGTCCTGTCTAGTGTGTTATGTGAAAGACTAAAGCCCATTCTGGCGAACCTGATTGGACCTTACCACTACCACAAATCCTGGAGAAGACCCAAGAAATGCAGATCGACACCTACCATCTGTTCATCGATTACAAAGCTGCATTCGACAGTCCGATACGACAGCAATTTTTGGATGCTATGGCTGAGTTTGGTATCCCTGCGAAGCTAATTCGACTTTGCGGGATGACAATGACTGACACGATGTCTTCAGCGATAATTGGCAAAAATCTGTCAGAGCCATTTCCTACCAAGCGAGGCTTTAGACAAGGCGATAGTCTGTGCTGAGATCTCTTTAACATCGTAATGGAGATGATCAGGCGGAAGGCTGCAATAAACAGAAATGGTACCATCTTCAACAAAAGTCACATGTTTCTCGCGTATGCTGATGAAATAGATATTATTGAACGTGGATTGCGAGACGTTACTGCGGCTTTTTCGAACATTGAAAAGCAGTCGGCTGAAGTGGGTCTGGTGATAAACAAGGACAAAGCCGAGTTATTAGTTTCAACGAACTCAGAATCCAATCGCCTGGGACGCTGCTACTATGCGCTAAGCAAGCGATTTAACTACAAATCGCTCTCTCGAAGAACAAAGATCCAGCTCTACCAGGCTATGATCCTACCTGTCTTGCTCTACTGCGCGGAATCCTGGGTAATGACACAGGAGGATCAATCTATTATGGGAGTCTTCGAGAGAAAAATAATACGCAAAATATTTGGACTGATCATTGTTAACGGCGAGAACCATCGTCGAATGAATCATGAGCTGTATGAGCTGTACAACGACATCGACGTACACAAGCGCGTTCAAATAGACCGAATGCGCTTGGCTTGGACATGTTGTACTAAACCCGATGCGCGTCGCATGAGGGGGCAACCAAAACTCCGATGGATGACCAGGTAAAATAGCTGTTAACTAAGCTTGGTGTGACGAACAACCTGCGGAGCGCAAAAGACCGGAGCGCTTGGAATACTTTTCTATGCTGCCATTAAAGAAGAAGAAAAAGAAGGAGTCAATATAGTTTTTTAGAACATATTTCAAACTCTTAAAACTTCACAGGGCCATAAAAAAAATTTAGACCAAGGCCGGATCTGTTTTCCCGGAACTTTAATATACGCTTCTAAGGCTTTCATTCTGTTAAGTAATTTTTCCGCCCCAGATAATAATCTCCATATATTGTCACAGTATTATCCAATAAACAACGAAAGATACCATTGTGCCGAATTTATTTGTCTCCGACATATTTATATTAAATTTATCACAATCTACGGCTGTAGACAAGGAAAAGATATAAAGTAAGACCCATTTGTACGGAAAAAAGTGAATGAACCATTGTGCGTCAGCCAAATCATTGAACCCTGGCTTGCACTTATGTTTGGTATACACAAAACAAACGATATTAGCCACTGCCGCCTGTAGTTTTGTATTAAAACCGCAGGGAACATAAAAACTAATTAGTCCATCTGTATTTTGCTAGCAATGACTTCTTAGCCTAACCTCGTATAACGTATGAGGCAGCGATAAGTAATCATATCATAATTCTAATTTATTGATGTTGCATCACATGTCAATGGCAATTAACCATATTTTCATTTACTTAATAACGACAAACAACAATATCATACGGTGGTGTTGCTTCGTCCATCCGTCCGTGTGTCTGCCAGCGAGCCTGACCATATGTAGAGACATTGTTGACAGCGCGCTGTGCGGTGAAAATGTACTCTGTCGACAGTGCACGGTCATACGTAGTTGACGGAGCCGTTTATTATTTCGCAAAATATAACACATAAATCGCTTAAACAAACACCATCGCCAACAACGTGTAGAACAATTAATTTAATGGCTTTCAGACACGTTTCAACGCCAAAACACTAACGCTCTCCAGTGCAGTCACAACATCGACCCTGCCAAAGTCTGCTGCAAAGTCACAATGGAATCGAAACAGAACAGAACGGAAAGTAAGCAAAAGTTCACAAAGTGAAAATGAAAGTAAACTCGAAGAACAAAAACACCAACAACACCCATAGACAATAACCATTATTAACACACAACAAGATGTTGCCTAACTCTATGCGAAGTTTGATCCCGGGAGGTTGAGAGGGAGCTAGCAGTGAGCACATACAATTGCCTCAAAGGCATGCGCCAGCCACATGACACGAGCCCAACTACCCTCCTCCTCTCCTTTAGGGGAAATAGCAAAACTTGGGATAAACAAAAGAGATCCTTAAATAAAACGCCCAACATTACAACGAACTTGCCAACAGAAAGAAACGTTAACTTTTAGCATTTGTCGCTGTTGCCGTTTGTCTATTTATTACCTAGGGCCATAGTTCCCTGGACGGGTAGGGGGGAGCCATGTAGGGATGGTGTTGTGTGAAAGGTCATTGCTTTGTGAAATCTACACCCTTTCTATGGTTTTATGGTTTTTCACTTTTTTGTTTCATTAAAACTTTCCCAATATTATGTAGAATTCTGGTTTTCCTTTCCCCAACCGGTCCCAACATAAATTGTTTGATTTGGCCGAGTAATCTCAAGGGTTTGTGTAAAATTATGATAGATTTCCAGTTGGCATGGCTGCCTATCATATGTTGTGCCCGGAAGTCAGTATTTTCATTTGATTTACTCCAGGTCTGTGTCAATTAACCATTAAACAAAAGTATTTGGGCAAAACGTTAAATTTGTGAATTTATTGCGTGTTGGTCTAAAACATAAAATGAAATTCTCATATAAGGTTGTGAGTTCATTATTCTGGGAATAAATTTAATGGTGACAATAAAAAAATAATAAATTTTATAAAACGTAATATGCTCCTGGTAAGGAAGTAGTGAAGTTACCAACTGGTTGAACTGTTAATATCAAACACTTACAGCAATTGCAATAAAAAGTATAATAATAATTTTTGTCCTTAGGTTGACTTCAAAAGTGTCGAATCGAATAATGTTAACAATAGTTAAAAGTTATGGTAGCGAAATTACGTATTAATTATGTTTAATTTATTTATTATTTACGTATTATGTTTTATTTATTGGCCAAAATGTCTAGTAATAAAAAAATTATTACTTATCTGATACCCTAACATAGCTCTGCAACTATTTCCAATACAATCCAGCACTTTTGCCAACTTTGCCAATAGCAGTATGTAATGCCTCAGCACTTCATTTAAGGTGGTTACTAAAAGTGAACACTTTAGAAACAAATTTTTTCACTTCCTTTTCGTAAAGCAATTACTAACAACATCATTGGAGTATAAATCAGTTGTTGGCAATCACTGACTTTCTATGCAGCATCTGCTGTTAACAACATTTCAAGAGTAGCCCTTTGTCGATACACTCTAATTCACATAGGGGAGAGAGACTACGTGAAATGCCACAAAAGGCAACATAATATATAACTTTTTTTTTTTGCATTTTACAATTCTCGTATTGTACTCGATGTAAGGTATTAATTACATTCGCAGACAAACTTGAAAAAATTGCGATAATGACGATGGCGACAATATATAAAACAAAGCGAAAATTTTCATCATTTCTTTACATACATAGCTTAAGGTCAATGAAGTTATAAAAATGCATTTGTTTACCACAATGGAAAAATGCAAAGTTTTTCACAACCACCACCATCACCACCAACAACAATACAAATATGTACAACAAAGAATGACAATGCCGACAGACCAGACGTCAACCGTCCTAAAAGCGGCTAACAAAAAGGCAATATTTAATTTCTTTTTATTGTATGTTTTTTTTTTATGTAGATTTTCCATAATTACAAAAACAAACATCACAACAGTCATCACAGCGTTGGGAAAACATAAAAGTGTAAAAACGAACAATTGAAGACAACAAAAGATGCAAAACGAGGAGCAGAGCTCTAAAGCTTCACTGCGCAACACTCGTCGTAAAGTAGTTAAAAAAGAGCTCTTGTCTCTCGCCCCGTCGTTATTTGCTTACACTTGAGTTGTCTAAACTTTTCTCAAGGCCTCCAACAGAAGTACACAGTCCACAAAAAGAGGAAAAATATACTCGTATGAAGGCATTTATGCATTTTTAAACATGAAATATTAAATTAAGCACAAGAGCTGACACTTAACAACAGCTCCACTAACATTCAAATATGAGCATCACATTTCGTGTACATATTCTAAGTTTATCCTTTCATTGGCCTTATATTACATTAGCATAACGTAAATAACCTTATATTATTGCGTGAGACTACATCAGTGTGTTAGGACACAAACATCGGAGGTGGGTTATAAAGGATATTGGACGAGCAGTCTTTTATGTCACACACACACACAAACACTTTAAAAACAACTACAATAATGATATTCAAAAACTCATAAGACCTTATTTTATAAACGTAGAGTGTCGTCGAACTGCTCCTGAAAGCATAATGGGCATATTAAATTAAATTCTACGTATTTCATGAAGATACTAGTGACTTGATAAAAAATTATTAGCACCATCATTAAGTGTTTAATTAGAAAGTGGTATAAGTCGTTATTCTGCACAAATGTTGATTACATAGTGAGATATAGACGAAATCCGACATTAACACAGTACAACACATGATTTCGGGACTCAATTCTGAGAATTCGGGACTCAATTTCGGGACTCAATTCTGAGAACTGCACGTTAAAGTAGTCCTAAAAATAAGAACTTCTGCATTATTTGTTTTGTCAAGTTGGCTGCATTAATAATTTAGTGCACATACGAATATTTTTGCTCAAGGTGGATTTAAAGCACTTTTACTATATTTTAACAAAGTTATATCTCGGTATACCGTACGGAATATCTCTTTTGTGGCTGCAGAAAAGTTGGAGATAATGAATGGGTACCACAATTTGCACTTTTTGATACAATAAATTCCACATTTTGGTATAATAAATTGTACTTTTTGGTACCATAAATTCCACATTTTGGTATAATAAAATATACTTGTTGGTACCATAAATTGTACTTTTTGGTATAATTAATTGTACTCTTTGGTACCATAAATTCCACATTTTGGTATAATAAATTGTACTTTTTGGTACCATAAATTCCACATTTTGGTATAATAAATTATACTTGTTGGTACCATAAATTGTACTTTTTGGTATAATTAATTGTACTCTTTGGTACCATAAATTCCACATTTTGGTATAATAAATTGACTTTCTGGTACCACAAATTGTACATTTTGGTATAATGAATTGTACTTTTGGTACCATAATTACCACATTTTGGTATAATAAATTATACTTTTTGGTACAATAAATTGAACTTTTTAGTACCATATTTTGTACATTTTGGTATAATACATTGTTCTTTTTGGTATAATAAATTGTACTTTGTGGTACCATAAATTTCACATTTTGGTATAATAAATTGTACATCTTGGTAAAATAAATTTTAATTTTTGGTATAATAAATTGTACTTTTTGGTATAATAATTTGTATTTTGGTACCATAAATAGTACTTTTTGGTACCATAAGTTGTACATTTTGGTATACTAAATCACACATTTTGGTACCAAAAATTCCACATTTTGGTACCATAAAATGCACTATTTGTTACAATAAATTGTACTTTTTGATATCATAAATTGTACTCTCTTTTTGGGACCGGCCGTGGCATAGGGGTTAGAACACGCGACTACCATGCGGAAGATCACAGGTTCAACTCCTGGCTCCAGTCATCTTAAAAAAAAAACAAATATGCATTTTCTTTCATTGTCGGCTCCCCTCGAATGTTGGCACAACGGTAGCCTTAGGGAAAATTTAACTGAAGTTACCGAAGCTCAACACAAATGCTCTCTTAGTGGCTTTGGCCGACCCAAGGAACTAGGATTCGGCACGGTGGCCACTCTCCTTAAATAAAACAACTATTATGAAAACACAAAGAAAAGGAAAAACAAGAACCCCCCACCAATTGACGACCCCCTCAAATGTTATAAAGGCCATCATTGAAGGATATGCACCTGGAATGTCAGCACTCTCTACAGAGATGGTGCCACTATCCAATTGGCAGATGTACTCGACAAATACAAGGCTGACATCAACGGATTTGTGTACACGCCCCGACGGAAGACAAAGACGAGGACATTAAAGATGCATTCTATGAGCGCCTGAACAAAATATATGACCGCTGCCCTGCACAGCAGAACCAGATCCCCACATAAAGATATCCACTAAGCGCGGTGCAAATATTGACTCGTATCACCACCTTGTTGCAGCCAGGGTACGCACGCGATTCTGTAATGCTATAAAAGCTCGAAACCAAACGCAAAGAAAGCTACAAATCACAAAGCTGTCACCGAGATAGCCAATGCCTACTCCTACCAACTCTCTCAGTTACTTTAAAAAAACGCTTTCTGTTGTTCATTGCACACAGTGGCAACATATTGCGAATTATATAACCACTGCCGCAACGACAGTACTGGGTTATGAAATACCACTCTCAGACAAGTCTGATGAAAAGGATGCTGCATTCATGGCAAATCTGCAGCCAATGGCAACGCGTGCGGTAATGATTCGATATAATGAGAAGATAATCGGCTTGAAACGCCTGTATAGGCGAAAGAAGGGTCTATGCAATAAAAGAGGGAGCTAGGGTATTGAAATTTACAGGGATAGAGCCCGAAAGTTCTACCAAAAGGTAAAAATCAAAGATTTTGGAACAGGACTCCCCACCTGTAAGAACAGAGATGGATATCTGGTCACGGACACTTAGAGTGTCCAGCAAATATGGAGGTAATACTTTCGTAATCTGATCGTTTCCAAAGGTAGCACAAGTGACGAAATCACGACAATCATGGAAGATAGAGTAGACTGTCTGTGATCGAACCAAAAGGAGATCGCCACGGTATTTGTAAGGGTCCGGGAGCCGATGGCGGCGATGAGTTGGCAACTTGCATGCACCAGCTGATAAACTTGATTTAGCTAAAGGAAGGCATACCCGATTATTGGAATCCGAGAGATCTATGTCCTGTGCTTAAAAAGGCGATCCAAAAGTGTGCACCAACTACCGCGACATAAGCTTTTTACCTGTCGCATACAAGGTCCTGTCTAGTGTGTTATGTGAAACACTAAAGCCCATTCTAGCGAACCTGATTGGACCTTATCAGTGCGGCTTTAGACCTAGTAAATTCATGACCGACCCAAGAAAAGCAGATCGACACCTAAAGCCTGAGACGACAGAAATTATTAGATGCTATGACTGAGAATGGTATCTCCGAAAAAATTGGTGATAGTCTGCCAGGGTATCTCTTTAACATCATAATGGTGACGATTAAGCGTAAGGCTGCAGTAAACACGACTGGTTTTATCTTTAATAAAAGTCATTTACTGCCTGCGTATGCCGATGATATAGATAAGTATCATTGGCCGAGGACTGCGGGATGTTGTCAATCTATTCTATTTCGAGAGACAAAAACTTGGACCCATGAACTACAGTGCATGTCAAATAGACACGTTGTACGAATAGATAAAAATGCTCCAGCTTGAAAAGTTTTCGACAGTTAACTCGATGGGCGGCGTAGGAGGGAGCGACCAAAACTTCAATGGATGGACCAGGTGATCTCTTATCTAAGCTTTGTGTGACGAACTATCTACGGATATCAGTATATATGAGGAGGGGACAACCAAAAAATCTTTTGATTGATCAGGTAAGCTGTTATCTAAGCTTTGTGTAACGAACTGTCTACGGATATCAGTATATATCAGCAGGGGGCGACCAAAACTTCGTTGGATAGACCAGGTGAGCTGTTATCTAAGATTTGTGTGACAAACTCTCTACGGATATGAGTAATGTATTAGTTACTTTACCTGAATATCTTTCTTATTTATAACAATTTCATTAATTTCATTTTCCTATAAACATAAGCAAAGTGTTTTTGGACTGGAAATATTTTATATATTTTTAGCATATTGTAAAGCTCGTTCAAATTTCGTTGTCAACTACAACCAAGCCGTTACTACATTATTCTGTCTATGGTCTGCAGCCATCCTCAACAAATGTTTTTGCGCGTTCAGTCATACAAGTACTCTAGGGCACTTTTATGCCGCGCCATCATCCATAATTACTATATAGAAAATATTACACAATTGCCTAAACAACAATGTTGAGGAGGCAAAGCACTGGAGAAAACAACTTGCAAGTGAACAATGCAATTCTGCCATCCTAGCAGAGCAAAAGAACACTGACGACTACACAGCCTATCAACAGAAGGGGCGCAGACTATCAAGAGGAATCCAAGTCGTTGAGATGCAAGTGCTATCTCAACTATGCCCTCATATGCCTAATGCACTCGAAGAAGGGGCACAGTAAACACTTGTTGCTGCTGCTTTTTGTTTTCTGCGCGGTCAAAAGAAAGTATTTGTTTAGATATTTATGGTCGGTTCTATTTCTAAAATATTATAGAAAAAAATCTTTTATACATTTTATTAGTCATCAAGAGTTTGTGTCTTTTTACAAATACAGACACACTGATGATAGAGTCAACGATGATATGTGTCTCGAGATAAGGCTATATGGCGAGAGTGCAGTTTAGTTGTTGATATACACAAACTTTTTGCAAAAGAAAGAACACAAAAAATGAAATAGATTTAATTTATGACATGCAGTACCAGTAAATGTGATTACTCGTACATATATGCATACAAGTAACTGGGATAGCATTTGATGTCGGTTAAGTAATCACACGACTATGGTAGCAGCCAGTCAGCCATTGAGTTTAGTTAGTTTACGTATGCAGCCACAACCAGGGAGCGTCATATGATACATCAGTTGTGGTCTTTTGAAATTCTGCAATGTTGTTCTCTACGATTATGCAGCAGTTCATAAACTACAAACAACAATAAGAGCAATAATATCAGCAAACTATAATAACAATAACAAGATGCATATTATAGAAGATACGATGCACTTAAATACGATCCAATGGAACGGCACAAAAAAAGGGGGCAAACAAACGATGAACGGTCGGGCAGTCAGACATGAATACCCACCATCTCCACCTTCATCATACGGGCCCCGAATGGATGCACAACCATATTCTTGTGTCTAGAACACAATTACATGCGGTTCCTCATTTTTATCTGGGCGAAAGTATCGCTACACTATTCATGTGGAAATGATGGAGTGTTACAGATTCTGTCAGATTTCATTTCATACATTCTCACATTCCGCCTTCTGTTGGTTGGTTGGCTTTTTCTATTCGAGTTTGTGGCGTAACGATTTTGACTTAAATGCACTCGAGCTATTTTGTATTACATATCAATAGTTGGTAGTGTTGCTGTTGTTGGGATTATCATTAGTTTCTTGTTGTAGTGATTGCTTGTAATAGGCTGGGGCCTAGCGTAATTTGTCAATGTTAATTACTCTTCTTACCATAAAGCTACAAATGTATCTGTTATGATGAACTTTTGTGGATCGTAGTTTTTTTGTTCAGAAGAAAGCATGATAGCAGATCAGAAAGGAATAGATGAACTTCATTATTGTTAAATTGTAAACAATTTACAAGTTAAGCAGAAATACGCTAAGTTAATAAGGCAGTCAGATAATACTCTAACACAACAGCAGCTATTAACAGAGTAACTCTTAAAAATTACTCCGAAGTGTCAATATCTTCTTTAGCTGTACTTTAACTCCTTGGAATAAAATTCTAACTACTTATACTTTTGCAAATTAATTTAAACATCCAAATTTATAATATATAACATCGTTTTATTAATTTGACCTACTTGTTGTACAGAGTAATTGTTATTACCAGAACTAACAAAATGTAAATAATAGTTAAATTTCTGTAACCTAATTATCACATGTTTTGCTTTTATATTAAAGTTTTAATTACATCTATATATAAAATCTGCATAATGTTAATTACTGCCTACATTAGAGAATACAATAGGAAATGTCATAGTGGCATGTCAAGTTAAAATGTTACGTTTCTCATCTAATACAAACCAACATGCAAACTAAAATCTCACACTGGCCTAAAGGCAAAGAGTAAACAATTTACAAGTTAAATTAAAATTTTGCACATTTCATGAATGATTTTGCAGTGTAGTGTCAATAACAATTAGCAAATATTAACACCAGCAACCAGATCAGTAATAATTAACAACAACAATAGCCGACGATTGTAGTTGTTTACATTGTCGCAATGTAATCTATTGGAAAATTTACCGACAGATTGTTTCGATGATGCGGTCATCAATTGAAAATTTAAATAGAAATTACATAATCTATTTAGATAATGTAAAGAGAGTTACTTCATGTTAAAGCTGCAAGTTTAAATATTACACTTAACTTATGTTAAGGTTTTTAATGCAATATGTTATATAATTAAAATCAAATACTCCTAAAATTGGGTTACATAGAGTACTAGTTTAAGAGATATCGAGCCGAAATTTGGTATACAAGATTTTATCCTTATAGCGGAGGTTAAGTTTTAAGATGAGCAAAACCGGAAAAAAACTACTCTCCCTTGTATCTATCATCGCTCAAAACGAGTTTGAAGGGGCGTATTGACGCCCTGCAATCCGGCGTTAGACAGGTCGCCGCTCGACCCACAGGTCCCACCGCGGTGGCAGTACCTGTGGTGCCAGCTGCAGTGGCGACAGCCCCTGTAGTCTCCTCCGGGTGACCTTTGGGGAATACCGGCCCCACGTACCTGAGACAACCACCAGTGAACCTCTTTCTGGCCCTGCAAGGCAGAAAGTGGAAGCAAAGAAGTACATCTTTACAAGCTCCGACCAAGGAGTCTAAATATGGTGCTATGGAAGGTCAGGTACGCCCAGGGCGGTTTGCCATTGGTTAACCGCCTGCCCGATCGTTTCGGTAAGGAACAGCTTTTGCTGTGCCATGTAGTGGCTGTGGTTAAACCAAAAATAACGCTGGTAAACGAGAGTTTGATGCTCGAGAGAAATGGAGCTGGGTATCATTTGATACCATACGAGTCTCGCATCTCTTGAGGATGGAATGGTTACTGCCCATATGACCAATAATAACTAAAACTTAATTTCCCTTTACACCCCATGAATGAGGTATGGGATAAGTTCTCGCGTTGTTGTGAATTAACACGCTTTACTTTTTTAGATACACAACTAACTGCACCTACTTGTTTATCGACGAATGCGAACGTCACTGTTTTGAGAAGCTTTTATTAGACACGCCGATTGACGCCGACACTAATACTGCGAAGTTGCTGTCGACAACATTCGAGGGGAGTCGACAATGAAAGAAAATTTTTCTTTTTTTTTTAAGAAGAGTGGAGCCAGGAGTTTAACCTGTGATCTCCCGCATGGTAGTCGCGTGTTCTAACCACTATACCACGGCCGGTCCATATGACCAATAATAGAATATCTAGAAAGACCAAGTAGCAAATAATAATAGTGGGGGCCAAATCGGACGAAGTGTTAGCCTCGAGCTTGTACTTGCCAGTCAATGTGGTACCCCCACATAAGAGTAATGCACAAATTGAATATTTCGTGGCGTATTGTGGTATTAGATCCGGGCCTTAACAGCGGCATAGTAGCATGTTCTAGTGGGGTGGAGCCCACCATCTGGTCAGGTCTACACAACGATACTAGATGTAAAACACAAATGGCTCATGCCCCTGTAGCTGTGACGGCGGAAAGCTGGTCGTCATCTGAGCAGAACCATGCGAAGCCCGTGGAGGCTTGCACCTTAGTAGTCCGTGGTCGTTATAAAACCATGTCCTCCAAAGAGTTCGGGTCCATCAAGTCAAAGCGATCAGTAGAACGGGTGCTATAAAACTCACTCCTTCGACCGCTGAGCGTGCAAAAGTTGCTGGGAACAAGAAGTTCAGTGAGGTCGGTCTTGAAGTAACAGTTAATAACAAGTTGGGTCCACTATTGGAAGTCCAGGATGTTCACTTGAAGATCTCCCCTGGCGAGTCCATGGGTGAACTCTACGAGTTTTACTTGAAATGAAAGCTTTTTCTTGAGAGGCTTTCCTGTCCAGCATCTGCATGTTTGGGCGCCCTTTAAATGAGAACAACAGTAGCATCGTAAATGTCATGCTGGAAGGACGTGGCAACGCCATGCCCTTCATTCTGGCATCTTAAAGATGCTATATTAATTGATTCTCTTACAGAGTGCAACCCTACGATGAGGCACCGCAGTGTTTCAGGTTTTTGGCCTTCAATCATTGGGCAAAAAATTTCACGTGAAAGCAAGATATTTAAATGGCTATACAACTATAACCACTTAATTGCCAGGGTTCGCATGCGGCAATGTGTGACTAGTGTCAGTTTTGCTCTGATTTAGGAACCTTACGTCTCTCACTATGGCGTAAGGGGATTGACTGCAGCAATGCCTGCTTTCCCTGATGTCAGAGAAAATTCTACTGTTATTGTCAACAATGTTGATTGCGAGTGCCTGTTAGTGAGCCAGTCCCCTGTGGGGTCAGTGTTTCTGTGGAAGGGATTACGCGGACTCGGTGCTACTACTTAAGAGTAGTCTGGGCATTGGAACTTAATGCGGGACGAGATGCTGTCCGAGTGGTTATCTCCGAGAGGCATTAATGTGGCTAACGAACCGAGCGTGTGGTTTACCTTTCATGGTCCAAATGGCGCGAGTGATATTGATTTGATCTTATTAATGATATATTACTCAACAGGTGTTACATGGTCTGGCAACGCGGCAGCCGGTGTAAGTAATATTGTCCTTACTCATACCCCAGCTGCTCGCGTCTGTTATTTCCAAGGATAGATCTTGTAACACCTCCACTTGTGGAGGTTAGACAGGTTGTGGAGGCAGTGTTGCTCATGCGCGCTCTAACGGGTTGTCACGGTTAATGATGTCTCGCTCAGCTATTCTATTTTAAATTTAGTACTTGATCGTTTAGTGATCGTGAGCGAGAAATTGATATTCCTTCCACTTTTGAATAGTGTGTAAGCCAAGCAGACTTTCTTAGTATGTCAGGTCAACAGGGTCATGAGGTCTAATTAGGCGTGCTGTACGCATCATTTTTGGTGGCTTATTTGTGGCATGTGGCATGTGGCATATTTATGGGAACAATGTAGTAAAGTCTTTTCATACGAGTCGTGCTGTTGACCTGTTTACCTATGGGCCTATATATTTTGGTATGAAACTTGACCAGAGGTTATCTAGCACCACATAAATCTGAGAGTTCCGGTGTCAGGTTTTCAGATTCACCCTACTACAAAAACGATTTTTTCATTTGCATCTACTTTTGAGTACCAAATGGTGGCTAACTCAACTTTTGTTATAATAGTTGGTAATGTAGCACCAGAAAAACAACTAACAGAAATTGTAGTTACACCACTTCTGCACTGATGGCTTCCATAGAAATTCCTGTCCTACAAATGTCTCCACACTTGCCCTGTCACATTTTACATTGTCTTATGAAAACTCTTAATGTCTGATGAAAATGCAATTAGCCAGCGACAAGGAAAGGTGCTGCTGCACATTGCCAGTAATTAAAGTTTCATGTTTCGTTATTAACAATTTAAACAAATTATGTCATAAAACAACAAAGGGGGTGAATGAGGAAAGAAAAAAATTACCCCAAAAGATAATATGAACAGTCATTATCAGGCCCGTAAAAAGCAATCAAGCAAAAGGGGTACGCATGTATTTCATTACTTCACACGACTGAGGCCGGGCAACGGGGGTGATTTTCCACATCGTGTCCTTTAAAAGACAACATAAATTGGCCACATAATATGTTCCCCCCTTACGTTTTAAGGAATAATTTTTTGTTTTGTTTAAACAAAGTGTAATTATTTGTTGTGTGTTCATACATTTAGGGTATTTATTTCTAAAAATAAAAGAATTGCACATGTTACGGTTGACGACTGGGCTGGCATGTTCACAAGAAACCCCAGTGGTAGGGGGACACGGGGTAAAGATGTGCATGTCCCGAGATAATTAAAAAGTAGAATTGTTTTGCGTTGCCAACCACTTGAATTCTTAAGAAACATATTGCAAGAACACCGAAAAACAAACCAAATTACATACAAAGAGCAAGTTACAAAACAGCAAGTGCTTTCAGATGAAACAAATTTTTGAATGTTTAAAACAAATAATTTGAATTTAGTCAAAGAATTTATTGTGCAGTTGCAAATTATTACAAAAAATGTTGTTACTTTTTAATTTTTGTTCGCCTTTATTTGTTCATTTTTTTGGTAAATGGTTAAATTTAATTAAATTGGTTTAATAACCATTTCCGCTGTTTTTCATACTGAATGTGAAGGGGTTCAGCGTAAGAAGTGAAGTGTGATAAGAAGCAGGCGATTGTAGACCGCAATTAAACAATTGTTGTAGCTTTACACTACTCATGTGGAGTAGTGTAAAAATGGTGAAATCGACTTAATATACATGGGGAATTACGTTAGTTAGTATAAAAAATACTTCAATATAAAGCCACCATAATTAAATTGCTCAAAGAAATTTTCTAATATAAAGTAGTTTTGTACCTCCGAATATTATTGAGGCAAATTGTATACGAAAAAGTAAATTATTTTTGAACTGATACTGAATTTAGGATATTTGATATTAATAGAATTTATTCTTCCAACATTTGTAGCATCACTTTAAAGTCATTACATATCAGGATACTATATTATAATATAATATTTTGTTCATAGTGCATATGGTTAATCGCTCAAGTGATGTTATATATATTTTGTGAAGGCAATTAACAGTCTTGCGAACATTTGATGTACTGAAAGTTTCTCTTTCCCCTTTCCCGCAATATTTATTTGACACATCCGTTGTTCTATCAGTATAAAAAGGGCGTTTATGTTTAAAATTGAACAAAACCACAATTCATTTAGTACATTTTTCTAAAGTGCGTTCCCTGTTATTCTGTAAATTTCCATTTAATTCTAATATAAAAACTTTACAACAATTAAACGCAATTAGTGTCTAACACAAACGAAATTAATAACCGGATTTAGAAATTTACATTTATGCCGTCTGTCAGACCGTTTGCTACAAAACGATTAGGGTATCCAATTTTTACACGACCTTTCACTCAATGTTGATAAATGAAAAAGGGAATTCATTAGATAATAATACTATAGGCGTATTTGACTGATTGTTGTTGTGAAAATGTCCAATTTCTTCTTTTTATTTGTGAGCCTTTCAATAATTTCTAGGTATTGTTTATAAAAGAAAATTTCTATTGTATTTTTATTAGCATTTAAGAAATTTAACATTTTACTGTTTAAATGTCTTATACATATATGTATATAGTTTGCATCTATTTGTCTTGTTCTACGCCGTTGTCGTTATCGACTGGTGCTGCCAGCCACCATTGAATGGAAAATCATTTCAAAATTGCGCATTTTCATTAGCTATTATGCATTACATATAAATTTGTATTCAAATCGTTTTGCCTTTTGTTTCGAAGGTCTCTTTAGAAAGAATTTTAATCACTCACCAATATTTATTTGTATTTTTCTAATTGTTTCGAAATGCAACAGGGTAAATACAGTGGTATTCACATGAGGCGTCTTATCAAAGTGAAATGGAGATATTTGAATTTACTTTAGAACAACATTTTGTATCGCTCATTTATATTGAGTGTAGTAGATGAAATGTGAAAATATGTTAACATGTTTTAAATGTTAAAAAAATGGATAACACCATACCAAAACCTGTCTTCGATCCGGTTCTATGCCCTAAACTTTGGGGAGGATGTCATCCTAATTTTCACGGAAGGTACGAAATAAAAGGAAAGAGGGGGCTGTGGAATCTTTTCGGATGCGTTGAATTTGCGACTATCAATCAGACTACCAGACTACTGTAGGATAGTTCAGGTCGAAAAAGCGGCCATTAGAATAGCCGTAGAGAAAATTCAGTATTTTGGGATATTGGGCGGCAATATTCAAATTCTTACTGATAGTAAAGCGGCTATCTGATCCCTAGTGAACGGTCGTCTCTTGAGGAGATAGCGAGACATTCGACGGTTACCCTTGCATGGGTTCCAGGACATGGGGACATATATAGTAACCAAAGGGCCGATAAGTTGACAAGGGCCGCCACAACCGTGAACTCTGGCGAAGTTTACGGTCTCATTGAGATCCCTCTTACAAAGGGGAAACAGCTCATTGCGGAGAAACGGAACCTCATTGCTAATAAGAGATGGGCGAGAGAACCCACTTGCACGGGAACAAACAAATTTGGCCTACAATGGATATATAGAGGACACGATTTGTGCTGAACTTGTCCAGAGTCCACTTGAGGAACATCATAGCTGTAATAACTGGTCACTGGCCGGTTGGTAAACACGCTACCCTACCACTATTTTCATAGCAGCTCCAATGATGAGGAAAAAGAGGAGACCACGGAGCATTTTCTATGTCACTGCCCTGCATTTAGTGGCCTGAGATATGAAAAGCTTGGTCATCGGACACTTCTTGACAATACCAGTCTATCGGAAGGTGATCTGCGGAACATCCATGCCTTCATCAGAGCAACGAAATGGCTTAAAAGCGACGTTGATTTTTTTTAAGATGGTTTCACAAAGGGACTCATACTAGGACCCATGTGAGCTGTGTTGAACGGCAGCCACGTTATTTTTTTTTTTGTCTTTTTCTAATTTTTGTCATTTAATTCGAAATAAAAAGTATCGTATTAATGTAGACTTCAGTTACCTTAAGAAGAAATAAGTTTTAAGACTGTATGAGACAATCGGGATACATCAGCCTGTGGGGTTGGTTTTAAGTTATTCCTTTATTCAAACAAAACAAGTGAGCAGGCGCAAAGTGGGACAGTAACTGGATGCTATTGTATCCTTATTCTCATCAGCAACATCGTGAAAGATGCACCGAGTCGTCTTCAGATTAATTACAGTGGCAATAACTTAATAAATAATAATAATTATTATAATAATTAATTAACATTTCAGATTATAGTTATATCGTGTAGAGTTTAGAAGAAAGATTTTGACAAATTTGATAATATTTTATATTTTTTATTCACTTTCATGTAGGTTGATATTTTCAATTTACCTTCTTATCATTTCATTCGTTTTAAAAAAAGTTATCATGTTTTTCATCATACCTAGAAGGGGAAAAAAGATACAAAAATAATTTGAGTAAATATAAGCAAATTGTAAAATAAACCCAGAGAAAAACCACGAAAAAATACCCTTTAAAAATATGATCATTGCTGGAAATTGCCAATTTCCATTAAATTCTACGTACGGATGACTCAACACAAACAATTGGCTACTGCAGCTGTATCCACTGGAAGCTTGTGTTTAGGGAAAATTTAACATTTGTAAAATACAATTTTATCAATTTTGTTATTTTTCATTTTTGTTTTGTCATGTGTAAGCACAAATATTTCAAGTGGTTCGACAATATTTATAAGTGGAATTGTAGGAGGGTGAACGAGGTGACAGAACTCAGGAAAATAGTAATTTGCATTCGGATGTTAAAAGTTGTGGTACCATAGCTGACAAACGGACAGACAGACTGTCAGCCAGCGAACACTATAGTGTTTGTGCAAAAATGGAAAAAATACAACACACGGACAAATAACGCAAAATATTCAAGAGCTTGGCGATGCTGATGATTACGATAGTAATAATGATGATGTTGTTGACTTTTAAAATTGTTTGCATTTATGACAATGCAGGGAGAATTGTTCCAAACTGGTTTAAACTTTGTGTTGGTTTAGTGAATGCGACTTTAAACCTTAGTTCAAATAATTATATTTATTTTTTCATATATCAGATTGTCAAATCGAGCGAATAAGCTTTAATACTATGAACTTAAAGCCTTTGCATGTTAAGCCAGCTTTTGACCTGTGGTAGTCATAACCGAACACACGCACACAACAATATGATGAGGTTGGGTGCAATCGCTCAAGAAGCGTCAGCGCTGTCGAATTGTACACGGTTACAATTTTGTGCTCTCCCAATAATCATGCTCTCACCCTCTCCTAACAATCGTTGATTATTGTTTTTCTGTTTGTGCTTGTCTATTTTTTGTGTTGAATACGAAACAAGCATGTGTGATATTGCTTCATAACACATAAGCAGACACTGACTGTTTTGTATCAAACAAAACTTTTGAGTACGTGTGAATTACCGAACGTGTCCCTGTGAGAAAAAAAACGATTGTTGACGGCCTTGCGAGGCTACCTCAAAACATTTTTTTGACTACATGTCCATTTAGGTATTTTGTTCTGTTCACATAGTTCGAAATAACAATATAACTATGGTTAAAATTTATTATGGGTTTCACCACAATTTTAGCCCCATGTTTAGCAAAAAGTTCTAACATATTAGATTCTCTAAATAATCGCAGCCCTGTTAACTGGGCCTTAACCTTGTTGCTACGAATAAGTTTGTTGTTCGGCCAGTAGTTGGCTGCACGGTTGTTTGCTTGTGTGTTTTGAGGTACCGCTGTTTATTTCAGGAGCTGTTAAAGGCAAACAAACAGCGGCGGTGTGTAATTTAAGAATTGACACTACACTCCCATAGTTTTAGTGTAGTTGTTGGCAACGTACGTACATACATACATGCACGAGATACAGCGTAAGGTTTGTGGCACGTTGCCGTTTTTATTTGTGAACAATTTTTTTTGCCATTCGATAAAAGCAAATTACAGTTTATGCACTAAAAAAAAAGGTGACACATGAACACTGTGTGCACATTTACAAACATGTACGTGGTATGTACATATGTATATGCTTATAAACATATAAACCTGCACCTAAAACACTACACACCTTCACATTGTCATGGTGAAAATGCATTCACATTCACTTCGCTGCATTCACAACATCATTTTACTCATATTGAATTCACGCACGAATTGTTATTTCAAACATTCACCCAAACACCCCCACCCCTATTAGCATTCACCCGTTCATTGTCGTTGTACTTTGGTTGTAGTTGCAATCTCCAGAACCTTGCAACAAACACCAATGTGGTAGTGGGCTTCATGTAACTGGAAACCTATAATGAAAATGTGGTATGCAACGCACTGTCGGCGAAACCCATACACATACACACACAGTGACATATAATAACATAGAACGGTGAATGGATTGGCGGTATTAGAATGGGCCCCAAACAACAGAATGTCTACACACTTGTTTATATGGATCCAACAAAACGCCACTCATATTTTGCGTACACTCGAAAAAAAAACCCCTATTGACAAAGCAACAAAACACTAAATATCATTAGAACTGTTATTTTTATCCATCTATGAAAATACATCCGGCGAAATGAAGGACCTAGAAGTCCTTATGGAACGCCTTCAAAAGCAGTCAATAGGCCTGTGCTTTGCATTCCCTCTTTCTTTCCAAATATCAAAGGGTGTCATTCGAATTATTTGACTGAAACTAATCATAAACTGTTTTAAGAAAAACACACGAACACCTTTCTCGTTGCCTTTTTTTCATGCCTTCCATGAGAGGGGAGACGGAATGTGAATACACACGAAATGGTGGAATAACAAATTATCGAATTCTCCCTTCTCAAAGGAGGTCTACAGCAGTGGTCTTGGAAGAATGGAGGGAACACATGCTCGGGATATTTCACAAAGGAAGAAAAAGGCCTGTTTTCAGGCATGTGAAAATAAGGCCTTGAAAGCATGACGTTGGAATGTCTTAGAAGGCCTCGTTGCATGCTCGCTTGCAGAGGCCTTGCTAATTACGCCGATGGGTTCTTTTTTTGCCTGTACTTGTGTCTGTTTTATATTTGAATGCGAAACAAGCATGTGTGGGGTTGCTTTTATAACACTCAAGCAGAGACCGACAGTTTTGAATCAAACAAAACTCTTCGAGTACATGTAAATTACCGATCGTGTCTGTGTGTGAAATAAATGATTATTGAAGGCCTCGCGAGGCTGTGGAATGCCTATCACTGTTATAAAATACAATTTCATATTCTGTAAAGTTACGCTAAATATCTGCAAAACCATACAGAGATGTAAAAAATTTACGGCAATAGTTAAGTCAATGTTAATTTACTGTTAACAAATTTTTGCATTCTGTTAAGTAATTTTAGCGTATGTTAAGGAATGTTAACATTCTTTTAACTAATGTAAGCATTCTATTAATTAATGTAGAATTTTATTAACTAATGCTAGCATTCTTTCAAGTAATGTTAATAATATGGACCACGTTAACAATTAATGATACTGGCAAATAGAGTCACTCTGTTCAGACAATATGCCAAAAAGATTCTATAACATTCTGTTAACTTAAGGGGATTGTTTAGTATTCATCAATGTAAAATTAACAATATGTAGAATAATGTTGACGGGACCGGCCGAGGCATAGTGGTTAGAACACGCGACTACCATGCGGGTTCGATTCCTGCCTCAAGTCATCTAAATTTTTCTTTCATTGCCGACCCCCTCGATGTTGTCGACAGCAACGTCTTAGTATAAGTGTCGAGTCAATCGGCTTGTCTAGTAAAAGCTTCTTAAGCAGTGACGTTCGCATTCGTCGATAAACAAGTAGGTGCCGTTAGTTGTCAATCTAAATATAGAAAGCGTGTTAATTCACAACAACGCGAGAAACTATCCCATACCTCATTCATTGGGTGCAAAGGGAAATTAAGTTTTATTAAGTAAGAATAATAATAATAACTTATACTTTTTCCTTGAGTGTATGACCTATGAAAACTGCTTTGGTGTGAAAAATTCTGTTACGTTTATGGTCATTAAATAACTTAAAAGTTGGATTGGTATGAAAAGCTTACTCATTTGCACCGAACCTATCTGTGTAGCAAAAAACCACAAGGGGCGCCATAGTGAAAAACAATATCTCAAACGCTCTAATAAAATATGTAAACTTTACTGGACAATAACGCGAAGTAAAGAGAGATATAGGAAAAGGCAATGTCCTAAAAGTTTATTAACGGATACAGGTTGGCTAATTTAGGGGCCTAAAGGATATTGCTGTGATAATGGCTTTAGCTTACGTAAAGCGATGAAGCGTTGTTGCACACGATGCCGTTGCAGTTATCGTTCAACTTTAGAAATGGTTCTATTTTTAGTGTTACAGAGGGTGAAACCAAGTGGAATGCAAATTATGGACGTCTTTGTTGTTAATAATTAACACCGAAGCAGTGTAGCGAACTTTTGTATTTTTGCATAAAAATCGACTTAAATTCATTGTCACATAAAGCTGAGGTCAAAGAAACATAGAGTCTAGAGAATTTACACAAAGGGGCTGAAAAAGTATTCTAAAGATGAGAAATAATAAAAGTAGTCAGAATAAAAATTTATTACAAAATCGATTTCGACAACCAGTGTAAGTTACTACTAATTATTACTATTTTAAACTATTAATTGGCAAAAAAAAACTTATACATAGGTTACAATGAAACAATTACTTGTGTTAATTTACTTCATCTTGAAACAGTTTTAGTTGGCAATTACATATTATTTACAAGTTTTGAAGAACTTTTTAGCAGAAACAATTTTTAATTAAAAATATAATTTTACTGCTTCAATAAATCGTAGTGCTCCTTTGTGATTGACGTCCATCACACTGCAGATGAAAAACAACAAACAGAAACAAAAAATTGTGCTCGAGTTTGAAGACAGGTTGTCATATACTCCTTGTCACAAATTGAAAGTAGCTATTTTTTAACCCGGCCGTAATTTAGGTAAACATTTGATGTTTTGCCAAATTTTATAGTCCTAATTCAAAATTACAAATCCGCAAAGTTTTTCACGACAATCAGCTTAAAAGGTTAAGGTTTCATAAAATGCATCCTTCAAAAGTTTCTTTAGTAATCTTTTTAAGTTACACTCCATTTGAAAACAAAAACACCTATCTAAAGTCATTTTAAAAAGTCTTGATGCCAACTTTGATGTCATCCAATACACCTTCAAATGTTCCTTGGCTCTTTTGGCATAATGCTTTGGTTGTCATTTGCAACCAGGTAAAGTTAATTATGAGTCTCTTAAGTGCATTTTATCCGCAATAGTGGTTGGGGGTGTTGGAGGCCTCTCCACTTAAGGATGATGGCAACTGAAACAATTCCATTACATTGACTACATTCGTATCTCTCTCTCTCTATCTCTCTTTTTCTCTACTGCCTATCTCTAGTTTACTTTGAAAAAGAATGAATCAATTCTAATTTTATTCGCTTTGTTGTTGTCCATTTTATCCATTTTTTGGCTTCTGTTCCAATTGAATGTAAACTAAACGTGTAAAAATTAAGTCAATTTTTCTGTATACCGCCTCCACTCTTTGTCTCTCTCTCTCTCTTTCACTCCCTATGTGCTTGTTGTGTGTGCAATTTCTAGTGAAACGTATCCGAATACGTACAAATGTGTATTTGGCACCAAAATCGGGCAAACGACAAAAAAAAACAACTAAAAATTATTGCATACATTGCCACATTTACAACAATCAACAGAATTTACAGAATTGTTCGAATGGTTGGACGATGTCTTTGCCATAGAATCGCCGCGTATTCCTACAGTTACTACATACTTTCGAATGGTTCTTTTTCCTAGCTCTGACTCTGATACCGACATGAATTTATGCCTAAATGCACTTTGAGATGTTTGCTTTGAAGGAGTGGTATACTGGCAGTGTACAATTTTTTACCCGTTTTCTGTACATTTCATGGCATACAATGCAAATGGAGGTATGTAATTTCCACAAGATTTGTGCGATTTTTATGCAAACATAAAAAGTAGTAAACTTATACAATTAGTATTCACTATGTATTAGCAAATTCATATGTTGAAGTAGAGTACAATATTTTACGCTTTTGTGGACATTATATGCTTGTGAATGGTATCATAGTGGCGGGTGTGCACAGCCATGTGTGTAAAGTAATGTAATTGTCACAAAATTTGTGTGAGTTTTATGCAAAGCATTAGGTGAACTTCTAAAATTTGTGTCTGCATTTAGTTCATATGGAAAATGCCACGCAGCGAACCTTAGGGGCAACAAATTAATGTCCATCGGGTATACTGTATAGTTTTGGGAGAAAATGTCGCTTCGTTGTACACAATGGATGTTAAAATGATTTGTTTTAGTGGCGACGAAAATTTATAATAGATTGTGTTTTTAGTTTGGAAAAGATACATTTTTATAAGAAAAAAATTAAGTAAAGATAATATTTTACAAGTGTGTGTACCAGAGAACGGCAAGGGTACACCCTAACAATAAGTGTACCCGAATCATTTGTGCGTTTACGACACTTAGAGTGTGATCGGCACTCTAAAATAAGGGTGGTTGCCTTGTACTGTTAATTTCGAACATGCTCATACGCACAATTGCAAACCGATTTCGTGCTCTTTTTCTGCATGTATACATGATCAAAATGCTAAAGCAAAAGGAATGAGCGAAATTGAAAGCACAACACTTGAGACAACCAATATGTGAGAGACATGTGTGTTGTTGTTATTCTTGCATTAGCTTCATAAATGCATACATATTTGTTTTTTAATACCCAGCTAGCATTTGGATGTTTGTTTGACGATCACGATTGTTTCGCGACTGGATTTCCAATCGTCACCACGATTGTCGGAGCAGAACTCGAAATCATAACTTTAAAACATGAGCGTTTCGCTCACAGCACATTATTGCGCATTGTTTTTTGTGATCTATCGTTGCTTTTCGTACATTTGCTTTGAGTGCATTGTGCCGTTCACTTATCTACGCAAAATCTTTGGGTGTCTGGTGAAATAGAATCGATGCTTACTGTTTGAATGAGTGACGAAATGCAAAAACACGAAACACGGAAAGCGATTTGTGCGTTTGGGTGTGTTATTCTTTTCTTGCTGTTTGTGAGTGCCACAAGCACTCCAAATTTATAAGTGTGATTCGGGTGCCAAAAAGTGACACCCTTGACGTTCTCTGGTGTGTACCAATTATCGCGGGATCAGTGTGTTATGTGAAAGACTAAAGCCCATTTTGGAGAATCTGATTGAACCTTATCAGTGTGGCTTTAGACCTAGTAAATCCACGACAGACCAGATATTCACACTACGACAAACCCTGGAGAAGACCCAAGAAATCCAGATCGATACCTACTATCTGTTTTTCGACTACAAAGCTGCATTTGACAGTCCGATACGACAGAAACTATTAGATGCTATGGCTGAGTTTGGTATCCCCGCGAAGCTGATACGACTTTGCGGGATGACACAGACTGACACGAAGTCTTCAGTGAAAATAGGCACAAATCTAACAGAGCCATTTTCTAAGAAGCGATGCGTCAGACAAGGCGATAGTCTGTCATGCGATCTCTTAAATATCATCATGGAGATGATCATGCGGAAGGCAGCAGTAAACACTACTGGCACCATCTTTAACAAAAGCCACATGCTGCTCGGGTATGCTGATGATATAGATATCATTGGCCGAGGACTGCGGGATGTTACTGCGGCCAAAGTGGGTCTAATGATTAATGAGGACAAAACTAAGTTATTTGTTTCAGCGAATAAAAAGTCTACTCGTCTGGGACGCTGCGTGATCGTTGACAACTTTAATCTTGAAGTGCTAGATGATTTTGTCTACCTCGGCTCCGCCATAAACAAAAATAATAATGTCAGCCTGGAAATGAAGAGACGAGTATTGATCGCAAACCGCTGCCACTATGCGCTGAGTAAGCGATTTAACGACAAAGCCCTCTCTCGGAGAACAAAGAACCAACTATACCAAACACTAATTCTACCTGACGGGCTCTACAGCGCAGAATACTGGGTATTGACACAAGCGGATCCATCTATTTTGGGAGTCTATGAGAGAAAAATACTTTGCAAAATATTAGAACCCATCATCGTTAACGGCGAGTACCGTCGTCAAATGAACTGTAAAACGATATCGACGTAGTCAAGCGCGATAAGTCTTCGGCAATAAGCTCAATGGGCGGCGCAGGAGTGAACGACCAAAACTTCGTTAAATGGACCAGGTGAAAGAGCTGTTATCTACACTTGGTGTGACGAACTATCTATAGACAAACGATTTAGGCTTTATCTCATATATTCTGTGTGGCTACATTTCTAAAATATTTCTTTGAAACTCAGGAATTATCAATTACACAAGGGAACAAGATATTTGTTGTTTAAGAACTGAATATTGTTTTAAAGGTAATTTGGGACGCTGAATCCAAATCTGCACTTGGTTTTTTTGTATCAGCTCGACTTTTCGCGATATACCGTTATGTCCATAACTAAGGCACTTCCACTACAAATATTTAAATAACTTGAAATCGGTTCACCATATTCAATTAAAAAAAAAAATCAAATTCGTCAACAAAATTATCTTAAATCCGTGCCTACATTGTTTTTAATTTGGCTTAGTAGTTTCAGAGATATCGTTGTAGTTTTAAAAAATAAAACAAAAAATTTACAAAAAAAAAAAATTTTTGTTTTTTAAAAATTCATAAAAAAAATTATTGCAACAAAAATCACAGTGTTTGTCTTAAAACATTTAGTTTAATATAGTGTGAATCAAATGAGCTTTATTTCATTATAATATCTGCACAACTTTTGATTTTGTCAACAATTTACTGAGATAACTAAATTTATAAAAATTACGATTTCCATACAGAAATAACATTTATTAATATGTTTGTGAAAGTGTAACTCGAGCAAACCTTAACGAATCGTTATGAAAATTTATCAGTATTAATATTTTTCGAAACGAACTTATGGGATTGTAAATGGGCGGAATAGCCCCACCCGTTCTGGCACCTCCCATACAAAATTACCTATTTTTGGATAATTAATATATCTTCGATAGCTGCCAAACAGACTACCGGAGGATATTGAAATTTGGTCAGTTTATTTATCTTGCAAAAGTAGACAAACCCTAGAAAAACCGAAAGCGTTGCCATACCCCTTCTGGTACCTCCCATACAAATGACCGAACTCACCCCAATAGTCTTACATACATATCTTTTTTGTAAGTACACTGAATTCAGTCAAACTATGCGGAAGTTTTACGGTTATGAAAATATAAATCAGGAATGAATTTGCACTATATTGGATCACCCCTTCTGGTACCTCCCATACAAAATTACCTATTTTTGGAAAATTAATTTTTCTTACTTAACTACCGAATTGAAACCTGCCGATTAATTAAATTTGGTCTGTTAATTAATATTGTAATAGGAGGCAAAACTAAAAATTAAACTATAAATAAATTTGCAAATTTATCATGATTTTTAAAAATACAAAATTTTAATTTTTTTTGGGTAAAAACAAAAAATTGCGAAAAATCTGTTATCACCGAATTTAGCATAACTCATTCAATTTTCAATCGATTATTATGTACATACATGTTTTAGAAAGCTATCTTAATATGATATTCAATAAAGCTAATAAAAATAACAATTTGCCCCCAACCGATTAACTTTCAGCGTGAAGAAAATTAAAATGTGTAATTTTTTGTGTAATTTTTTTTTTTTTTTGAATAAAACAGCCTTTACTCAGTCATTTTTTTTTGTAATATTAAAAAATTTGATTTTTTTCAAAGGTAACAACGATATCTTTAATAAAAAAATAAAATTTTAAAATCCGGCTTATGAAAAAAAAATTATGATTTTTTGAACTATAATTTTTTGGAAAAAAGTCGAAAATACGATTAGTACCTGTAACTTAAAAATTCGAGCTGATGGAGAAAAATGGAGATTAGATTTGAAATCAGCGACCCCAAATTAGTAAAAAACAGCTATCGAATTCCAAACAACACTCAAAAAGTTCAATTTTGTTCCCTTGTGTTATCAGTATATTTAATAACAATAAGTTAGATTTTTCCTAATAACACACGGATGTTGTAACAGTACTTAAAACCCCCTATACTCTCGTTAATTCGTGGAATTTCCACTTTAATTATTCAATATATGATGACTAGATTCGAGGTTTTAATCGCCACTACTATTATGAATTGGCAAATTTATGAAGATTCAATTCGATGCTATTAAAATACAAAACAAACGATGATTAATACAAACAAGAATGTGTCCGGTCTAAAGTAAGAGAAGCGAAAGATAACAAAACTAAATAAAAAGCAAAAAAAATAAACAAACACAAATAAAAAAAAATCCAGAAAATAATCTTAACCGCATATGACGTTCTTAAAATTATGTGAATGAAACTTATAACAACAAACTTGAATTCCTAGATGATGAAGGAGCAGAAAAGAAGAAAAACGCTAAAAAAAAATACACTGTCTGTTTTCAAGTCTAATGATCATTTAGAAAACTATATATTAACCATAGCGCGTCTTTGTCTGGAAAATACCTACAGACAGACAGAACAAACAAAAATAAACTATGATGGGGTAGGGTCAGCAGTTGGACATCAGGTGTGATTTAATTTTATTTATACTGTACTGTTGTTTTTTTAGCTTATTAAGATGTCATTAATAATTCAAGAATTGCATACAGTAAACGACGAAAAATATTGTTTGTTTTGGTTTTTTTTTGTGTGTGTTACATTTAAAATTGAATTATATGTATAGCTGAAAAAAACTTTTACTCTGAATAAAAGAAATCAACAACAAAAAGGGCGATAAACAATACAAAATTTCAGACAATATTGAAATGTGATTGACTGACAGACGGAGTGCATTGCCTTTACCTATTTGCTTTATTCCGAAGTTAATAATTGAAAATTATTTTATATTTTTTTAGCCGTTTTTTGTGCATGATTTCCTAGTTATTCAAAAACGAGGTTTGGTTTGCTAAGTGGAATGATGATCAAATATTGTTGGTTGATTCGAAAAATATTGAACATTTTTACTATACTCAATCTCTTATGTTATTGTAATACGACTAGTAATAAATATAACCTAGTAACTTCTAATGAGTTTTATGGCATTACGATATAAAATTGAGCATTACTAAATGCAGTAATTCGTCATCTTACTTCCATTGATTCCATGTGTAATCATTCATTATGTTGCATGTTGCAGCATATTACAAACTCATTCTGTTACATTGATGTTATGAACATTTAAAATTTTCAGTGTTTCATTTTATTTTAGGCAATTCCCATTGTTAGAAAAATATGTTTGTAACTGTTTGTAATTACACATTTTTATGGATGTTGGAAATTCCTCTAGATTGCGGCACCTTATGCTCACAACATAGGTATACAACATTTTTCAGGACCGCAAAAATACCCAGAGAAAAATACTCACACATAAAAACATGCATGTGTGTGTAAACTAGTTCTAGGTACCTGCACGTTAAATGAATGGCATTGAAAGGTCCGTAAATTCAAATCTATTTACATATTTAGACTAAACATACGCAATTGAAAATAATGTCATTCATAGACACCCAAAATACGAAAAGGAATATTGGATTTTTGTGCTGTGGTTTAATAATATTGAAAAAAGTAAGTTCTAATATGGCTTTTTACAACTTAGGTTCATTATACACTGGAAAGCGAAAAACTATATGTTCCACTATATTTCGGTGCAGATGTACTTGAGGGGTCATTATTCAAAACCCGAATCCACCCTGATAAGTAGTGTGACCGAACGTCATATTTGTACTTATTCAAAATAAGAGAGGTCATACGCATTATTACAGTGTTTTTTATTTTAAATTTGCTTTTTGTTTTAATAAAAAAGTTTTATTTCGTAATTAAAAACCACTGCATTTAATTTCATGATCATCCCAAAATGTAAAGAAATGCAACAAAGGTAATCTTAACTAAATACAATTTTGTTGTTGTAAAAGTGTAGTTGTTGATTCTATTTCATTCCTCATATTCGGGTTGTACATCTGCACCGAAATATAGTGGAGCGTATAATTTTCGCTCTCCAGTGTACATAACCCTTCCAACTAAAATATGTTTGCACTTATTGAAAAAGTTTGAAATAAAAGTAAGAGATTTCTTTGACGTTAAAAAAAAAATTACATTCAAGAATTGTTGCAATTTTATTGTGAACTTTTGGAATCGATCAAACTATCGATCATAGAAATAATGCCTTCCCCATAGAAGGTATTCTAAAAGAACAGAATCACCAAAATATACCTTGGTTCAGACTTAAAGGAGTTGGTATAACTTTACATAAAAAACCATAGACAGAAAATTCTTTAAGATCCGTTGATCGCCAGATCTGATTGAAGGTCATCCAAAGACGACGTTCTTGAATGTCTTTATTTCATGACATTCCATAAAGCCAATGTGTTTTACGCATGCCTTTCAGCTTCTATGGAAGTCCTGGTGGTTTTTCAGAATGGAGTGTAAAATTTGAAGACCTGTATGAAGGCCTGATTGAGGGTCATCCAAAGAAGGCATTCTTGAATGCCTTCATTTTATGACATTCCATAAGGTCTTCATTTAGAAGGGAGTGAAGAAGGCCTTGACCAACACTGTCACCGTAATTAAGAAAGCAAGTTGCAAGTGTTTTTCGCATGCCTGTCAGCTTCTACAGAAGTCCTGGTGGTTTTCGAGAATGTAATGTAAAATTTTAAGACCTGCATGAAGATCTGATTGAAGTCCATCCAAAGAAGGCATCCCTTCATTTAGAAGGGAGGGAAGAAGGCCTTGATCGACAATGTCACCCCGTGTAATTTTAAAAGCAAGTGGCACTTTGTTTAGCATGCCTTTCAGCTTTTATGGAAGTCTTGGTGGTTTTCCAGAATGGAATGTAAAATTTGAAGACCTGCATGAAGGTCTTTAGCTGAAGGGCTTATGGAAGGTTATACAAAGAAGACATTTTTTAATGCCTTCATTTCATGATATTCCACAAGGCCTTCATTTAGAAGGGAGGAAAGAAGGCCTTGCTCGACCATGTCACCCGTGTAATTTGGAAAGCAAGTGGCAATGTATTTAGCATGCCTTTCATCGTCTATGGAAGTCCTGATGGTTTTCCCGAATGGAATATAAAATTTGAAGACCTGCATGAATGTCTTTCGCTAATGGTCATCCAAAGAAGGCATTTTTAAATGTCTTTATTTTATGCCTTTCAGCGTCTATAGAAGTCGCGATGGAAGGCCTTCCAAGACATGAATTCCGCTACTGGAAAACTAATCATAATTTATAAAGTATATTAATTAGTTTATTAGTTTATATTAAGGCATGTAAACATTTTTTTGTTCCAGTCAACATTTTATTAATTTAAATATGTTTCTAATTTACTATTATATGGCGTAATATATTGTTATAGTAAAATTTTACGCGATTGTTCAATTGTATGTTATTGGTAACATTTTATGTTACTCATAATATTTTATGTTACTGATTACATTTTATGTTATCAGTGACATTAAATTTCATATTTGTCACTGTCTAAATAAATGTAAAAAATTAATGATTTTTATGAAACTGAAATTTTAAATCATTACACAGCACAACACATTATTTTGGGACTCAATTCGGAGAAGCCCCAAAAAATAGAAGTTCTGCATCATTCGGTTTATCAAGTTACATGCCATAATAATTTAATATCGATTTGAAGTTAGTAAGTATCGTATAGGGGAATTTGTCACGTTTTAGGCTCTTTTGTTATATGGTGGCGTATAATTATCACAAGTAATATTCCACGTAAATCATACGCCACGAAGTACAACAGTTTTATTGCAACTGCTACAAAATAAATTCAGTTCAAAATCATGAATGATTGGAAAAGTGACACTGTTGCTTTTGTAGGGTAATGTGTAATGGACAGATTAAAGGAATTGTAATTCTTAATTTTTTTTAAATTTGTTGGTTCTCGAGTTATGTCAAACAAAAGAGCCTAAAACGTGACAAATTCACCTAAACAATACGTACTAACTTCAAATCGATATTAAATTATTACGGCATGTAACTTGACAAAGCGAATGATGCAGATCTTCTTCTTATTGGGGCTACTTTCACGTGCAGTTCTCAGAATTGAGTCCCAAATCAATGAGCTGAAAAATTTTGCACTGTGTTATTAAAAGTTGACTAATGTGTGTTTGTCAAGTTTGAAATCTAAATTATTTCTTCTATAAAAACTGCAAAATGGGTTTAAATATAATTTCAAAAACAAATTATTATTTTTTTTGCCACATTTACTAGTACAAATATGTTTATTAGACCATTTAAAACAAAAAGTAAATCAGAATTTTTGAACCATGCCTTTTTATAGCCAAAACCCTTAAACGATTTTGCGCGACCCCTAAACGTCGATCAATTTTCAAGTATTATACACCAAAATTTTTGTTTTTTTAAGTAGAATGAAAAAACATATTATCCCATTGACATTTCGAAAAAACTGTTTTTTGTGAAATGGCCTAATATTTATAGTAAAATTTTATTTGTTAATCATTCCAGTGGCTAATAAAGTTATAATTTGTATTATAATTCCTCAAGCCTGTTGTATCATGTGGTTTACGACTTTTATCATGACATTTCTATGCGGCTTATTATCTTATTAGAGTTGGAATATATTCCTGACTTATTATCCTTTCATATTTAAAATATACCTGAACTTAATTCCTTTTTCATATAACTTAGCAGCCAAACCTCGTTTACATATAACTTAATACCTCTCTATAATATAGTAAAAGAGATAAGGGGAAAGTTTATATATATATATATTTTTTTTTTACTTGTGCCTTTAGAAGCTTCTATATCGCAATATGTTGAACTTCTTCATTTACGTCAATTACTTTGCAAATTTAGTTATTTTTAGCTACATAAGTATGTTGTAGTAGCAATAGTATCACTATATCCTTTGTGTTGCTATTTTTTAAATGTTGTTGCAGTTGCTGTGGCTGTTGTTCATTCTTCTTCCCTTTAAAACTTTAGTTTAAGGAATTCGTGTTGAAGCAGTTTAGCACTTGTTCGTCGTTATATTTAAGCTTTCTTTTTCTTTTTGCATTTATTTGGCAAAATGAAGTGATTTGTTTATAAATCCTTTCGCCGCGTTTTGGCAACAATACGAAGAGTAGCGTAGTACTTGCGATGACAAGGACTTTAGAGATGGGGGAAGACAAGTTTGGGGCTTGTAGGTAGTCAGTCTTGTGGCAAGGGTGCAGCAACGATGACGACGTGCAAGTTAACTTGTGTAACGTTGCTGCAGTGATATGATGGCTGGCGTTGATACAGTTGTTATGTTATTTTAGTTGCTGTTTTAATTTCTTGGTAATACAACTAAACTAGACCCGCTAGTGCCAATGTGGTGATGGCAATGACGAATGTTTGGTAGTGGTGAGAAGAGTATTCTCTTTATTTTGTACACTTGGAATATATAGTTGTTGGGAACACACTTGTATTTGTATTATAAATTTCACTATGAATTCTGCAATATAAATTTAGTAGATTTGTTTAGCATTTATCGATTTATAAATTTTTTGTTTGAAATTTAATCATGAAATATAATTGAAAATCACTGCCATTATTCACTTGATCTTTTAATCGGGCATTTTTTATATTTAAATTTATATCCGTTTATTTTTTTATTTTTATTTTTTTTTCAATTTTTGTTTTTATATTATCTCTTTATAAGAATTTAAAAAACGTTTTGTTTCTCTTGTTTTAATGTTTCACAATTTTGTACTTTCAACTGTTAAATGTTATGTTGTTTGATTAAGATATAATTTAAATAACTCTCTAAGTTTTCTGTTATTGGTATGTTGTTCCTTTTATTTTTTTAAATTACAGGTAACGTTAATGTAAACTGCAAATTTTGTGTTAATGTCAACAAAAATATTGTTGTTATAAAAAGCATTTAATGTTGTTATCATTTAAGTTTACAGATAACGTAAATGTAAACACTAACATTTTGTATTATTAGTAACATAAAATATAAGCGGCGGACTACTTTGAAGTACTAATAAGATTTTATTAATAAAACAAAATAATAATAATAAATAATAAGATTTTACGTTGCTTTCATTATATTGTTATTTAATACCAATTTTAACATGTAATTATAACATAATGTTTTAGCATTGATTTGGAATTTATTTAAAGCTCAAGACCAGTGTTTTTGAAAGAAGTTTATAGCAGAATGATATTCTCATAATGCCTGGCAGTCTGTACAGCTGTTTCGGATTCAGCCACGAATCCTCGTCGGCATACTTTGGTTATTGCTTAAATTTTATATTGATCTACAATATTTCCGCTAGATTGTTATGGTTATGCTTGTTATGAAATGTTAACATCATGCTACTAATAACTGATAACATCCAACGTTAATGATATCCTATTATATGTCAGATTTAATTTGGGACTTAATTCTAATAACTACACGTGAAAGTAGCCCCACAAAGAAGAATTTCTGCATCATTCGTTTTGTCAAGTGACATGCCATAATAATTTAATATCGATTTAAAGTTAGTATGGGGGAATTTGTCATGTTTTATGCACTTATGTTTGACATAACATAAATACGTATGGTCATCTTAAATAATATTCCACGTAAATCATACGCCACGGAGTACAACAGTTTTACTGTAACTGCTACAAAATAAACTCAGTTCAAAATCATTTGATGAATGGAAAAGTGAAACTGTTGCTTATGTAGGGAAACGTTATATGAACAGATTATAGGAATTTTAATTCTTAATTTTGTTTAATTTGTTTCAGCTAAATCGGACAAGTGGTTCTCGAGTTATGTCAAACAAAAGAGCCTAGAAGGTGACAGATACGATACTTACTAACTTTAAATCTATATTAAATTATTATGGCATGTAACTTGGCAAAACAAATGATGCAGAACTTCTTCCTTTTGGGGCTACTTTCACTTTCAGTTCTTAGAATTGAGTCCCAAATCAATGAGCTGAAAATGTTGTACTGTGTAAATTTTAGTTAGTGGGTTTTATTACATGTTAATGTTATCAACATAAAATACTATTAACATAAATATGTAATACTCGTAGTATTTGATGTTTTTAGCAATCGCTGTTAACTTTTTGTGTTAATGGCAACAAATAATGATAATTTTATGTTACTGATATTAAATTACATTACATTTAATAATACTGTTAATTTTACTGAAAACATCCTAAGATTTCTGACTAAACATTTAATGTTACTTTTATTCTTTATCATTGTAAGTATTATTTAATTTACTGAGTACATTTTAAGTAATCTGCAACTCTTAATATAACATTTAGTATTTGCACTGTTAATAACATTTAAATTGCAGTTAATGTTACTGGTATGTTAATGATAACATTTAATTTTGCTTGCAACATAAGGCTGCTAATTGTTAATGTTACTGTTAACATTTGTCATTGCTGTTTCACGTTTAATTGTTTTTTCACATATGTATTTCACTATTTTTAAATAAATTTTATATTAACTGTGTACAATTTTGTACAATGTTTGCTATAGTTAAAACTTTTTTTGGTTTTTAATTTTTGCCTATTTTTTTTTTTTTTTGTAATTTAATTTTTCATATATTTTTTTCTTTTGTTTCGTATTTTTAGATTTCACTTTTACAAATATCAATTTTCATAAAATTTTGCGGTTTCTTTTATATGTCGTTTTTCTTTTGCATTTTTTAACCGCATATAGGGTTAATATTCACATTATCATCATTTTTTTATCCAACTTTTCAACTCCACCTCAATGGTTACGGACGATACCGTTACATGTCAAAATTCATAGTTCAAAATTACACCAGACAATGAAAAGCAACTGCAAAATTAACCACACTAACAACACGCTAGAGAAACTCACACACATTCAAATGACTGATAAGACGCGTCCGGCCTCTTTCACGCTTTAATGTCGATTTTGAACTTTATCAATTAGTGAATAATAACATTTCATTTTTGCGAGTTAAATCTTACGCGCCTCTCTCACAATCACTTCATTTGTTTGCACTTTGCCTTTCATTCTTTGTAGTACAACAAACATTTATATATTTCTAAATTTGCGAAGTGAAATTCTTTTTTTTGGCAGATTATTTTTAAAAAATAAACAAAAAATTTATCTTTTAAACATTTTATTTTTTTTTTGGCAAAATTTTGCTTTATTTGTCGTACCCGTTTATTTTTGTTATTTTATTTTGTGTTTTGTTATGGTTTTCCAATTCACAAAAACAAATAGAAATAAACACACACAGAAACACGTTGCGTTCTTTTCGTACCGTCCGTTACGCCGTCATTTTGTAAAGATTCACGAACTCAAACTGACAGCCACAATGAAATTCTTCCACTGCTGGCGCACATTTACGATATTTTACTACAAGTTTTTACGATACGGTATTTCAAATATGATTCCACACATTACGGTATTGCGCTCTTGTCATTGCTCTCTTCATCACTCGTAGTGTGGTTCTCTTAAACCCATACTCTTAAGTTGTTTCGAATGTTGTCATTTTCATCATCATTGATATGAAACACGTGTGTACCATTGCTTTGAGTTCTTATGATATTATGATTCTTTGTCTAGTCGTCGTAAAAATCAAGTAGATATGAGCAAAAAAAATGGAAAACCATTTAGAATACTATCCCCAAAATATTCCCAGTGAAGACAAAAAGAAAAATGTAGAAGAGTTTTTTCCGGTAGTTTTCACTTTTGTGCCAGTACACAAAGGATGACGCGAACAAAGAGTATTGCACTGCACTATGGTCTAAAAATATGAAAATATGAAAAACATTGTTAAATTAACATCTCATAAATTATGATATCAAATGAAGTTCAGGATATCACAAGAAATCTTTTTGCTATTTACCATTATTAGAAGTATTTCAAGTGTTTTGTTTTTGATGAAAATTTTTGGTTGTTGGCCTTATTGCAAAAAAAAAGTAAGACAATTTTTTGTTAATGTTTTTACGACATGTATTAACATTTGAGAATGAAAAACTATATATCAATATATAACAGAAAACTAAATATTTGTAAAGTCTTACGTATACATTAGTGTAGCCGTTTAGGGCTATAGACTTTTCTTGTGGTAGGTCAATAGTTTTAATACACGTTTCGTCCCAGTAGCGGAAAAGACGAGGCATTGTAAAAATATGCCTGCAAAGGCAATTTGTTGACATTCAAGTACGCCTTCCTTTACCAGGTATATATACAGGCTATAATAAGTCATTCACTAAGTCTAACAAAAAATGTCATACCCATGTACATTTCGCTTCTAAAATGAGACCTTCAAAGAGGCCTCTTACTAGGGTGAGAAAAGATCCGGCAAGCATGCCTCTTTCCCTTCTTAAAACTGCCCTGTGAGCAGCCCTACTGTATATCCCACAAAAATTACATAGATGTACGCAAACTTTCTTACCTTAAACATGCCTGTTGACAGGCTTATTAGTTGAAGGCAGAATTTACGCTCATAGCCGTGCACTTGTCACTTCTCTGATTAGACCTGTTGACAGTCCTCTTAAGGAGGACTGCTGTTTATGAGAACCACATGTATGCTATTTGTCGTACAACAACTTTATTATGTGAAAGCCGAGTAGGTAGCATGCCCAATTATGAGTACTGAGGTCGTGAATTCGATTCCTGCTGCTGGAGTTTTAAAAAAAGTAGTTAATACAAATTGTAACAAAAATATTGTATTAAAAATTAACAAAAAGTATGCAATCATTTAATATAGAAATAATTTGCACGTTTTTTTAATTTTATCTTATTATTAATAAGTCAAGCTATGTTTTTTATTACAGTTCTTCTATAAATGCTCTTTTGCAGGCCTGCAAGCTGGTCTGCAGTAGCAATGCCTCATAGAAGGCCCATGTTTTTAGGGCTCCAAGCAGGACTTACTAGGCATGCCTACTAAAACGCCTTCAATGAGAAAGGGAATGTGCAGGCCTTGCCTGCCTATGGCGCCCTATGTTAATTTGAAATTAAAGTTGCAGTTGTAGGGTAGGGCTTCTGACTGCCTTTGCAGGCCTGCAAGAAGGCATGCAAGGCCCCATTTTTTGATGCTGAGGTATTTCTGTAACACAGATACATTCAATCCCCAATGCAATAATTCACATTTGTTTGAATGGCGATCTATTCCGAACATCTGTTTTTGATTAAACCGTAGGAATTGTTCCGTGAGTCAAAAAATGGGAGCGTGTTAATAAATTTGGGCGACCAGCCGTGGCATGATGGTTAGAACACGCGACTACCGTGCGGGAGATCACAGGTTCAATACCTGGCTCAAGTCATCTAAAAAAAAATTATTTCATTGCCGGGCCGGCCCCCCTCTTTCTTAGTTTCAAATTATTTTCCCAAAATAATGTACCGTGTTACAGAATTGTTTATGCTAAAAACAACATAGTTGCAAAGTTCTATAAAAAATATTTTCTTAATACCCTGCAAGAGATTGGAAAAATTTTAAGGAACTTGGGGAGTACTCGACCATACCTACAACGTGCACTAGGTAGGTCTGGTCGAGTACAACATTAATCTGTATACCAAAGTTCCCTTACTCTCTCAAAATTTTGACTAACGATTATACATATCACCGAGTTTAGAGGCTTATGACTCAGTCAATTCTTTCCCGATTTCAAACTGTTTTGAAAATAAGAATCTAAGAACCTTGGATAATTTTACATACCTTTGTTTTTTCCTCGAAACCGCAAACTTTTTGGATTTTTTTTAAATTTTTTAAGTTTGAAGAAAATTTTTAATTTTGTAATCGTCTTATAGTCCCAACACCGTTCCAAATGACAAGATATACTTGTTCCCAAAACTGAATATCTAAATTATGCACCAAATGAATTTGGAAAAACATTTCGAAGCCGAGGTATGATATGATTTTTCTTCCGATACTTTGATGCAACTTTGAATCTTCACTTTAAATGTCCCCGATCTGATACGTGTCAAACTTGTGATCAATTTCAAAAGAATCTTTCTTCTAGTACGCTGATATTGAAAGAAAAAACCTTAAATAAGAGAAGAAGGTACACAAAGGCGGAGACTTTCTTAAAGGATATGAACGAAAAGCAAAAGTTGGGAGCAGACGTAGCACATGCCTCTTCCTAGGGTATCATTTGAGGATGTGTTTTACAAACTCAATGCTGGCTGTACAACTTTGCTATATACTCTGGGAAAACAGGACATTATCAAGGTGGTCGGAAAAATCATCGAATGAGCTAATAAGTTTCCTCTACCATTATGTGTTGGATCCCGCAGATTCTTGATAACTGACAACTGTGAACCTCAGAACAAAAATCATGCATTAACTCAGCTTTTGTACTATTTGGTTGATAGAAGAAGATGACTCCCTAAAATAGTGCACATGTTTCCTGAACCAGGTCATTTATTAATGTCATGGATATCACTTCAAGCGTTCACTATCAAGCGCTAGATGCGCTACAAAATGTTCATTCTTGGGACATGTTAATTGAGTAGTTAGTATATTTGGATAACAAATACAATTTAGAATATGATAGCTGTAAAGTTAGTGCAAATATCATGCACCAATCAATAGTAATAATAGTAATAAGCTTCTAAAGGCAAAATTTCCAAATAAGCTATTTAATAAACAATATTTTCCTACAAAAGGAAATTGAAAATTGTATTAATAAATAAAATAAATAACACTATGCAATCATTGTATCGGGCTATCAAACGATAGCATTTGATCTCAGTAAAAAAACCTGAAACTCCATTTTACTCCACTACTTCATGATATTTTTTACAAAAGTTTGAAATTTGATATTTTAGGTCGAAAGTCGAATCGGATACCCATATTAATATTTTCCGGGGAATATTTCCTCAAAACATTTTAACCCTCTAGCCCCCAGCCGAATGTGATATTTTAGGCCCAAATTTTAAAAATAAGCTTAAAATACAACTTTGGAGGGAGGTCACGAGTAAGAATCTTCGATAGAAATATTCTCCAGAAAATTTCACTAAGTCACAGAAGACAAATAACCTCTACGATTCAAAGGTTATTAAATAAAATCAAAATGACATTTTAAGTAGTCTATTGTTGAGCAAAGAGTGCAAAACACATTTTCGCTTTTTTTTACAGTGGTTTGAAGTTTTTTTTATGGTAAAAAGTCAAATCAAAGAATATGAATAATCGTGTATAAAAATACATTTGGAATAGTTCATGGCTTCAAAGACATACATTAAAATTTTCAGGGGAATATTTAAAAAAACATTTTAACACACGTGTTAATTCACAACAACGCAGATAGGTTCTCTGCCTTATTCATAGAAAAAACTTAATTTCCTTTACACCAGTTAAGTTTTTTCTAAGTAATTGCGGCTTGGCTTAACGAATGACTAAAGTAAATTCTATACAACTTTATTGGATTTTTTTAATAACGTTTAGGATTTTTTGAATAAACTGACTTCTAATAGATTAGACTTTTAGAATGTACGGACTTCTAATTAGGAAATTATATTAAATTTTAAGTAAAATAGCTTATCTACCAGGACAAGATTGTTTTTACAGGACAAGATTGTTTGCAAATAGTTTAATTTTGTATCTCTTAAATACAAAATACCATTTTAAATTTTCATTAGTCTAAAGACTCACTAGGTCTAGTGTACACGATAGGGTTTATAGCACATTTAAAATTTTGAATTCAATTAAAACATCCATGTTTGGCGATAGTCTATTACTTTAAATAATCTACTTAAGTCACTCTTTAGCAATTACTTTCAACCCAGTGTGTTCTCAATGTAACCTTTTTTAATTTTTCTCTTCTGTAGACGCAACAACCCCACAATGAGGAAACATTTACTTTCATTTTTATCGAGTTTCCTTTTTAAAAATACATGATGATACAGTCTGTCGTCGTTATAAATGCCATCACCTCTCGAACAATCCCCTGAACTTTCATTTTAGCCATAAACATCACCATCTCACAGCTGCAACAGCAACGTCACCAACCTCAGTACCAGATACATAACCATTCATAGAAATTTTTTTGGGGGTAAACTCTGCTGCCAACGCATATTACAACAATTTAGTTTACTTTTCACCAATCTGATGGGGTTTCGCCTATCCATTACTCCTCCCTATGCCATTTGGAATTACAGTTGTCGAGCAGACATCATAAATCATTTTGGTTTAGGAAGCAAAAAAATCCCGGAGAGAGATAGATGGACCAAGGAAACACACAAAAGAAGATTTTCAAGTGCAACGCCATCCATCTGACTAAATTCAATTTATTCGACTTGGATGAAACAACAATGGACATTAATAACAACATCATGAGCATCATCATCATCATCATCATGTTACTTAAACAGGTTTCCCTTAGTTTAGAATTGAGAATATTTAAAAAAAACGGCGTCGCAATTTGAAATGAAAAGTGAAAATTTATTCACCTCATCTTCATACAGTGGCGGCAGAAAAGCATAATTTACAGCAATTCATTTATGTAACAGTGTACAATTTGTTCAATGTATCTGCTCTTCGACGAGAAAGTGCGAAACTGTTAAGTTGTCGGCTATAAAGATGCGTCCATGAACAACAATTTTTCAACTTGATGGTAATGATGCGCGTGATGTTGCTGAAGTTTTCATATTTCACCACCAGAAATATGAAATTCAATATATTTCATTATGTTTATGTTTTGTAACAGCTCATAAATTTTCATTGTTTTGTTTTAAATGAGTTGACGATAGTCTTGCTGTTGAAGGGCCAAGAATCTGCATACTTTTGGGTGTGGGACGTATTCAAGGACATTACAATACATAACGTTAAATGTTCATTAGAAGAAAAATAAGATTTTATGATTTATTGCATTTGAATGGATGTAATAGTCTACAGGAATATGAAGAGTTGTATGGGTTACATGCTGAAAAATCGTGTCTTCAACTTCGAACTTATGCAAACAGCTACGATGGGCCATGAGCAGTGGTTTGGGGGTGAACCCTCAGAAAACAAAATTGGTTATCGTTACCGGTAGATATAAGGCCAAGGTCTTCGGGCCAATGAAACTGAATGGTCTCAACGGTGGCCAAGTACCTAAGTGTTGTTCTTAATCATTAGCTAAATTGGTCAAGGAATATCGAGAAGTGGTTAAAGAGGAGTGTCAATGTTCTTTATGCGTGCAGGAACTCTTTAGGTAAAAACTGGGGACTCAGCACGAAGGTGACAATCTAGCTGAATACTGCGGTAGTCGGTCCAAATATTACATATCGACATCAGAAATGCAAAAGGGCTTATTATCACTTTTGAAAATTTTACAGGAGGGATACAAAGCTATATAAAATGATTAATATAACAGTTACAACAATGATTTTTTTCTTAAATAAAATCGTTATTTTTGATCCTAGGATGCTACTTTTTGATGGTGTGTATGTCGATGCAGTGTACCACTTCCAATTAAAAGCTCAGTTTTGAGGATCCTTTTCCATTTCTAATGACAGGAGCCTGTCGTTTGTCTGATCATGATTCTCTGGAAAATTTTCACCAGCCCATTTGTTACCATTTTGGCTTAGTGGAGAATTGGATGTGGAAAACAACCAGCAGACGTCTGATCTTCAAAACCGACTGAATAACTGCTAGATCGGTGTGGTCCGAATATACCAGATCCCGATCGGGTTACATGATTAGCCTGAGCAGGACAACTGCCGCGTTTCTGAGGACGAAGAGAAAGCCCGAGAAGATGGAACATCTTTTTTACAACTTAGGGAAAGGTTATATAGAGCAGTGAACGGCATCCCAATACAACCACAATATGAATTTATATTGGTGAGTTGCTCTCTCTTTCCTCTCTCACTGCAGTGAAGAAAATTGCTATATAGTTTTTTCATAACTATGAACAAAATTATATAAAAATCTAGGAAATAATTGATAAATATTACTGCCGTGCGTGTGGTAAAGTACATTAACATATTAGAATTAATTTTGAACGAAAAAATGTATTTCTTTTATTGTTGTGCTAACAACAAGCGTCGATACAACAGAATTTATTTGTCTGTTTTCATTCAATGTGTCAGCTAATGCGTGTGTTGCTCTGTCTCCCATGGGCTAACTTACGCCGTTGACTGATATAGAGGACCTAGAGCAGTGAACGGCAGCCCAATACAACCACAATATGTGTTGGTGAGTCGCTCTCTTCCCTCTCTCACTGTAGTAAAGGAAATTGTTATATAATTTTTTCATAACTATGAACAAAATAATAATTTATAAATCCTCGAAATAACTGATAAATATTACCGCCGTGCGTGTGGCAAAGTACATTAACATATTAGAATTTACTTTTACCAAAAAAATGGTTTTCTCTTACTGTCGTGCTAACAACAAGCGTCGACACAACCTCATCAGAAGAATGCTCAAGCGAGACTGAATGCATTTGTTTGTTTTTGTTCAATGTGTGTGAGAATACATGTGTGGCTCTCTCGCTCATGTCGCCCATGGGCTACCTTAAGCCGTTGACAGACCTAGAGTCTATCTCCTGAGTCAGAGTAGGCAATTTAATAGGTTTCATGCGTTTTTTCCATGACTAACTGGGCCAATATGATTGGGGATCTTCCACGATGTTCTCCCCTCCCCTTTCTTCTTCATAAACGGACAATCACCATCGATCAACAGATCTCGGTGTGTTGGGTGATCTAAACCTAAACCTAATCTCTTGTAATTCAATATTTTCATTTGAAAGTTCTCAGTCCAGCCAAATAGAACCCGGGGATCTTGCTGCTTGGTTTAAGACTATAAAATTTTGGGTACAGAGTTTAAACGAGTTCGTACAAGTCGTAGGAGCTGACAAGACCAACACTGTACTGGTCGACCAGTTGAGGAGTCCACGCTAGAAACGGTTGAGAAAATCCACACAATGATATTGGATGATCGTCGCACAGTGGTCGATTTGGATCGAAAATGGCATGAGGTATTGGTGGCCCCCAAAAAGCTTTGGCGGCATCTTGACTTATCAAACCTCATGGAAAAACCTTGAAGGATCCTTGACCAAGGTTGGACATCAATACGGAGACATTTTTTAATAATGTATATGGTCAATTCCACGGCAAAAATGTCTATTCAGATTAAAGGTTCGGAGAATTTTTTCATGCACTTTTTCGTGTATTTGGCGAACTATGTTGCGAAATTCTAAATCATTTGAGGAATTTCAGTATAGTCATCCAAGGTGGAGGTGAGAGAAATCTCTCTCAAAAAAATTCTCAGAATTCATCCTCAACAATATCCATCTTTTCCTCGTTCCAATCTCCAACCTCATGTGTAGCCTGTTTGACCAAATTCTGTAGCTCATCAGGTAGGTCTTGGTTCATAGAATTCCTGTCTGTCGCTCTCAAACTACAAATGTATGGATCGGAAGTGATGAGGAATCGCTGCCATATATCTTCCAAATTTTGTTTTATAGACATCTGCCACGCGAAGTTCGTCCGAAAATTCTTAAAATCTTTGTTTCTGTGCTCAAGAGCTTCTTCTGATAATTGTCCTTAACATGTAAAAAATATGAGTAATGGAAGAACTTGGAAAAATATTTAAGGGTAGTGGTGCTTTACCTTGTGGTAGAATCGCTAAAGTAATGATATTCACAACCTGCAGCAATACTTTATGCATGGTAGGTGACATACTCCACCAACCATATTTTTCTACGACAAGCCGACAACCCGCTGTGTGTTGCATGTGTAACCCTGTGTTCAGCCCGGAAATCTTCGATATCTTCATTAGTTGCAACTTGTTGCAACCAGAAGAAGTGACAAAGTGTAACCAAAGGATCTACCTTTAAGGTGAAATTGGTTTCAGAGTGTTCCGAGATGTTCCAAAATAGTTTGAATATTGTCATACGGGATTTTTCAGTCTTTGATAAATACTTTCGGGTTGCAAAATAAAAATCGACCCTCCTAACAGTGGAATTATCTTTGCGGAAAGTTTAAACAAGTAGAAAAACAATCTAGAAGATCGAAAGTGACCAGTGACGTATTGCATTTCAACCTTTTCGGGTTAGTGTGGTTTACCGAATTCACTTCTAAAAAAGGCTTCCCTAAAACATTCGACCGCGGATTATGGGTTATATTTAGCTATGGGGGTGCACAAATTTGGGTTTGAACTACCTTAGACTATCAAGGAAAGGTAGACATAGTTAGAGAAAGGTTTCTGGAACTTCCAAAAATGACCCTCATGCGCGCCTTTTTAAAGGAAATCGACCACAGTGCGTCGGCTGAAAGTGAGTGAACCATCTGAAATTATGGGCATAGTGCTATACATCACATATAGATGTTTCAATAGAGTGTTTGGCGATGTTCCACCGCAATTGAGACAAGTTTTTGCATTGATAGATAAACATGGATGAATTATGGGTCCATCACTTCACACCTGAGACAAAGGAACAATCAAAACCGTGAACTAGAATGAGAGCGTGTCCAAAAAAGTCAATTATAATTCCATGCGCAGGTAAGTACAGCAAGTCGATTGTTGCATTATATTTGAGAAAATTTAAGTCTTTCAAATAGATTAGTTAAGCTGCCAAAATTTTTGTATTTTTTATTGTCTTCATAAACGTCTTGTCCTACTCTCGTATATTTTAAGGTGCATTCAAATGTAGGTTATTTTCATTTAAATCATCGTTAGTAAATACACTCTCGTGTATGTGAACCAAAAGAGTACTACCATCAATAAAATGTGATTAAAGAGGTTGTTAAATCTAAAGCAAAAGACAAAAAAAAATTGGCAACAACATCGAAGGCAAACCCCGCTGGCGAGGGCAATGATGGCTCAGCAATTGCGACACTTTATTTTAATGGAATTTGTGCCATTCTCGCTAGGATGTATAATTTTGTGTCAATAACCTCGCCACATAATAACTTTATCGTCGCTCTGTCACATATCGTTTGGTTAAATAAATACGGCCGAACGGAATTCTAACGTATTTCGATCACATATTGCCTAAATTTGATATTTGCTGTGCAATCATCGCACACACTCACACATACATGATACTGCCCCATTCCACTTCCATATCCTAGACAAAAGTTATCACTCTCCTGGCTAACTTCCGTTGTGCGATGCTTCTTTATTTTAATTTTGAAAGAATGTGTTGTTGCTATTGGTAACATTCTGCTTGTTTTGTTGCTGTCGCTTTTTGGCCCTAAATTCAGTTTCTAGCTATATCTCAATATCTTCATCTATCTATCTTTATATTTTCCATCATGTATTGCTATGGTTGTTCACATTATTTATTATGTATGTTTTATGTGTGTATCCTCATCATCTTCTGCAACGTGTTAGTGGTCGGGGTCGTGTTGGTCGGGGGCCTCCTTGAATTGTCTTAGTTAGCTTCGCATTGTTCTGCTGGGTGCGTTTGCTCCTCCATTTTATTATTATTATGTTTTGTTTCCTTTTTTTATGCCTCTCACGTACGTATTACATGTCTGACGCACAGCAATATGTAGACATAAGCGCCGCTGCTTCAATTTCTGTCATTCCTTCTGGTATCCTTCTTTGGTTAGTACCCCTCTCACCAATTCAATGTGTCTTTCTGCTTCCCTTACTATTATACGTTTATGATGATTTGTTGTTGTTGTCATATTAACATTAATAATGTTTACAATTTCATGGTACATAAACCCAATCTTTGCACCAGGACGAAGTTCCTTCGACGACCTCGTACTCACCTAGAGAGAAAAAGGTTCAATTTTACATTTCCCCTCTCGAATCAGTTCATCAACTAATGCTCAATTTACCTTAAATACTTTGGGGTTTACACAATCATTTTCTTGTAGGGTTTATCCTGGGATATTTGTTTTTTGATAAAGAAAATATTTGTTGGTAAAAGTTTATTAAAAAGTCTAGATTTTACAAGACATTAAAGGTTTAAGGAGTTTCCAGGCATTTGTGTTCGCAAAGTCAAAAACAAACTTTCTTAATTGTTTCATAAATTTATACGAATTAAAATATGAGTCCCTTGGGCTGCATTTAGTATTTAAAACAAAGATTATAGCTTTCAATCTGCTGAGGTAATGTTTCCTAAACGAGTTGATTTCTTGATGATAGCAAAAAAATAAGGAAAACGCTTCTCTTTGTTGATAACGGAATTTTCAAGTCAAAAGATTACATCTAAAAAAAGTTAAAAAAAAAACAATTTGTGTTTATGTTATAGACCTATGTAAGTACAACAAAGGCTGTACATTTGGCCGTATCGATTTTTTTAAAATATCTTTAGAATTGAACAAATATCCTAAAACGTAAACATTTTAGAAAAATTCTCGAAGTCCGCAGGACATTAATATCAATGTTTACATTAAAAGTTGTCCAGAAAAATAAAGTTTTTTAGTCAAATTGATAAAAAAAAAAACACCATATTGAGTGCAGATTAGCATATAGGTCGTAAAGTCGTAAAAATCAATGGAAAAATTACAAAATTATTCACATTGAAGTGAAAAAATTTAATTTTGCCAGCCCACTCATGTCTCCGGCAATAGACGGTGGAGGCGATTGTACGGCGGCAGTTTGTGGCGACAGCGCCTGACGCTCTCGCAAAGATCGTCGCACACTTCACACTCCGTTGTGGATCGCAATAGTGGCCGGAGTTTGGTCAAGGAGATGCTTGATATATTTTAAGACGCCAGAATCCGTATAGACGCTATGGAATCCGGTGTTGGCTCGACCCTCGGGTCTCACGACGGCGGCAGTGCCCGCGGTTCCAGCTGCAGTGGAAAGGCTCTGTGAGCTTTGGTTGTGAACAGACGTGGTTTTTGGTGTGCGCATAGTTGTAATAGATCAATGACGACGAACTCGGACCATAAGTGCGGTAGCAAATGATTTTTCTCTTGTTATTAAGTTATATCGGGTCTCATGCATAAAAACGAGTAAAAGAGCTGAGTTGAGTCAAGTGAGCAATTGCTCGTAAGTCCAGTTCAATCAAAAAGCTACAGCTTTTGCTCAATTTCGTATGCATAAAAATTAGTTCAAACCAATTGCAATTACTTGAGCAAAGGAAGATCAAACATCTAATTGTTATTGAAGTGCAAACAGATCGTCAAGTGAAAGTGAAGTAGAAGTAGAATCATATAATAATAATAAAATAGAAACTGACGACATTTCTAAATTTTTAGTAGAAAAATAAAAAAAAAATATTTACTAGAAAACAGTCAATTACCAAGCATTACCAATTAGCAAAAATTTGGCATTGAATTAACGGGGAAAAATATAATAAAATCCAGTGAGAAAGACTTAGTCGGGCCACCCGACATACCTATACCCTCACCCTTAGTAAAACATAAAATTTTCTATTATATAAATATTATTACTCGATTTCCAAATTGGGCGGAGTGGTACATTTGTATGGGAGGTACAAGAAAGGGCGCGGCTAGACTTTCAGTTTTTTTTTCTCCAAAACTTTGCCCTGTTATAGCTTCACAGAATTTGGGCACGATCGTGTCGAGTGTATTGATATTATTATTCCATTTCCAAAGTGGGCGGAGTTGTACATTTGTATGGGGGGTACCTGAAGGGGCGTGTTCAAACTTCCAGATTTTATCTCCAAAACTATATCCTGTTATAGCTTCACTCAATACAGAATTTGGGTACGAGCACGTTGGATTTATTGATAATATTACTCCATCTCTATAGTGGGCGGAAAGGTGCATTTGTATGGAAGGTACCAGAATGGGCGTGGCTACACTTCCAATTTTTTCTCCAAAACTTTATTCTGTTAAAGCTTTACGAAATACAGAATTTGGGTACGATTCCGTTGGGTGTATTGATATTATTACTCGATTTCTTAAGTGGGCGGAATGATGTACTTGTATGGGAGGTACCAGAAGGGGCGGGGCCAAGTAGCCCATTTGCAATGCCGTAAGTAGTTTTGGGAAATATGAACCCGTGCAAAATTTCAAAACATTTGGTTGCGTCTTTCGAAAGTTATCGTACGCACCAGCCGGACAGCCAGACAGACAGACGGACATGGCTCAAACGACTTAAAAAGTCATGAATTAAATGTGGTTCAAAGAAACCTAGGGTCTAAAGTGACTCCTTCTATGTTTTACACTTTTGGGCCGAATCAAATGATATATACCCTCCTACCCGTAGGGTGAGGGTAAAAAAATTAATAATTAAGAATACAAACCTGTATAATTTTTTTCCTCACTTGCTAAATTAGTTTTTCGTTGTTGATAACATTTTGTATTTCTTTGTGGCCCAAAATATTCGGCCATGATTCCTTTTTAGTATACGCGAGACAACTATAAGGCATGCTCAACAAAATTTGAGCAAGAGCTCACTAAAGAAAGCAAAAGGTTGTTTTTATGCACATGAAAATGAGCACAAGCACATCTAACATAGTTCAAACTGAGTAAGACGAGATCAAACGTGAACAGTGAGTAAAAGCAAATACAATAAATTTTATTATGCATACGACAAGCACCTTTTACTCAAAAAATCGAGTCCGAGCTCAAGTTCACGTTTTATGCATGAGACCCATTGTCTGTTGTGTCGCGGCATAGCAGACAGGTTTCTATACGCAGTCGCGTGTGATTGATCGCTACTAAGCAATTGGCAGAATTAAACGGTTTTAAGCTGAGCTTAAGATGGGGTATGTGGCTGGTTCTGTGCACACAGTGCAGCACCCGCTGCCTCCAGCAGTGCATTAGCTGTTGCGCGACTTTTTGTGCACTTATGCGGTTTTTGCATTTATACAACACTCGGATAAATGCACAGCTATTGCATATATACAAACATTGCAAAAGTGCACGATTATTGCATTTATACAAACATTAGATTATTTTTATTAATCTGTAACACCAGTTCAGTTTGGTCGGAACTTTAAGAAAATAATTAAAATATAAAGCTGTTTAATGTTTTTATTTATATTTGGTTTACATTACATAACAGGTCTTAATAAAAACTAACATAATCAGTGCAGTTTAAGGTAAAAAATCACAAATTTATATTTCATTGTTTTAGTGTTTTTCATATTTCATACAAAAAAATTAAAAATATTCAGTTCTTTGCCAAAATAAGAGCTGTTAATGAATCATTGCAATCATATTTTGCAACATTGTTTTTTTGCAAAATATATATTAAATTGCACTCAATTCAATTCACCTAAACCACGTGTGCTGAAAAAGTCTGAAATCTTTTTTTGAACCGTGTTTTCTGTTCCAACCTTATATATTTTTTCCTCCAGTTTCTCTAAATCATAATCTGCATTTATATAGTATGAGATTTGCATTTATGCATGCAAAGTTGTACTAAAAAAGCACTTTTAGGTTAGCAAAAGTTGTGCATCCGGTTTTTGCATTTATACGTGTTGCACTTATCTGTGTATTTTTGTATGTAAACGCATTAAAAAGTCTAATGGCTTTAAGTTCCAGTGCACTTATGCGGTTTTTGCATTTATGCAATGTGCACTTACCCGTAGTTTACTGTAGTATAGTATATTAGTGATTCGGAAACTCCTGTAATGGGGGCTACTAAATCTGGTGGCTAAAAAAATGTCTGGTTATTTTGTATGAGAGGTACTAAAAGAGGTCGGCCGTTATAGTCCATATTCATTTCTAAGTCAAATTTCAATAAACTTTGAATATTTTGTACAAAATACGACCGAATTCAATGAATTCGGCCATTTGTATGGGAGGCAACAGAAGGGGTGTGTCTAATGCTTTGGTTTTCTCAGTATTTGTTTTTTATTTGTAGATATATTTGTTGGAAATTTTTGAACAAATGTTATTTTTAAAAAATTGATCATTTTGTATGGGAGGTACCAAAGGTAGGGCTATTCATCATATATCTCTTATCAGTTTAGATAGTTTTACAACCAAGGATTCACACTTTATATAAATGCTAAATTTAGCTTGAATACACAACAGCTTAATTCTACCACATTTTTTTTTTTTTGGTACGCATGAGGAGACTTGTCGCAAACATATCATTTTTATTACTACATACCCTCTCTGAATGAGAAAAAAGATATTGACTCAATAAAGTATAGTTTATTTGTAATTTGGATCAACCAAGAGAAGTCCAAAAATGCTGCCAAATCTTTGCGGGCCACGTATTAAAAATTTATTCACTATGAAGGCTCGCAGCAAATCAGAAATGCGCCTAAATGCTCTTTCAAAGGCATTTATAAGCCTTTACAAGTGTTGTTAATTAAAAGAAAACAAAGAAAATCGGCATTTTAAAAAATTTAAATTCGACTTAAGTCCCGCGAGATTGTCTGTTTGGGCCACTGTGCTGCGGCGGCAGTACCCTTGGTCATTCGACCGGAACCTTCCGCTGTCTGTTTAGACATGATCCATGGTAGTCCGTGGTTGTGTCCTCCAAGGACGTGGTTAGTAAGATGATGCAGGAGGTACATCTTAATTGAAAGAGGTCAATGATTGCCTGAGAATGGTGTCAGTTTTTCTCTGGTTCAAGAACCTTACGTCTCTTACGGAGGCGAGAGATTGTCCACAGCAATGCGTGATTTCCCTGATTCCACAGAAAATTATGCTGTATTTGTCAACAATGTTTATTGCGAGTTAGTGAGCCAGTCCCAAATGGTGTCTGTCTTTCTGCGGCAAGGGATTTTTGTAGGGTATTTTTGGCAAGCCTCTATTGTAAATTTAGTGAGTCGCTGGTTCCATTTTTGGATTACGGGAATATGGAATGGAAATGGAACTGGATAGGACACACACTGAGAAATTCGCCGACAGAAATCACACGTGCAGTCTTAAAATGGAATCCGCAGGGACAACGTAGAACATGCCGACACCGTTCTACATGGTTAAGAAATACAAAGAGTAAATACCATTTTTCTTCGAAAATGAGCAAGGAGTGGCCGTTACAGTCAATGGCGGTCGTTATCGGGCCATGTTGAACGGATTTTTGTTCACAAAAATTGAAGAGGAGGATATTGGCAATATATGGTTTCAACAGGACGGCTACGTGCCACACAGCCGAAGCTACACTCGATGTTTTGCGACCTGTTTTTGAAGCTCGCATTATCAGCGCAGAGCTGATGGCATTTGGCCACCTGGGAGCTGCGATTTGACACCGTTGGACTATTATTTGTGAAAACATTAGTAAATCATTGTGGTAGATGGAGAGAATTCGTTAGCGCCGTAAGTTCACATTGAAACTCTTTATTTAAGCAAATTGATTAAATAAAGGTGAAAAATAATAAGACCAAGTATCTAACCAAAATAAATTAAAAATAAATATGCTTTCCATCGTTTGGTTTAAGATATTTTTTTATTATTGCTAATAGAGTTTGTTTTACAAGAGTTGTGTGATATGGATTATGTTGTCTGTTGGTAGGGCGGATAACTGTTTCGATAGTTGCCAAACTATAACATCAGCACCCTTTTGTTGTGTCTTCAACGCTATCATCATAAACAAATTATAGCAAGAAATCATTGAATACAACTTCTGCGATATCCGAATGTTCACTGGAATATATCTACTTGTCACAAGTTGATATATTTATTTAAAAAAAAATAATTATGCTCTGGACAAATATACTTCTATTTACTACGGCTATAATAATAACCGTCAACGTATATGCGATATTTTTTGTATGATAAAACGTATATACGAGAACAATAAAACGCACCTCAATTTGCCCAAATACAACTCCAACATCTAAGAGAACATCCACTCTCTCTCTCTCTCTCTTTTTACAGTTGCCTCTCTTTACAAATTCCGCATCAAGAGAGAAAGTTTTACGATATTAATACATATACAAAAGTCTATTCTGTTGTGTGTGCAAAATAAATAACAACAAGATCAGATGACTAACTAAACCTCAAGATAAACAAAGTCTTATGGGGGAGAAGATAAGTAAATAACAGAGAAATGGCAAAGCAAATGTTTGAGGAAACCGTAAATGGAATACAACAAAGTGAATACAACTTTTCACAAACCGAAGGCAAAACAAACTACGAATGAATAAGAAAGTTAAAAATAAATATGCAAATTGATGATGATAACAAATCTGAAATTGTGGAAAACACCTAAGATAAGATAACATGCTCGCACAACTGCTGGGGTAAACGAACGTCCATCCAAGTCTAGTCATGACAGCATTTAGCTATTTGACAATTATGGCAGTTATCATTTAAAATTCAATATTCTTCACATGTTTTTGACAGACATTCAAATTGTCTACTCTCGGCCATCATTATAATGTTGGCAACAATTTAAAGTTACATCACGAATTACGACGAACTAGAAGTTTCAAAAAAAATCGCAACAAAGAATTCGCAGTGCCAGTAAACTCTGAGTTGACTACCAACCATCATCAGCTGTAGGTAAGCAAATATTAAATGACGTTAAATAATTATGAATCATATTTAATACTCGTTTATTTACCGCAGTCTTTAATTTACAAAAGAAATGTATACCGGCTGCAACGATGAATATCGAATGGAGGTAAAAGCAAATATAAGCAAACATTTATATTTCAATTTCTATGTTTACTGATTTCAAAATAACGGCACTGATAAAGTAAATATTCGCTATTAATGTTATTTGAAAATCAAATAATATCAATCACTTAATGGTGGTTGAAACCAAGGCGAGAGGAAGAAATACATGTGTTGTTTGAAGCCATTCAAACTTAGCTAAAAGAGACAAATTTAAGCAAAGAGAGCAAAATAACAAGAGAGTCACTTTAAGAGAAATTTACTAGAAGTTACGATCAGAGATGACATGTTAGTTCACACAGAGAATACAAAAATATCAAAGTATGTACTTTTACCAGGGAGACTAAATAATGATTATTGTTAATTTTTTTAAGGAAAAATCAGTGACTTAAGAACGGACATAATAGAATAATAATTTCAACACAATGATAGATTTTGGAAATGACTAATATTACAAAAAAAACTCAAAAACAATAATAATTCACGATTTTTATTTTTTCGCTCAATATTGTTGCATATCCAATTCAGAGGAACCAACCAAAGCAAGAAAAAATGTTACAAATTATTTCATAATTTCATAAAAATAAACTTTTAACCAAAAAAGCAGCTCAGTGATTCGGTAATATAACAAACAAATTTTATTAATCATATTATAATATTAATTAAATTTTTTGTCAAATATTTCTGTAAACTCGAGTTTTACACAAAAATATACATATAATGAGTACAGGGTGGGCCATGTTAAATTTGTTGTTTGAAAGCCCGAAGCAGATTACAAATTTAAAATTTATGAAGAGACAAATTACTACTCCGAAAAAATTTCGTAGTAGCGTAGTTAAATAAATATGTAGTAGATTTTAAAAAATTTACATTAACCACCCTAATAAGTCATAACCTTTGTTTTTTGCTTCTCATAGTGTAAGAGCAACTTCAAAATACTTCAAAACAATTAACCGAAAATATTTTAAAGACGCAAAAGGAATATATGGGACCACTCGGATACTATTTTATGTTTTAGTGATTTCAATAAACGATGAAAATTGGTTACAAAAGTTCCTTGCACATCAACATCCCATGTCCTTCAAAACTCTTTGTAATTAAGTTTAAGAGAAATTGTCGGTATTAAAAATGTGTGTGGGAAGGCAATTTGAAAAATATTTTTATTAATTATGAATAAATGTACGTTATCCGAGTTTTCATCGAACATGATTCAAACGATTCGGTTTCCAACCAACTACGCGTTAGTAAGGGGTAATTCACCTACGAGATAGTTGACATTTAAGTAGCTAGCAACTACAAAATTTTATCGGTGTATTAACGAAATGGGCTTAAGGAGAAACTTATGAAATATTAAAAACGTTTTTCCGAAGTTCTGAGTCTTCAATTAAAACTGTAAGGACTATACCAAATAAATTTGACAGAAATATAGTGACATCAAAACATTTTTTGGATCTATTTGTGAACCCAGTTCGTTAATCCGAGTCTTTATTAGATAAAAGGATTCATATAGGTGTTCGTAGAGTGTAATATATTGCCGCTGTAGCTGAAAGTGTGCTCGAAAAGCCATAAATATCAACTCGCCACCGAGGGTTGCTATTTATAATGCTTTGCTGAAATGAAATGAAATTTTCAATGACCGTTTCGCATAAATGCTGCGGGATTTCATTAATGCAGCGTCCAATTTCCTCTTTTTAAGGCTTGAGTCGTCGTCGGCTTATTCACGTAAACCATCGACTTCAAAAAACCCCGATGAAAAAAATCTAATGGTGTTAAATCGCACGATCTAGGCGGCCAATTCAGATCTCCAAAACGCAAAATAACACGACCGGGAAATGACTGATGCAGCAATTGAATTGTTTCTCTGGCTGTATGACATGTGGCACCGTCTTGTTGGAACCACATGCCCTCCACATTCATTTCTTCAATTCGAGGCAAGAAAAAACTGGTTATCATTTCAAGATACCGAACACCATTGATTGTTTGCGCTTGACCTGCCTTGAGCGACATCATCACGTACAGCTGCGACATTTTCGGTCGATCGACCTGGTCGATGGCGCGTTGTTGTCTTTACATCACTAACAGACCCAGTTTCGACAAATTTATCCATTAATCTCTTTACAGTTGACTCTTTTGGAGCATTATTGTGACCCCAAATTGATCGCAATTTGCGAACTGTAAAAACTTTCACCATTTTGGTAAAACAATTTCACAATGAGAATGCGTTGTTCATTCGTGTAGCGCTCCATTTTTACTAACCTCGTACCTTCTACTAGCAAACAATAACAATTGTTCAAATGTCAAACAATGACATTTCGAATGTTGCCAGATTTAAAAATTGCGGTCTTGTTGGGACACCCTTTACATAAAACCTTTGTACATACGAGCACTATTTTTTTTTATTTACAGTGTGTTGAAAAATATGAAAAAAACCGGTGGAAATGTTTGTGCGATGATTTTATACGATTTTCGGCATGGATTAACGAGACAAGAGTTTCTCAATCAACTTGTTTTGACTATTGGTGATGTAGCACCATCAAAAATTACTGTAAATCGCTGGTGGCAAGAGTTCAGTCGCGGACGCCGCACAGTGGTATTTCGGCGGAAAAAATAGGGTTTTTCAACTTTCAAATTTAAAAATTTTAATAATTGGGTTTTGTAAGGAAATATTTGGATGAGAAAAATTCAACAAGGTTTTTTATGAAAAGTGAAATTTTGCAGTTTAAAAAACTAACAGAAGTCAACGAAAATTTATTCAATGATATTGGGCTAAAATTATTGCCCAAATAATGAGCTTTTTGTGTGTTTACGTTTATAGCAACGGCTTTTGTTTTATTTTTCAGTGAAAATATAGCACTTACTTTTTTATATAAAAAAAAATTATTGAAATTGGAAAAGTAAACTAATTATTATAATTTATCAAAAATTATACTAAAAAATATCAACTTTTCACTTTTTGATGGAAAAAAAACTTTGTGCTTTGCCTTGCTTAGCCCTCTAACTATAAAAAAATGAAAGGTCCGAGTCTGTACTTTCAATTAAGAAAAAAAATCACCGCCAAATACCGTCCCTTTTAGTAACATCGATTTTATTGCATGCATTTGTGCGATATTTTCGGTGTATTTGAAGGCTAATACCTTTCGCGGAGGGTTGTTGGGGATATTCTCTTGTTTTGTATGGAGACAACACATGTTGACTTTTGAATAAAAATTAAAATTTTTTAACTTATATCTAATTTTCATATGATTTTAGACAGGGAAGAAAAACACCTAAAATCTACAACTTTCGATGGGCGTAAAATCTAAAGTTGGCGTGGCATCCCCAATATGTTTAATTTTTTTTCAAAAGGAGAACTCAATTAAGAAGTGTCCCGAATTTCGAGTCCCTAGGTCTTTTTGGCAAGTGCAGTTATATAGGAGGTGGGTGTGGCAGTAGGCGGTTTTCCAAGATTTTTTTCAAAATTTCTAAATTAAGCCCAGAGAAGTGTTTCTGCAAAATTTCATTGCTGTACGACCACTCCTTCTATTTTTTTCCAAGAAATGTATGGGGCGGTGCCACTGTGCACCGTTCGCTCTAGGTTAAATTTCGTGAAGGTCGTCCAACTCCAGTCGTTTTGACCGGAAATTATCGATGCTGTGCGTGAACTGATAAAGCAGGACCGATATGTGATATACCGTGAGATTGAGGCATACTTGGGCATTAGTATAACAGACATCAATAAGATATTGCATGTTAATTTGGACGCAAAAAAGATTTGTTCTCGTTTGATCTCACATTATTTGACGAATGCTCAAATACAACTCAAATTCAATGAATAATATCGTCACAGGTGACGAATAATGGATCTATGCATATGAGGCCGAAACCAAATAGCAAGAACGGGTCTTTCAAGACGAGTCAAAGTTGTTCCTGGAAGAAGCACATAGAAACAAATGATCGCTTTTTATGGGTATAACCGGTCATGTGGCCACAGTGCCTATTTAGTGGAACGTAAGACAGCCAATTCTGAGTGGCAAAGCTGCGACCTCTCACACATTATCTGAAATAATTAGCTATTTGAGCACTCAACATGTCGATTTGATGGGTCATCCGGCATAAAGCACTTATTTAGCAACCAATGACTTCGTTTTATTATCTCTCATCATGACAAAATTGCGGGGTCAACGTTTTTTAACGCCCGAAGCGGCTTTTGAAGCAGTCAAATACCATGTTTTAGAGGTCAATCGGAGTGAAAAGTGCTTCGAAAATAGCTTTGTGCGCATGAAAAAATAGAATACATATTTTGAAAAACAATAAAACCATTTCCAATGACAAATGATTGTTTTTTTTATTGCTGGGCCCGAAATATAAAAAGCATCCCTCGTATTTATTAAATAGGTGTTAATAGTATATTAAATAGGTACAAAGAACAAAAAAATTTCATCACAGTTTTCATTACATTTTGCTAACTTTGTTAAAGGTGGTTTGTTTTACACTTTTCGTCGAAAAAGAAGAACCAACGTTAAATTGGCCGATATAACATACGATTATTATTTCTTTAAAATTTGTAATTAAAAGCCAATATCATGGCCAATATTAAGTAAATTATAATATAAGGTTTTCATACACTTTATTTTGTGTACTGGAAAAAGTACAACACATCACGCTTATCATCACTGGCGAACAACATTTATAACTTAAGAGAGAATGAGACACAGCTAATTCATACGAGCAGTTGCATACTTTTAGGCTTTCATTAAAACAAAAAATAATTATAATACACACATATATGGATTCTTCGCTTACCAAACCAATTAACTCCATAAAAAATATAAAGCTGATATTGTTTCTTAAAACTCTTGTTAAATTATAAAGTCAAACAAATGATGAAAAATTCAACAAAGTAACAATCTTTCAGTAGTGTGAATTTTTGTTATTGGAATGAGTACATAAAAAAGCAGGAACTTAAAATAAAAAATACAAAAAGGTATTATGAATATGTCGCTACCACAATACCTTTGTCTTCTGCTACCAAAATTACTTTTGAATCATCGAATATCCTCTTATATACTTTGATTTTCGCTATTGCCATACAATTCTGTTTACACAAATTTCATGGTAGAGTAACATCTTTAAGTAGCAACGAGATTGCATGAAACTTTTCACGGATTATGTAAATCAATGAATTGTATCCGGTATTGCCATTATTTGCCACAAATAACATAAAACAAATTGCATGAACAAAAATAAAGGAAATCTGAACTTAATCACCCATTCTGCATTGAGAAATATCTTAACGGAAATGAAAATTAATCGTTTGGAACATATAAAAAGAAAATTAACGAAAGGGAGAGAAGAAGCAATACAGCGAAATTCAACAAAGCAAATATAGGTGGAAATAATGGAAAACTTTATTATTAAAGGAAATCCACATGCAAAATTAAAGTGTAAGTCAAAAATTAGATACGACAATTTTAATACATATCTGAAGTATCTTTTCAAAGTGTTTAGTACAAATGTCTGTGTCTTTTTGCCGTCATTAGTATTAGTATTTTTTATGTTCTAGTGCGGTTAATGCGGCTATTACAATAATATCACATCATAAACAAATAAACAACAGCCATTATTTTTATAGTTTGTATTATGACAAACAAAAGTAACATTGAACTAATTTTTGAGGTGGCAGTGAAAATTTATGCAATAAAACTGGTCATTATTATGATAAACCGGTGTATTAACCTTCAAATTCGTTTGCCATATGAAGGCCAACAATGGCCAAAAGGGCTAATTAAAAATACCAAATATATTTTCGTTGGCAAAGATAAGAAAATTTATTAATGGTTCGTTGTTGTGGCCAATAATAGATATTATGCAATATCTTTTGATAAGATTAAATGCATAAGACACAGCCATTTTCTTTGAAATCAGGAATTGCAGTTAATGTGAGATGCATTAGAATTTTTAATGAATGACTCGGTTCGGAATCAATGTTTTTAACAATCTTAAGATTGAGAGTAGACCAAATTGGCAAAGTTATCTAATGAAAGTGGTAAAGCTACAACCACATTTTCGTAGAATTATCATGGTGGTTTATATCGCTCATTTACGAAACAACTGTATGATTTTTGAGTTAATAATGTAGAGTTATGCGTTATATCATTCTTTGTTTTGTGTACAAATTTTAAAAATTTATTTTAAATTAAATGTGTAAATGTGTGTCGGTTAACAAGTTTTCTGCGAAATCTACATTCTGCGTTATTAGAACCTATTAGAAAATTAGCGATATATATTTTTTAACTGTAAAATTAAGTTTTAAAAGCGAAATTTCTCTGGCCTAACATGCAAAGGTTCTATGTCCATATTTTAAGATTTTACAGTAGAGATAAAAACCAATCAAACGCTTACTGCACAACGCACAGTGCGCCAAACAGCTGTGTTATCGGGATTTAATTATAACTCAAGGAAATGAAGAGATATTTTAATGAAAGTATTTTTAACGCATATACCACTTATTCTCTTAATTTCAGTCAACTATATGTCATAGCTCCCATACAACTAACATTTTTTACAGTCTACATACTTTATTATCTTGACGTAAGTCCCGCAATTTCTTATTCCTCGCTTCAAGGGCTTCTTCAGACTTCATGCCAATAGGTATGATAGGATGTTATATAGTATAGTATATTAGTGAATCGGAAACTCTTGTAATGCGGGCTACTAAATCTGGTTTGGTTGTTTTGTATGAAAGGTACCAGAAGCGATCGGCCGATAAAGTTCATATTCCTTCCTATGTCAAATTTCAGTAATTTTTAACTACCAAAAAATGTATTTAAAACTATGGGAGCGAATTCGGATATTTGTATGGGAGGTACCAGAAGGAGTATGGCAAATGCTTTGGTTTTCGCAGTATTTGTTAACTATTGAACAAAATTCGAATATCCTCCATTTGCCCGTTTGGAAGTTATTGAACAAATGTTATTTCTTTAAAAATTGGTCATTTTGTATGGGAGGTACCAGAGATGGTGGGGTTGTTCCCCAAACATCTTCAACAGTTGGTCGTAGTTGGTTATCATTTTGGATATTTTATACAAATGCTAAATTAAGCTTGAATACGATTGAACGACGTTCGTTACGTTTAAGCGGTTGAACCGATTTCAATGAAATTTTGTAGGCTGTTAGATACTCTATGGATATTACCGTAGGCTATAATTTTTTTTTTTTAATTTTTCAGTAGGTATGGCAATACTTCTTTTAGAGCTAGAGAAATAAAATTTGATACAAAGATATTACTAACGCAAACACTCACAAATAAGAGAGATACAATTTGACAGTCAGATAGCACTCTGCGACACGATTATGAATACGCAGGCGAAATTTTAATTTTGGATCAGTGGGCAGGGGGTGTGGCAAAACTTCATTTTAGCGGAAACGCGAGTATGAATATGCAGACAAAATTTTAAATTTAGATCAGAGGGGGGCGTGGAAAACTTGTAATTTAGTACTAGAGAGATAAAATTTGACATCCAAATAGTACTCCGCAACATGAATATGAATATGCTGACGAAATTTGAATTTTGTATCAGTGGACGGACGGGGCGCATTGTGAGGAAAAAAGGTGCCTTTGGACAAATCAACTTTTAGACTTTATTTAAATTAAATGTGAGGTTATTCCGAATCGATACATCGAGAGACATTAAAAAAAATTGGAATTTTTATTATTTTACAATAAAAAATAAAAATATTTTTTTTTGTCTTTCGAACGGTGACATTTTTGGAAAAATTTTATTGAGGATAGTTACTTTTGATGCAGAAACTCTTAAAGCAAAAGATACAAAACCGCTAACCAAAACCTAAATTTTTTTTATGTTATGATCAAATTAACGGTACTATTATTTTTCTTATTTTATGATATTAAAATACTTTAAACTTTTGTGAGGAAACGAGAGAACATTTCGCACTGATTGTCAATTTTGTATAACAATTTTATTAACAAATTATTAAATTTCCCAATTGTCAAAAGCTACAAATTGAGTTTTTTTATAACATTAAAATTTTTTTTGGCTTGTGGTTTTTTTATTATTTGAGAGTTTCTACATTAAATAGGACTACTTAATTTCCCTTTGCACCCCATGAATGAGGTATGGGATAGCTTCTCGCGTTGTTGTGAATTAACACGCTTTCTATTTTTAGATTCACAACTAACGGCACCTACTTGTTTATCGACGAATGCGAACGTCACTGTTTGACGATTGAATCGACGCTTAATACTGCGAAGTTGCTGTCAACAACATTCGAGGGGAGCCGACAATGAAAGAAAATTTTATTTATTTTTTTTTTTCTTTTAAGACGACTGGAGCCAGGTTTGAACCTGCGATCTCCCGCATGGTAGTCGCGTGTTCTAACCACTATGCCACGGCCGGTCCCTTAAATAGGACTATGCTCAAAGAAAATTTTGAATTTTTTCCAAAAATTACAATGTCTCTCATTGTATCGATTATTAATTTTAATGATCTTGAAAATCGACTCAGGATTGTAAAAACTGTATTTTATTCCTAGATAGATACAATTTAATATATGGGTAAATCCTGCGTTGCGGACGTTACATTCGTACGCATTTATGTTTTGTTTTAATTAACCCGATTGCGCTATGAGTGAGATATTTGCATATAAACTTCAGCAACAACAGTTAGTTGCGAGTACTTTGAAATGACATTTAATTGATTGCTTAACTACTTTTGACAAAAACAATATTCGTGCCAAAAATGCCGTTGCGGACGTTATAAAAAATGGAAGTAGTTTTGGATGTCAACGTGCATTTGCATCTATTTTAGCAAATATTGCATAGTAACCAGAAAAATCGAAATACATAAAGGAAAAAGGAATATATAAGGATTTTAAAAAGACTTTAATGAGATTTGTAAATTTGTTGGTTCTTTCAAAAATTTGAAATTCGTCTGTTGCGGACGTTACGTTGCGGGCGTTACACTTTTTCCTTCTATCTTATTTATTATAAAGAATTGTATCAACATCAGACATACTGTTAAGGAGCTGTTGACACACAGAGGTACAAATATAATAATTGTATATACTATATGAATGAACCCGGTAGGTGACCCTGGAGTGGACTTATTTGGAAAATTTGAATGGATGTGCCAATTTAACTGCAATGTAGAATGTATATATTTGTTTGATCCAGAGAAAACAATTGATGTACAAATCGACTCGACAGGTGGCGCTGGGTGGACTTAATTCGAAAATTTGAATGGATGTTCCAATTTAACTGAAATTCAAGATGTTTGTTGGTTTGACATGACAAAAAATGGTATGTACATTTACATTGATACAATGCAGATCAATATGGTACTGGCAACAGCTGACTAACCGCAATAAATGCCAGTATCTTTAAATTTTGTTGATGTTGACGAAATTCTGATAATACCAGACCCGCCCACAGGTGGTGTCGTGTCCCTGAAACTCTAGAACTACTGACTCATTCCGCAAACACATCATATAACTTCACAATTGCTGTGTTCAAGAAATATAATTTTTGAAAAAAAGTTCCGTTGCGGACGTTATACACTTTGTCATTCATATTTTCCTGTAGAATGGTGTAAAAATACATACTTATATATTTATACTGTAAGCGTACTATTGGCTCTATTTATGAACATACTTCGATTGATGAATAACCAAAAATTTAAGCAGCTAAATTTAAAAAACCTTATTTTCCGTTGCGGACGTTATATGCCCTGTGTCCATCTTTACTTAACGTTATTTATATCTTCTGAATGGCGATGCGTTTTTTACATTCCCTTTAAAAAAAAGGGGGGGGGGGGAAATATGGTACTTTTTACATTTTTTATGAACATCTCCAAAACATATATTTTAGAAAAACAAATGAAAACACGAGGTAGTTGTAGGTTTTGACTTGCCATTCTTGAATGGATCACCGAAAAAGCTTATGCTTTATATATTTTGAGGGTTAACTGTATAGCCCATTTATAGATTAACAAATATATGTGGTTTTAACAAAATGTCTTTTGTAGGCAGAGAGATAGCGTCGAATTTATATCTATGGACATTTGCCAAAGAAACATATTTGAAAATACAATTCTGGGTATTATATCCGAAGAGATCACGGTCATTAATCCCAAAACGTGTTTGGGGATAAGGTCCGTTCTTTCGCTCTCCTGTAAAATTTGTATTTTTTAAATAATTTTTTTTTTTGTCAAATATCCAGAAAATATTATTATCCTCAAGAAGTAATATAGTAACAACTGCGTAGTTATAATAAAATCTTAAAATTTTAATTAATTTTGCAAAATAATTTTTTTTTAACCATCAATAAGAAATATGTACATTGAGGCGGGTTAATTTGTTCGGTTCAAAAAAATCGTGGTAATCGTATACCAGAATCAATGTCTACGATGAATACAAAGAAAATTTTGCCAATAAACCATGTGTCTAAAATCAATTCCTAGCTTCCGCTGAGAAGCATGAAATTATAGTTTTTTTTTTACTTTTTGAATGAGCAAAAATCGAAAGCTAACATTGGTTAAATAACTTTCTAAAATTTAGCATAGAGAAATTAATTTTTAAAATATCTTGAATTTTTGTTTTGGCGGAAGTGCAGAATATGGGGTGGGAGCCCAAACAACATCAAAAATATACTGTTCTCTTGGTTTTGGTCTCGAAACATCGCAGTGGTACGTCAAAATTAGAGGCGGGGGTCATGGCGCTCTAGGGGATCAATATAGGATCCACTTGGGTTCTATGATGTCCCCCTAGGTGCTGGTGTAAAAAGCGTTCCCCAGAATCGGAAACTACGATGAAAATATCATCAAGAAACTGTGTGCCTAAAATCAACTCCCAGCTCCCGCTGAGAAGCATGAATATTTCAGGTTCAGGTATTTTAAGGTATTTAAAAACTAAAAAATTTTTTGCTGATTTATAAACTAAAAATATACATATACCTGAAATTTTCATGCTTATCAGTTTTTTTTAATTGTTTTCTTAGTAGATTCTGACCCTGGTATACGATTTTGGCGAAAAAAAAATAGACCCGCCCTAATGTAAACTATTTCATACTTAAACTTTGTAGTCTTTAATATTTCAAATTGAGCTTTGATCAAATGCACTGGTAAGTAACTGTAAAATATTAATATACCCAAAAACAACAATCGTCAACGCATCTATTATGTTAAACAAATTGCGCACCCCTTTTACCTAGTACTCACCTTTAATGTGTATTTTGCTGCTCTCTTGGGTTTAAAGAATTTTAATATGTCCAGCATATTTTGGTGGGTGCTTTCGTCTTCTCACAAATTTCAGCATGAATTTAATCACAATTTGTAAGCGTCTAATCCTCCGGGAGGTGCCAATGGCCACCCAAAACAGCGGAATGGGGACGAGAAGCGTGATTATTTTTTTTTATATTTATGCCCTTTTTACGCTTTTATTATGATTTATGTTACTTTATGTTCTATTACAAACGAAGAGTACGAGCAGTAAGTGCTATTTGTATTTTTTAAGATCTTAATTTATGTTGCTTTTATTAGTCTTTTTCATTTATGATGCGCCCGAGCTTTTATTACATCTTTTTATAACGCATTGTTTACACACTAACACGTGACACTCACACAGATGTTCGGGCTGACAGTCAAAAATGTGCGGCTTTTTTGTGCGAACAAGTGAAATGTTGTGAATGGAGAATGAATGAGTGCTGCCTATTAGTTATGTTGTCGTTGAAGAGCAACTACAATGAGTGTCAACAATGTTCTTACATTGGCGGCGTTTGTCATTTAATAGTTACTAAGTGCGTCGGTGCGTTTTTTTGTATTTTTTTTTTGTGTTTTTTTAATTCATTTATAGATACATATATTATTAGTACTATAATAAACAATAGATAATTAGTAACAAAATTAATGAAAATACACTGTCCCAAATCGGGCTCTCAAGTATATCTTATCATAATTTTACGGGAGAAGCTAAAAACATAATTTTTAGGTGAAGCAAAAAACATTATAAAATGATTATTATTTCATTTTTAGACACGTTTTTTTAACAGATACATTTATATCTATACAGAAAATTTTTTTTCCCGCATTTCTGAAGTTGTCTGGGTTAGCGTCCTAAAATTTTGTAGGGCATGTAGATTTACTTGGTATACCAAATGCAATCAAAAAACGTCTTTTGGCATTACAGGTGACGATATATATGTTTAATGCTTACAAGTAATCGGAAAATAGATCCATTCAAAACATTATAACTTTCTTTTAGAGGTCTTCCCCGAACGATAACAAAATACACAATTTTAATTTTAAAATTTAGTATACCTCAAATGTTTAACAACTATGGGGTCTCTTTCTGGACTTCCTAGGTGAGCTTTAACCCTAACTCAGAAATTTTTTAGGGTTGTGCAGCTTAGCAATAAACTGTACGACTATTAATGACTCTGACGGTACATAAGAAGTGTACAACCAGCGTACCATAAAAGAAAATATGTACTATTATGAACACTAGTACAATTACAATTTGGAACATCATATTGCTCGTACTCTTTTTTAACTGTTATTTGGTACAAAGGAGAGCACAAAGAACAAGTGTAACATATGTAATGAATGAATGCGCATGGTGTTGGAGGGCATAAGGTGACACTGAATTGGAAGAAAAAACTATGGACTAATGTGCTCCGTAAACTAAGTAGTAAAACTGAAAAAAAATGTTTAGGGATGGTATAAAAGCATACTTTATTCAATCTCTGGATGATAAAGACATTTCTGTCGATAGTTACAAGGCTGCTTTAGCTTTTAGAAAAGTAGTTCAAAATTTTGAAAGCAGTTCAAATTTGTTTTACTACAAGATACAGGCAGTAAGGATCACATGGTTTGTTATGCCAATTATTTATAAGAATTTTAAAAGAAAAAAAACGTTGATATACGTTTCAAGACGCCGATATACGTTTATATCTGTTAAAATTCATCTACAAGAATCATTTGTCAAAACCTAGCAGTTCTCGATAAAGTTTCACTTTGTTCCACAGTATAATAGTTCTCTCCCAAATTTTGAAATATGTAATAAAAATTACAAAAGTGTTATTTATCAATTCATTTGCAAATCAATATAAAGAATCAGAACAAAGACATCAGTAATCCAAAGTAAAAAAAAAACTAATATACTTTTGTTTATATAAACCAATATAACTGCGTTTGTGTCACTTATTTATAAAGATTAATAACGTACGTCAACGTTTTACCTCTATAACGCATCGAACACTTATAATTAGTGGGGAAATGTTGCTACACATTGTCTTGCAAAAATAACTTCTGCACAAAGAATGATATTACACAAATATTGATTGCCTGATTCATTCATTACGTTCATGTTAACAGAAGTCCCATTAAAACCATTTATTGTTTTAATATAACACATCAGTGCAAACATTAATGTATAGACGTCATGATAGGCGTCATTCTTTCCTTTTATAGAAGGTTTTTCGAATATAGAATTGAAAATTCTTTATAAAAATTAATAGGATTTTTGTTAGTTATGGTTTTAGCAAATCATCATTATTTTATTTAACATTTTGGGCTAGATTGTAAAAAAAAGAAGCGTTGTATCGACACTTTTGCACCTTTATGTAAAACTAAAAATCACATTTATTAAACTACAGCACAAACAATAAGATATTTTTAAAACCATATAAAATGAAAATAACTTTAATTATTAAATTTTTTAATGTACTTTAAAAGTTTCTGTTATGAAACTATTAAAAAAAATAATTAAAATAAAATAAAAAATGCTAATCGTCCAAAATATCGCTTTTTAGGGGAATTTCGAGATATCTTGTATCTATATATTGTATATTCAAGATTTACAATTTTTTTTGCATGGCTTAGCAAATTGAAAATGCTCTAATTTCATATAAGTTGCCGACGGCTACTATCGTTCTTTTGACCTGTGTTCGCGACCTGTCACAGCCATCTACATTCCTTTGATCTACGCACAAAGGGTAATTTAACGATCTGGGCGGACAAAATTATTAGAAGCAAATTTATGAAGCAGAATGTTACAAACATTCGGGGGTACAGGTTACTGCCGTTTTTTACAAAAAAGGGTTTTTATAAAAAATATAAGATATTCCAAGTATTTCCCATATATCACCACTATAGTGATGAAATATTTGAAATTTTCAAATAACCGGTATCCGGTTTATTCGATAAATTCCCATTTCCAACAATTCGCTTATCGAATACATGATTTAGTAAAAACAGGGTCAAAGGGTTTCGTTCGGTTTTTCGTAAATTGTAAAATAAAACCAAATATGCTGTTAAATATGAAAATATTTGAATACACAGTGCAACACACTTTTTCGGGGGTGAACCAAACCAATATCAAACGATAGCATTTGACCTCAGTAACAAAACCCTAAACTCCATTTTGCTCCACTACGTCACAATTGGTCAAAAGTCGATTCAAAGAATATGAAAAATCATCTATAAAAGAACATTTGGGGTAGACCTATACTAAAACATTTAAGGGAATATTTCCTCGGAACATTTTAACCCTCTAGTTGCCACCCGTATGGGACATTTTTGACCCAATTTTGAAAAACTGTTTATATTTCAACTTTGAACGGAGGTCAAGGCTTAGAATATAGAAATATTCTCCGGAAAATTTCACTAAGATTCACCGAAGACAAATAGCCTCTATAAGTCAAAGGTTCCAAAATAAAATCAAAATGAAATGTTAATGAAACGTTAAAATATATATTTTTGATCTAAGAGTGCAACACACTTTTTCGGGAGTGAACCAAACCAATATTAAACAATAGCATTTAGCCTCAGTAACAAAACCCTAAACTCCATTTTGCTCCACTACGTCACAATTTTTGTTTACAGTGGTTTAAAGTTTGATTTGTTTGGTCAAGAGTTAAATAAAAGAAAATGAAAAATCATGTGTAAAAATTGATTTGGGTTTGTTCATGTCTTCAGAGACCTACATTAAAACATTCCGGGGAATACTTCCTCGGAACATTTTAACCCTTTATCTGCCACCCATGCCGAACATTTTAAGATATTTGACTTTTAAGCTGTTTTTTAAAATTCATCCTAAGATGTCCCATATAGGTGGGAGCTAGAGGGTTCAAATGTTCTGATGAAATATTCCCCAGAAAATTTTAATGTATGTCTCCGAAGACATGAAGTATCTTAAATGTATATTTACTCATAATTATTCAAATTCGTTGATTCGACTTTTTACCAAACAATATTTGAGAAATCACTAAGATATTGTTGGGATCTCTAGCTGGTAAGCCGCCGATATTTATATGAACATCTTTAAATGCAGATAGGAATACGGAAAGAAAGTATCATTTGAGATTTGCCCAAAGAATATCAGAAAGCATAAACAAACTTCAATGCCGATTTGCCTATAATTTCCTGGCAATGTTCTGTGAAAATACTCCTTTTTGAAAAACTGGTTAACCGACATCAAAAATCCGGTTGATCGGGGTATTTGAAATTTGCACTTTTGAAGAAACTGGCATACGGTTTCAAAAAAAATACCGGATAGACGGTTTTTGGTTTCGGTTATTAACACCAGTTTACAAATCTTTATTTTGTGTCAGCTGCAGAGTTCTAAATAATTTTTTTCTATAGATATTGGCCTTCTAACCACGAATATGAGATTTAAAAATTTTTCCTGTGATTAGTTTTCAAGATATGAATTTTTGAATTATTTAGCAAATTTTTTATGAGGTGCATCAGCTTGTTGGAGAATAATTCGTAAACGCGTCCAACGATTTGAACATGAGTGGTCTCCAATTAAAGGTAATGTGCTCCCCTAAAACCTTTTTATACAAGCTTTTAACATCGGTTGGGTAGTTCTGATGGTAGGAGCATTTAAAGTTTAAAAAACTATTTTTTTTGTGCAAAAATCACTGTTTTAAATTGATAAAAAAATTTGTAAAAAATATTAATCGCAAAAATAAATCCAATTTCATAAATTGAGTATAAAGATTGGACTTTCCCGAGGAAAACAAGCCATCATATATAAAATTTGGGTGATAAGAGGGAGAGTTTCACGTTATTAAAGAGGACACTACAAATAGTAAATTTTTTGATTTTAATCATATCACGGTAGACTTAAAGCTAAACTTTACGTTGCATGAAAATTACGATAAAAAGTGGAAATGTCACTGTATTCTGGGTTGATCATGCATCACAAAAATGCTTAAATTGTAATCCTAGCTGACCCTTTTTAGAAAATATCGATATTTTTCATTTCTGCCGACTGGACCAAAAGTCTTTTTACTTTTTAAACGATGACAGAAAAAAACTGGACAAATGAAATAAAAACTGTTTATTTATTATTAAAGTACATAGATAATGATTTATGCATGACCATTGATTATTTTGACATTGCTGCAACCTGGAGACTTAAAGTGCGTTTGAATCCTAAATTTTTAAAAAATCTCTATATTTACCATTTTTAAACGAGATATATATATACATATATTGCAATTAATAAATATTCCACTTTTCTAATACTGAACAAATTCTTCTTAGGCGGTTACGCGGTTTAAAAATTAAAAATATAGAAATTTTTTAAAAATTTAGGATTCAAATGCACTTTAAGTCTCCAGGTTGCACCAATGTCAAAATAATCAATGATCATGCATAAATCCCTATTTGTGTACTTTAATAATAAATAAACAGTTTTTATTTCATTTGTCCAGTTTTTTTCTGTCATCGTTTAAAAAGTAAAAAGACTTTTGGTCCAGTCGGCAGCAATGAAAAATATCGATATTTTCTAAAAAGGGTCAGCTAGGATTACAATTACAAGCATTTTTGTGATGCATGATCAACCCAGAATACAGTGGCATTTCCACTTTTTATCGTAATTTTCATGCAACGTAAAGTTTAGCTTTAACTCTACCGTGATATGTTAAAATCAAAAAATTTACCATTTATAGTGTCCTCTTTAATAACGTGAAACTCTCGCTCTTATCACCCAATTTTTATATATGATGGCTTGTTTTCCTCGGGAAAGTCCAATCTTTATACTCAATTTATGAAATTGGATTTATTTTTGCGATTAATATTTTGTACAAATTTTTTTATCAATTTAAAACAGTGATTTTTGCACAAAAAAATTTGTTTTTTAAACTTAAAATGCTCCTACCATGAGAACTACCCAACCGATGTTAAAAGCTTGTATAGAAAGTTTTTGTGGGAGCACATTACCTTTAATTGGAGACCACTCATGTTCAAATCGTTGGACGCGTTTACGAATTATTCTTCAATAAGCTGATGCACCTCATAAAAAATTTGCAAAATAATTCAAAAATTCATATCTTGAAAACTAATCAGAGGAAAAATTTTTAAATCTCATATTCGTGTTTAGGAGGCCGAAATCTTTAGGAAACAATTATTTAGAACTCTGCAGCAAAATGACTGTAAACTAGTGTAATATGTATTAACCGTCTAAATCCCAATAACATTTTATTGGTCTGAATACCCTCTAACTATAAATGCATAGAGATATAGGAGACCCTGTATATCAGCGAAAGTGGTACACTAAAGCCACAGAAATTATGGTATATTTTTCCGCAGAAGGTAAATGGATATAAAACACAAAACCGCAAAAAAAAACAGGAAAAAAAAAATTTTCCATCTGAGTAATACAATGTTAAAGATTACATTTAATCACAGATTGTAGGGGTGAAAAGTGGTGATGCATAACTTTTTGAACATAGTTCGATTTTGGTACCCATCAAATTGGATATAATAATATTAACCTGCTTTACAATTTTCCATTTTACTTGAATGCACAGCCTGCTGAATTGTTGCTTTACCTGAACACAACAAAACAGAAAATGCAAAATTAGCAACAAGTAACTTTGACAGAGTGTAGAATTAGAATGTAAGCTAAAAAAAAGATACGAAAGATACTTCTACATATTCGAATCAATCGATATGTCCTGCAAAATGTAAGTAAATAAAAAACTGACGTTAGGATTCGTTTTTAAGCCGTATACCCCTTTGTTTGAGCCTAAAAACGGAAACGTGTTAAATCATTCAAAATCGAAAAGCCATGTCATAACAAATACCATATAAGATGCAAAGGGAAAATAGGAGTAAGGAGTAGGTATCTTTTCAACGTTACCATTCTGTTCTCTTGCCCCACATAAGGTTAATTTCAAATTGCAAATTTTCAAATTTCGAAAAAGCAGACAATTCTTGTTTTTTGCGAAAATGTTGTATAGTTATACATAATTATCCACCTCAGAAAATTATAAGGTAGAAAAGCAAATCTTTCGACAAACGCAAAAGAAACCAGAAGTAAAAACCCAACACAAAAGGAACGTTAAAGCATGAATAAGAAAGAAATGAAGATGGAGAAAGAAAACTAATTAAATACCGCACAAACAAATTGAGGTGAACGCTCTGTTGAACTCTTTTTGGCAAAGCAAAAAAAAGAGTCATAATCGTCCATCTGCGAGTAAGTCTACACAAAAAAAAACGTGGACGGTGGCCGGCACAACCTCTGAGGAAATAGACGAAAGCAAAATACTATAAAACTAATTAACAAAATAATAAAAGACAATAAGTGTAATTTGCATATAACGGACAGAAGCTAACAAAAACAATACACAAAAGACGCGACGATAGTGAATACGTTAAGTATCCACTAAAATGACACCGACGGGGTAAAACAACAGCCATAACCACAGCAAAGTGTAAACAAATTAGACAATAAAAACAAACCATATACGATGACAGCGTCAGCGTAGAAGGCAAAGACAACAATTTTGCCGGCCAGACGACTATAAGACGAATTTTGTAAACTAAAAGGAAATCAGATGACAGACGACCAACGATATGCGCGAAATATACCAGACAGAAAAAGCAAAGCAAACATATTACAACTTGACATTTAACACTTGTTTGGCGACAAACGATAGCCGGAGAGAGGAACAGAAAAAGAAAATAAACAAACTGATGATGTTTTGGGTCTTTTTCCAGTCGTACTGTTTTTAACAGCGAGGGCGGGTTTGTTAGGCTGCTGTTTCTTTTTTTTTTCTTTTAAATTAATTTAAATCTTTTTTTTTATTTTCGAAATTGTCTAATGCAAAGATCATCACATTAAGATTTCTTTTTATTCTCATAGCTTGTTGCGAACAAAACAATTAATTGTAATTTAGCAATGAAATGAGATGAGCTCACAAAAACCGCACAGTGAATGAAACAGAGAATGGCCGATAATGATTCACTTGAAAAGAACTGGAATGTGAAATCTGTTATATCACTTTGGAGTTCTAAAAAATAATAGCAGTGGAATCTAAAGAAAATATTAGTTTATTTGTATAACTTTTTAAACTGATAAGCTTCATCTACTACAAGGTACGGTCTCTTGATAATATCGAATATATTACCAAAGAATGAAACATGGGCTGTATAACGACATCGACGTAATCAAGCGCGTTTATATAGATCAAATGTGCAGTAAAAATAGATAAAAATGCTCCAGCACGAAAAGCCTTTGGCAATAAACTAGGTTGGCGGCGCTGGAATGGGCGACCGAAACTTTCTTGGATGGACCAGATGAGAAAGCTTTTATCTAGGCTTGGTGTGACTAACTATGTGGGGAGCGCAAAAGGCCGCAGCGCTTAGAACTCTTTTTCACGTGCGGCTACTGGTGAATGAAATTCTGTTGCTGCTGTCAAATAAGAAGAAGCCAATTAAACATGTGTAGGGTGAGACAAGCGCGTTTGGACGGAAAACATGGCCTCTACAGCCCACAGGTTGTTGCCGATACACACAGGAGTAGAGATCGAAAAGGGGAACTGCCTCGTCTGAGGAGCGGAAATTGGCAATATGGTCCGAATACTTTGCCGACATACTGTAAATTCCGCAACCTACAACTGTGAGTCAATGTCACTGCTCTTCTCATGAAATTAGAGTTGACATAAGTACAGCCTGCCCAGATGAAGCCACGATAGCCGATGCTATTCGTTCCCTGAAACCCGGAAAGACAACAGGTGTAGACAACATCAACCCCGAATTGCTTAAAGCCGATCCACATCCATATTCAGAATCATTACACAGTAGCACATTTTCCCACTTCAAAATATTGTACCAATTAAGACCCCCAAAATCTGAAAGCTTATGATAGTAGAAGAAAAACCCTAGCTGGGCTTCGAATTATAAGCTAAGGTTTTTTTTAATTCATTTTTGAAGTCTTGTGAACTATTCGAAATATTTCTTATTTCTCTTCAGCTAATTTTTAGCTCTTAATCACACCTAAAAATTTTACCTTGAGATAAATTCAAAAAAAATAACAACTTCTTGCTCAAAACAGCAAAATTATCAAAAAATCGTAAAATGTCATAGATTTTTATCGTTGATGATGGAAAATATTAGGACACTTCAAATATTTTAGATACTTAAATACTTAGAAAAATTTAGGACACTTCAAATCTTTTAAAATATATATTGAACTTAAGTCATTGCCTTGGAAGCTAGTCTCATCATCTGAAAACATGTTTCCGACCGTTTCGATAGCTTTATTTTTGTATGGAAATGATTTATGACTAGACCAGAATGTTGTATCTGTAGCATGTGTATTTATCGTGTAGAGACAAGCATTATTTCGCATAGTTCACGAGATATAGACTAGAGAATCAGTACAATCTGTAGAATAACGATCACCACTACAACTAATTTTTATAGACTTCGCGAAAGCATTTGATACTCTTCATCAACAGGCGATCTGGTACGCTCTCTATTGTAAAGGAGTTCTACCTGACTACATAAGAACTCTGTATCAGAATTCAACAATCCGACTGCTGCATGAACGCTTGTTGAGCAACCCAATTGGTGTAAACTCTGGAGTTCGGCAGGGATGTATTTTATCACCACTGTTATTAAACATCGTACTGGATTCGGTCGTGCAGGAAGTAACACGCATTAAAAGGGCCATCACATGGGGTATAAGTGGTCGACTGGAAGAACTGGTTAAGCCAAATTGGATCGAGTACACCATATAGCATCCAATGCTGTACTGAACATTAACATCGGCAAGACTGTTGCTGTTGTAACAGCTGGTGGTAGCTGGGTGATAATTCTTTATACCGATTTCCAATTTATCGGTACTCGATCGGGCTTATAATCCGATTATCATACGATCATGGTTGGCAAATCTGTTTCGTTCCTTTGTAGATAACAAGGTTTGTGTCAAGGATTTTTAGGTGTTGTTGTGAGTTTTAACCGCCAAAATCCACCAAAGATGACGCCAGCTGGCTTGTTGATTTTTACCCTGACCACACTACGTAGAGAAATTCCTAATTCGCTCTTTGAATTACTTACCCTGTCCACACTGCACGTACTTAATTTGATTTGACAATTGCTTTTGTTTTTTTATTTTGTTTGTGTTTGTTGTATACATTTTCATTTTGATTTTGACAGCATTTTCGATATAATCCGATAAAAATTAGATAAGGCAACAATTTGATCATAATTCTGAAGGTTATTTTAAATGAATTACCTTTAAAGATGTAGAACTCGAAGATGTTCAGTCTATATGATCTCTGGGGAGCATTACGTCCACCACCGGCGGCTCACGTGAGCATATTGCAAATCGCATAGAAAAGGCATTTCAGTCCTTTGGAGCACTGAAAATTCACTTTTCTATTCGAATGTGGAATCTACACTTCTATTCGACTGTGAGTCATGGAATAGCACAGCAGGTGAAATAAAATCACTGCAAGCTTTTTGTAATCCTTGCCTGCGAAAGATATTGAAAATTTTTTCGTCAAATGTAATTTCTAATCGAAACCTCTGCCAAAGAACTGGCAACGAAATTACGAAGAGAAAATGGAGCTGAATGGGCTGTTATGAGCCGACCCCAGGAAGATATTTCTAAAATGGTAGTTGATTGAAACCTATTGTAAAGCCATTAGGCCGGTCCAAGTTTGTAAAGGAACATAAAAGTATGTTTCGATTCTCTCCCCACAAGTTTGGGTTTGTCTTCTTTATCAATATATATGTATATGAAAGTATATTCCCAAAATACTGATTTAGCTTTAAGGAAACTTAACTGTGAAGACAAGCTTCAATTTTTTTTTTAAATTATGGCAAGATTTAAAAAGAAAATACTCAGTTGATCTTCATAGATAAAAATTTCCTGTAGCATCTAAAAATATGCCACAAACATGGCTATAGAAAATTTAAAGAGAATAAAATATGTTATATGGCCGTGTTCACGAAAATGTCAACCAGAGGGGAAAAACATTTTTGTGACTTTTACTAAAAATGTTTGTGTGTATGAAATATGAAGTGTCTAATAAATCTGGAAAAATCTGTTTTTGGTCAAAATTGCAAAACCGTGGCAATCCCAGCATGTTTTTTCTAGTAAGTTTTAAACTGAGATATCAAACATAATGGATAGCTCACAGAAAAAGGTAAAAACGACCTATTTTGCTCAGAAAATTGCATTGTTTTCTTTTGCAATATATAGATAAAGAATTGTTTTAGTTCTGAAAACAAAAAAAAAATTTAAAAAAATTTGTAAATGCACATTTGATGGCAATGAAAACTGCGCAATTTCGGTGTAATGTGAAAGACTAATATTGAAAAAGTTTAATAACGGTGGTTGCACGCTGGTGTTTTGTTATGAAAACAAAACTTTTTCTGAGCAGGAGTTCCTAATATCTGGAATGGGTGGTGTTTTTGAAGATTAATGCTGGTTTGTCAGATTAAATTGCCATCAAATGGGTGTAATGTGAAAGACCTATTTAAAAAAAAAAATAATAAAATTTTTTTTTTGGTAGGATCCACTCACGAGTGCAGAAAAAAATAAAAATTTTATCGAAAAGCTAAAAAAGAATGGTAAATACGAAGAACACAAAAGAAAGAGGGCAGAAGCTATGCGTAAATTGACAGAAAACCGTAAACTGAAGGAAAGTGAAATGCCAAGAAAGGATCGTGAGACTCTTGTAGGAAGACGTCGCAAAGACTACGTAAATGCATTCAACCTAACATCTTCAGCCATTTCTGTCGAAGAAGTCACTGATGAAAACTTTTGTGAAATAAACTATAAATTAAATGTTGCCGAATTTTTTTTTGACACAAAAAATATTGAAGATTTTGCGTCGGCCCATCAAATGCAGCAAGAGTCCGGCAATATCCGCATTTTTCAACATCCAAAGAACGATATAATCAACCTTAAAAAATAAATTAAAAATCAAAAGAGAAACAAAATAAAAATAGAGTTTGAATAACTTTGTTTTTGCATTTTTTAATAATTCCGCAAATATTACCGTTTTCAAAAGAATGTTATTTGGCATGCGGAACAATGGTGACATAAAACTTTAAAGCTTACTAGAAAAAACATGCTAGGGTTGCAATTTTCGATCAAAAAAACATTGGTGCCAAATTTTTAGACTCTTCTTATTGCATACACACCAAAAATTTTTCGCGAACACGGCCAGGTGTTTGCCCGCCCTTAAATGTTGGCATGCTGTTTTCGAATTTTTTGACACCTTTCTTTTTTTTGCCATATAACAACCTGTCACAAATCGCTCTACCCCCACCTCCCAAACCATGATATTTATTACGATCCCTTAGCCCGAAGACCTAATATTGGTCTATGGTTGTAAAAAAATTTCTTTAAGAAGCATTTATAAGCATTAAAAATCGTTTTTAAATGCAAAAATTTGTACGATGTAATGTGAAAGACTTTCGATGTAATGTGAAAGACTTGATATTTTTAGTCCTACTGAGGTTTCTAAGCAACATATTAAAACCATTGAAATGCAATTTCCTTTCTTCATTATTCAACTTTTATCTCCAAAAGTATGGGGACAACCCGTTGTCTATAAGAGCAGAACTTTTAGGAAGTATTTGTCTACCTCAAAAGTAACTTCCAAAACTTGTAATGTGAAAGACCGACTTTAACTGCTTATACCATGAAAACCATAGGACCTAGATAAAAAATTTCTTTGAAGAAAATGTGCACACTGTTAGGCTTTATAATTCCCATGCATAAAACATCAGCATTTAACTTACTGCAAACCAATTTTTTCAAATTAGTGTGTACAAATGTAATGTGAAAGACTGCGAACACGGCCATATGTATTTTAATAAAAAATAAATATTTAAAATATAATAATTCGATTTATAAAAAAATCAATTTGTGTCGTCGCTTGAATTGCACGACTTCCCCATAAGCGCTACCACCATTTTTACACTAAGGGGTTTTAAGTACAACCTATTTATAAAAAAGATAGGGCAACTTTTAATTCTGATGCGTTTAAAATTGTTGGAAAATTTAATAGTTTTTATACAAAATCATGTAGCTATCCTAAAATAAAAAGACCCAACACATAATTTACAGATTCTTGTAAAGTCTAGATAAACCTTGTATAAAAATCGTGCAGAATTACAAATTGGATTACAAATTGGAAAATTACGGACAAAACAAAAAAATCTCATTTCTAAAATGTTTTGAAACAAAAATAAGCAGAAAAGTGTATCAATTATTGTAACATCAATATTTAGTCCACAATTGGTTGGCATTTTTTTTTTGTTAACAAAATTGAAGATGGATAAATTTTAATTAACATATATAATGAACAATATACATACTAATTAAAATAGTTTTTTTAATGTTATCAATTTTATTTATGTCCCAACTTAGGAGTTATCACAGATATAAATTTCCATCTAAACATCTTTATATATTAATTTACCTTTATTACTAACCAAGTGTGCCTTTGGTTTGACTTCCCTACATTACAGAATTTCTTGGAATACAAATTTGTCATATTTGTTTGTTTCTTATACCAAGAGTATTTTTTCGTTTGTTTTTTTCTCTCGATTACGAATTCTAATAATGTCCCAGTACATATTTGTGAGCATTTTTTACCTGTATCTCCAGCAACAATTCCTGGCGCCTTCTGCGCAGCTCCAGCAACAATTTCTGCTGTTCCGGTGTCAATTCTGCAAAAAATAAAATAACGAAAACATGAGAACATGAAAAAGAAAATAAACGAAATGAAATTCGAATACAAAGCCAACAATTAAGATGACAATCGAAAACGCAGATTTCAATTGCCTCCCGTATATTGTTGTAGTCAAAACGGAAGTTTATAGTTGAAGCTATTTTTGGGATGAGAACTATGAGTGAGGCAGACGACGGTGGTGGATGAATAGATAGTGCGTGAGTGAGTAAACAATTCAATGGCTGAGCTGACGAATTTTTGACAGCTGTTTAACAGTGTAGTTAGTTCAGTGGAGTTGCCATAATATATTTTAAGCGCTTACTCTAATTTAAATTTTAGCATCGAAATCACAGGACTCGTATTCTTCTGTATTGGAGTAACGGTGCAGTATCGCATTTGTTTGATTCTTTGTACCACCACAGTAACAAAATGTTAAAGGAAAATGTGTACACGTCAGTATAGTTTACCTAATGGTCAGTAGTTCATTACAAAGTACGTATATGAAGGTATTTATGTAATGTAAATGTAAAAACAATAATAACCGTAATAACAGGAAATCGTAATGCATAAAAAGAAACTAGATTCTTTAGCTAATTCTCACATTTACAAATGGAATTAATTTAGAAGTCCTAGGATTCCAAATCGATTCTTGTTGATTGCATCGTGATACACTTTACATTAAAATCTTTTGCAGATACGATAACAAATTAGAAAATTATAGGCAAATCAAAAAAAGACCTAACTCATTTTCAAAAAAAAATACCGAACTCATACAATGCTAGGAAATTGCATTGAATTTTAAAAATTTCCAGCCATTGTTTTTTTTTTTTTTGCATTTAATAAAAATACATACCAGTATTAATCGTTGGTTAGTCTCTATAAACTATTAGATCTAAATATTTCACTTACATTTCAATAGTGTTCGCTGATCATAATTCTAGACATATACATATGTATATTACAAAATTGATCCTTTTATGCCGTTCGCGCGTAGAACGTTTTCATATACGAGCACTATTTGTTGTGATTGCAATTAATCGAAAAATTAATCTCGGTATAAAATTTAAACCGCATAAAAATATTCTTGTATTTGTATACTTAGGTCTGGTTTTATGCGGTTTACCAATTTACGTTTATTTTATATTGCGCTATTAGCTTTATTATCACTGTTTTTCATTTCTTATTTTTGTGTAAAGTGAAAATAAACCACACAATTGCACATAACAATGACAATTTGTAATTAATTTGCTGATTTCATTTTTTTACTATTGACTGCAAAGGGGCAATTTCTATTCTAACTTATTTTTTACGGTTTTGTGTTTTGCAAATTTTTTAACTACGTATTTTACAGTCTTTTGTTAATATCGAATGTATGCGCAAAGATTTTGTTATTGTTTATATAATATTTTATTTTCTTATATCACTAAAATGATTTTAATTGACCCAATGAATCAAAATGAAAGAAAAAGACGTTCGATTTCTTTTGAAACGGAAATTGGAATTTTAGACCATATTGAATAAGAAGATAGATATGTAGCAAGTACACTGTTTGCGTGTATTAGTTTATGTACAAACAAAAATCAGTAGTTTGAAAGCAGTTTTAACGTAGATTATTTTTTTCTGAAGAAAGTTTGTAGGGCATATAAAGAGACCCGTTATTGTTTTCGGCCTGGAAAATAATTAAAATGTGAAACGCTGGTACAATCTGAGTATTTGCTGTAAGTATCAAAAATAATTTATGATTGATAGTAGTATGAATCAATAGTTGCAGTATAACAATCAATGTGACACACTGCGATTGAAGCATCCTTGGGCTTTATAAAATTTGTTAAATCTTGTCGACTGATGTAAAAATATATACACAGGATTCTCTCATTGATATCTTAAGTCAGTGTAATTTTGATGAAATATATTTTACTCAAAATGTTGATAAACAGTTAACTAATTTTAATAATAATTTACAGATTATGCATTTGATTGTACCTGTAAAAAGATGTATTTGTAGGAACAATCTAAGTGATTGGTTCAACTGTCCACTAATCCAATATCACATTTCCCTTACAAATCTCGCTTTGCAAGCATACTTTTTTGAGAGAACTACAGATAACTGGAGAATATATTGCAAATATCGGAACAGGTCCAAAAAAATTATTAGAAATGTAAAGAAGCGTATTTTTGGCAACTTGTTCAAGGACAAGTCAACTAAAGAAATTTGGTCCATACTTAGGAGTAACGGTGTTAGTGGTGATGATGATGGTATAAATAACATAGATGTTGAACAACTTAGTAGTGTTTTTATGTCGAACCAAACTCATAACCATACTAGATATCCATGCATTCCTAGTGATGCTTATGAGGGTTTCTCTTTCCATCAAATTGAATATTCTGACGTTTATGAGGCTTTTATTCTGATAAAAGCCACTGCAGTTGGGTTTCATGGAATAAATCTCAAATTTTTAAAATTGGTGTTTCCATTAATTGGACATTACCTGGAACATATTGTGAATACTATAATAACAACAAAAACTTTTCCTAACTTATGGAAAATTGCAAAGATTATACCAATACGAAAGAAGGGAAACTCTGCCATTGACAGCTTTCGGCCAATTTCTATTATGCCTATACTGTCTAAAGTTGTTGAACACATTATAAAAAAGCAGATTGTAGACCATTTGGAAACTTTATCGTTGCTTAGTGATCGTCAGTCAGGATTTAGATGCAACAGAAATACAACATCGTTGCTGATGGGTCTAACCGACCAAATAAGGGATAACTTGGGAAATGGCGGTTGTTGTGTTTTGTTATCCCTAGATCTTGAAAAAGCTTTTGACAAACTTGATCATACAATTCTTGTAGAAAAGCTTCACTATTTGTTTGGATTTTCTGTAACTGCTTGTCAGTTGATGTATTCGTACATGTCTGGTAGAAAACAATATGTTTTCAATAATAATTGTTCTTCTAGAATTAGACCTATATGTAGTGGTGTACCCCAGGGTTCCGTATTAGGACCCTTACTTTTTGTTATGTATATAAATGATCTGTTTGAACGTATTGTAATAAATAATTGTCTTGTATTTGCTTTTGCGGATGACTTGCAAATTGTATTTAAAGGATATCCTGTGTTTTTAGATGTCATTCAAAGTTCTATTGATTGCACTTTAAATATCTTATCAAACTGGATGGCAGATAATGGTCTTTTGATTAACACTAATAAAAGTAAAGCAATGTTTTTTGGCAACATCCAGCCAAATGATTTAACAATATTCATTGATGAACGTTGCATTGACATTGTAGATTGCTTTGATTGTCTTGGTGTAATTATTGATAATAAGCTAAGTTTTGAATTGCACATGAACTCAGTCATATCCAAAGTAAACTTTGCTTTGAGAAAACTGTATAATTTAGATATTTGTCTACCTACAATTATTAAAAAACGTGTTGTTCATGCACTGATCATGCCTATATTTCTATATGGTTTAGAGGTTTATTCTGGGTCATTGGGATATATTTTAAGGAAGTTAAGACTTACTTTTAACAGAGTAATAAGATATGTTTACGGTGTTAGATGGCGACAACATATTTCTACCTATGTTGGCCAGTTTCTAGGTTGCTCTTTTGGAGATTTCATTTGCATAATAAACTTGTTACTATTTTATAAAACTACTGTGACAAGAACTCCCCTCTTTTTATTGGATATGTTTAAATTTGGAAGATCGACAAGAAATATACATATCATTATTCCCAGGTTGTCATCCATTATGGAGAGGTCTTTTCTAGTTCGAGTAGCCCGTACATTTAATAAATTGCCTACTGAGCTGAAATCTTTTAATTATTCTGTTGGTGCTTTTAAAAGAAAACTTTACCAATATTTTTATAATTAATAGAATATAGGACATTAACTAAGTAGCAAAACAGGGAGTGCTCAAAACATCTTAAAATACAAGGTAACTTGTTGTAAAATCTTGACACCCTGACATGAAATGATCTTTCTAAAAAGGAGGATAATCTTGGTATTAATAATTTAATATTTCTTATTGATCTACTAAATTTAAGCATATTCACTATAAATAGTGGAGATTTTGTTAAATAAATTTTGTAAAAATGTAACAGGTTTCTTATACGTATATAGTCAGTAAAAGAACAGCCTAAAAACTCTGTAACGTAGTTTGAAATATGCTGACGGCAATTAACTGAGTAGATATATCTTACAGCTCTATTAAATGTCAAACGCAGTTGGTTAACACAGACCCCATAGCTCCCGAGTAAATTTCCAAACCATGCAATTAAATTGGCATAATTAATGCATGAACTGCTTGCTTTTTAATATTAAATGGTAGAAATATATTTAAATTGTACAATTTCATTAAAATAAAATTGATTTTGGAAACGACTGAATTGACATACAATTTAAAATTTAATTTTTTTATTTAAAATTATACCAAGGCATTCAAAGCTGTCCACCACATTAATGTAAAGGCCACCAATATAAATTGATATGTCATTATGCTGCAAGTTGCCAAAATGCATAGCTTTTGTTTTATTGGTATTAATTTAAAGTTTATTTATCATGTATCCAAGATATTTGTGGTGTAATCAATTGTATTTTGCGGCACATCTATATAATCATAGGTACCTTTAAAGACAACTTGCAGATCGTCAACGAAGGCAAAAATGTAGCAGTTGTTAGTAATTATACCGTCAAACAGATCATTCATATACTTTACAAATAGCAATTGATCTAGTACAGAACCATGGGGCACTCCACTATTAACAGGACAAACAATGCTGTAAGTATTATTATTACTACAAGCATGTTGCTTCTATCAAGCGGGTATGAACACATCAAATTACAAGCACTAACAATAAAACCAAACTTGGAATGCAACTTCTCTACTAGCATGTCATGGTCCAATCTGTCAAACGCTTTTTTAAGGTCGAGAGATAAAAGAACACAACAGCCACCATAACCCACATGTTTCCTAACTTTATCAGTCAGGCCAATCAACAACGTCGTTGTACTTCTGATACATCTAAAACCTAAATGGCAGTCATGTAACATAGAATTAGTTTCTAAATGATGTACAATTTGTTTTTTTATAATATGCCATTTGTCTTTCTTGCGTATTGAAACAACTTTACCAATTTTCCAATCATCAGGAAACTTAGAAGTACGTAATATAGAGTTAACAATGTGCCAAATATGATAACCAAATAACGGAAATACCAATTTCAAAAATTTGAGCTTCAAACCATCATAACCCACAGCAGTGGATTTGATAATATTGAAAACATCAACAACTTTATTATAATTGACCTCGTGAAATGAGGTTTTATCTGCCTGGTTGGCCATAAACACACCACTCAACTACACTATTTCGTCTTAAAATGTTATTTTTAAAAATCTCTTTTTTTTGCCTTTTTTTATTTTAAATTTTTGTTCCCCCTGCAAAACTGTTATCATTTTCCTTGTATTGCATTTTAAACTTATTTACATAATGCTAATAGAAATTTATATTTTTTTTATCATCTTAAAATTCATGAAAACATTGTCAAATAATATTTAGTTTCATTTATAAGATTGCATAATTTTGAAGAAAAATTAGGAAAATATTGAATTTTTTTGATTTTGTTGTTTTTTTTTTTATAATATTATAAGTACCATAATTATTATCATATATTATTATAAATTATTTTTTTATTGAAGTGTTAATGATGTGATAGTAGAAATTTGTAACCATATATGGCCTTAATGGCTCGGTTATTGAAAATTGTATTAATAAATAAAAAAATAAAATAAAAGAATTTCACACGCAGTTGTTCAAACTACGTATATAACATTGTAACAGCTGACCTAAGCAACGCTAGTTTTGAATTGAACTATGTCTGTGTGAAAAAAAAGCTTTGAAAACTGGTTCAAACGAATGCGGAAGTGTATTAATAACTCTGTAACGCTTTTTTTCAAAACTTTTAAATTACATGACCGGACTCGACGGTTTTATCCTAATTCGAACTCGTGCAATCGAGCTGCATCTGTAATTTTTGGAGTTATCATGAACTTATTATACAAATTTTGTTTAAGTTTATTTTTAAGGGTTTGCGTTTTAGGTAGGAACTGTTTTGTAGAGCAATAATATAATATAATTTGCATCTAAATTAGATAACTGGTGATATACAGAATTTTCTCTTTTTAATTTTTACCTAGAGTTGTCGACTCTATATCTTGAATATTGTTTGACGTTTCTAAATTATTGTTTACAAATCATCGTTGTTTTTGTATTTATTCAGTCTGTTTATTAGAACATTGATTTGGAATTTATTTCAAGCTCAAGACCAGCCTCTTTTGAAAGAAGTTTATAGCAGAATGATATTCTCATAATGCCAGAAAAGCATGATGTTGAAAGCCGACGTCTTTCTCAACATAAACAAGCAAAACAAGAAAGAAGTTTAACAAATGGTCCCTCATAGTGAATGGTTGTGAAGTTTTTCGAGTCTATGCACTCAAAAAAGAATTCTCATTTCGTTGTGAGATTCTGGTGCATAAGACTTGATAAATAATTTGCAATCATTATACCAAAGTCTGCTGACGAGGATTCGTGGCTGTATCCGAAACAGCTGTACAGACTGCCTGGCATTATGAGAATATCATTCTGCTATAAACTTCTTTCAAACGCACTGGTTTTGAGCTTGAAATAAATTCCAAATCATTGTTTACAAATGTCAGCTGTTCCGAGTAACAGTGATGTAAAAGCAAAACACGTAGCAAAAAGGCTATACAGTTTTAGTGTTGTGCAAAAGCATGATGTGACAATTCTGTATATTTTGTTGTTGAATTGCAAAAAACGGCTTCAATATATTGCATTTGCACTTTCGCAAGACCATTCGCAGCAAAGACTGAATACCGCTAATATTTTAAATGTAGATTTGACAAAAGAACATAGCCAGATTAGTTTCGGGCCAAGGTATAAGCGAAAATGGGTCTAATAGTGAATGAGGACAAAACGAAGGTATTATTTTTAACGAACAAAGAATCTACTAGCTTGGAAAACTGCGTGAAGGTTGCCAACTATAATTTCGAGGTGGTAGGTGCTTTTATCTACCATGGCTCCGCCATTAGTAAGAAAAATAACGTCAGCATCGAAATCGGAAAAAGAATCCTGCTTGCTTATAACTGCTACTGCGAACTGAGCAAGCGATTTAATGCAGAGCACTCTCTAGAGGAGCAACAATTTAACTATACCAGATATTGGTTCAACCTGTATGTTTCAAAATTCTGGGTTATAACTAGGGCGACCAATATTCAGCACGAAAAAAATGGTTTTCAGTACTTAAAACAGCATGAAAAACCCTTGAAATAAGCACGATTAATTTTATTTTCAGCATTTATTATTTTTTTTATTTATTGAAAAACAAACAAAAAACAATTTCAATAAGTAAACTAGCAAAATTATTCAGTCGGGTAGTCATACAAAAAAAGTAATTTTAAACCAAAAAAAATAATTTCTTAAAGTGAAATTATACACGATTACAATTAAGCACTAAGTGCGTTTTTAAATTTTCCAAGGTGAAACTTTTACGCTGGTTTGTAAAAAAATTTCCATATATAGAAAAAACACGTTCCACGTCACACGATGAAACGGGAGCGTATTTAAAAAGTGTTGATTCAGCAGGCGAATATTGTCCGATAAACGCACTTGTTGTTTTGGAATTTTTAAAAATAATATTGTTGATTTTAGAGATTTCCACAAGGCAGGATTTCGCGCAAGAGGGGCCGTCATTTTTTTAAAATAATTTTTATCAGATAGTTTGTCTATAGCATGTTGAATTGATTGTATTGTTTCCAAGCTTTCATTCAATAGCAATCCGCGTGACTGAATGTTGGATGCATTTAAAATTTTTATAAAGGACAAGTCGGATTACAAATTTTCATTAGAAAGAACCTCTTTGCTTTGTCGCAATGTTTCAGAAAAATTTTCGTTACACTCTTGAATGACCTCCCTTATGTCTGCCAAATAATTAGTATAATACTCCGCTGCTTCCAACCTCGTTCCCCATCGAGTCGTAATTGGTTTAGGTTATAAAGGCATTAGGCATTTCATTAGTTTCAATTTTTGGATTTCGATAAGGCGCCTTAAAAACTATAGGAATATAACGAATCGAACGATCTAAGCTATCGATAAAATCAGGGCTGTTACAAGATCTTGAACACAGGCTGTGTGTAAAATAAGAGCATAGTTTACAAATTTAATACTACATGTCATATTTTTATGAACCGCAAAAGCTTGTGATATGTAAAAATTTTCAATTGATAGAAACATATTTTATCAAAATGTATCAAAAATTGAAATAAGGCAAAAAAAAGCATCAAAAAGCACAAACCTTTTAAATAAGCAAGATCACTTAAAATAGTTAAATTAAGCAGCATCAGCAATATTCAGCATATGCTGAAAATTGGTCGCCCTAGTTATAACACAAGCGGATAAATCGGTTTTGGCAGTATTCAAGAGAACAAATATCCGTAAAATATATGGGCCCATCGTCATTGACGGTGAGTATCGACGTCGTATGAATGATGAGCTGTACACTGAAATTAACTTCGTCAGACGCGGTTGCGTTAGCTAGTCCATGTTATTTATACGCATGGACAAAAATGCTTCAGCTCGAAATCCCTTTGGCAATGAACTAAATGGACAGCGCAGAAGAGAGCGACCAAAACTCCCTGGAAAGACCAGATCACTGAGAACATTGCAGAACTTAGTGTTACAAACTGGAAAAGATGCGCAAGAGTTCGAAGCGCATACAATCGCATTTTCTACGTGCGGCATATAATCCCATAGCATAGAAACAAAGTGCCAGCTAAGGAAGTAAGTAAGTATTCCGATTTATTTTCATAAAGTACAGCATTTCCAATTAAATACAGAGATTCTTATTAAAAATTTTCAAAAAATGATTCAAGATTTTCAACTTCAAATTATATGTATGTATATTTTTGTGTCAAACATAAATTTACACAAATAATTGCAGAAAACTCAACAAATATGTTCAAATTAAAATTGCCCAAAGTTGCTGGGTAATTGGCTGAATTTAAAAAAAAAAAACTTTATATAAATTGAAGTTATATTACATGCATCAAGTGATACTGCATTAAGTGTTTCCGAACTACTTAATAAAATGTACCAAGGGGACCCTTCATTGCAAAAGAGAAAATTCCTTTGCTCGGTTTTAAATTTGTTTTCGGTTAAGAAAAGTGTTTTTTGCGTTTCTTTAGTTTCAGGAAATTTTGAATATTTAAGAGAGAATTTTGATTTTACTCTTTTTTACCCGAAAAGTGTATTTAAAATAAATAATAATAATATCAGAATATAAGGAAAACCTAATCCATCTACTTTTTTTCGTACATAAGGAACAAATTGTCCTTATTTGGCAGTCAATTACAGAAACGGCAATGTAAACGCCAACGTTGTCCTTGGTTTTTTTCCGAGATCAAACTGAACATGAACATATCTTCGCTTTTTTCACACAATTCTAGCTCGGTAAAATCCCTGCAGTAAATGTCAATAGTAAAACTATATCGATTAGCTATTGACATTCTCACCCGTACTACTTCCATTATATGCGACAAGCTATGTTCTTTTCTATTGACATTTAACATGTGCTTGTCCTTGCGATTCTACACAGGTATTGACTAAGTACTACTTTTGGGACCATATGGACACTTTGGAAGTAGAGATTCTCTACTACTCTTTGGTGATTATTGTCTACACATTTTTTTTATTCTTTTGGAATTTCGGACGAGCTGTTGATAACAAAATTCATTAAAACACAATATATTCTGTTGACAAAAATATTTTATTGATAATAAAACAAAATTTAAACAAAATCTTCGAAAAAAATATTGATGTTGATGGGTTTGGCATGCCCGACATAAATACCCACAGGAAAAGGTGCCACTTTCTGTTGAATGTGAATGATCTTTAAAAGAATTGGCCACAACTGGACGCGAGAACTTTTAAATTCCGTTTGCTCATGGTTATTTGTCGATAAATATAATAAATAAATTATTTGTAATCACCGTTTAAATTATAAAATCAATTTCACAAAATTTTGGTCTCCCGTGCACGTGCGCTTGTAACAAAACAATACAATGAAATAAAACAAGCAAAAATAACAACAGCTGTTGTGCTGTTGACAATATGTAGACAATGTACACACAAAAAAGCTACAGACATTGACTCTCGCGATTTTGTACCTATACAAACAAGAAACTATTGTTGACTTTTGCACTAGTGCATTTGTCCCTATAGACGTACATGGTGACTTGGCGATGACTGTCCCCGAGCTTACTGCAGGGATGCAACTCAATAAAAAAAACTAAGCTAGTATTAAAAAAAAACCACAGCAGACAGTATAATCAAAAAAGTTGCTGCAAAAAAATTTGCAAGTTACACTATACATTACATAACAATTTTCTTATACCATCGAACAGAATTTACGATTTTATTTATTTTTATTTCATTTCACCTAAAATCCAATATCCATATATTTGTCCAACTCAGTTTCATTGCTTCTTGCGTAAACAACCAGAAGAGCTCTTTCAACATTAAAGCCCTGGCAACCCTGCTATGAAGTCATTAAACAATTAACAAGGTTTGAAGGCAAAACAGAGGGAGATGACGACGATGACGTTTCCGAACAATTGAACCAAATGTAAATTGTACATCCCAATGGTATTTTTAGTAAACTAGGAACGCGAAGTGCTGAAGTATTTACAGAAATAGAAAAAATAAAACATTTGTTGCTTCCATAGCAATCAAAACTCGTAGTGCAGAACCCACCCTCATATGGGTGGCCGTCTGCATGTCTGTCTGCACGTCCATACGCATTTGTTCACAGAAGTGTAACCACAGACAATTGACAACAGACTCACTCATGCACAAACAAACACACACACACATTGATAACAACTGGAAATGTTTGGCAGAAGTGGTAGTATTGTCCGATTTGAATAGGCAATTGAACTCAGGTGTCAGTCAGTGCTACCGCCGCTGCAGCAGGTATGCTAATGCAGTTTGGCCTGATCCATCGCTATCGAATTTCCTCTAAGCGCGTACTTTCACTTGTCCGCAAATACTGCAGTGCAGTTCCCTGGACCACTAAAAATTTTCACCGCCGTCTACTCTCGAGACGAATCTGTGTCGTCGACCTATTTTTGGGTTGTCTTTGCTGCTACGGCTTGAGCTTCTTACCTGGCATCGCAAAATCATTTCGCCCCGCCGTCGCTGTTGTTGTCGATGATGTATACGAGCGTGTATCCATTGTTGTTGGTGTTGTTATCATATTATTTCATTTTTTTTATTATTTTATGGATTTTGGTTAATTTTTTGTTGTTGTTGTGTCAAATCTTGATTTGTATTTGTTGTATTCCACTGTTTTATACACAAAAAACACTCACTTTTTGTTGTAATTTAATACCAACTTTTTTTTGTTTCGCTTGAACCTTTTTGGATTGATTGGCGTATTCTTCACCAAATTGTTTCAGGTTTCACTGCACAAATTCCTACTTTTTCCTTAATTTTCTCATTTAGATCTATTGATTGGCCGTTGTATTCCCAATTATTTGTTTAGTTTCATTGATTATCTGCATTAAAAATCACTTAATTTTGTAACAAATCGCGTTTTATTCAGTTTCGTTTTCCAATTTTCCGTCTTCTCTCTTTACGTACACAAAAACTATGAATATTTAATTCTTGTTGTTTTCTTCGGTTGCCTTGTCCCCCTGTTCGTTTCTTGTTATTTTTGAGAAATTATGTACTCTTAGTACTTTCTGTGCAACTCTGTTTGTAATGAAACTGTAGTGGTGGTAATGCAGTGAAGCGGTAACGGCCAAAAACAAAAAGTATATATGATTAGAAGAGATGCCAAGTCGATAACAGTTTAAATATTACCACCATTTGTAACAAATCGCGTTTTATTCAGTTTCGTTTTCCAATTTTCCGTCTTCTCTCTTTACGTACACAAAAACTATGAATATTTAATTCTTGTTGTTTTCTACGGTTGCCTTGTTCCCCTGTTCGTTTCTTGTTATTTTTGAGAAATTATGTACTCTTAGTACTTTCTGTGCAACTCTGTTTGTAATGAAACTGTAGTGGTGGTAATGCAGTGAAGCGGTAACGGCCAAAAACAAAAAGTATATATGATTAGAAGAGATGCCAAGTCGATAACAGTTTAAATATTACCACCAAACGTACATAGGCGCTATGTAGCGTATTTGGAAATACAAGAGAAATTGCCAATTTTATGCCTCAAAACTTACAAGCATTTCATTAGCATTCGTTTTAATTAATTTTGTATCTTTTGGTGCACAAAACTTTTCTATTTTCATTAAATAAGCCAAAATATATTCACCAAAAAGTGTACTAAAACTACTTTTGCCTATGTTCGTTGAACAGTTTTACCACGTTGGCTCCTATGTAATCATATATACTTTTTGACAAGAGGAGCCAACGTGGTAAAACTGTTCAACGACTATAGGCAAAAGTTGTTTTAGTACACTTTTTGGTGAACATACTTTGGCTAATTTAATGAAAATAGAAAAGTTTTGAGCACCGAAAACTAAAAAATTAAATAAAAAGAATGCTAATCAAACTTAGTTGTAAGTTTTGAGCCATAAAATTGGCTATTTCTCTTGTATTTCCAAATACGCTGCATTGCGCCCAGAGTACGTATTGGAGCCTCAAAACTACGAAAGAGCTCTTGGCTCGCGAGCTAGGAGCCACAAATTCAAACGAGCTCTCGGCTCGCGATCCACGAGCCCAAATAAAGAGCTGGCTCGCGAGTCAAGAGCCACAAAATTTTAAATGAGCTCTCGGCTCGCGAGTTAGGAGCCACAAAATTTCAAATGAGCTCTCGGCTCGCGAGCCAAGAGCCCAAATAAAGAGCTGGCTCGCGAGCTAAGAGCCCAAAAAGAGCTGTCTCGCGAGCCAGGAGCCGAGAGCCCAAAAAGAGCCAGCTCGCGAGCTAAGAGCCAAGAGCCCAAAAAGAGCCAGCTCGCGAGCCAAGAGCTAGGAGCCCAAAAAGAGCTGCCTCGCGAGCCAGGGGGCAAGAGCTCAAAAAAGTGTCAACTCGCGAGCCAGCTCGAGAGCCCATTTGAAATTTTGTGGCTCTTGGCTCGCGAGCTAAGTACCAAAGTTATGTACCAAAAAGTAATTTTTGTCATAAGAAAGTACTTTGGTACAAAAAAAGTACTTTGTGCCGAAAAGTACATTAAAAGTATACAAGAGAGTACTTTGTGCCGAAAAGTACATTAAAAGTACTTTTGGTACAAAAAAGTATTCTTTTACAAAAAACAGTACTTTGTGTCAAAAAGTACATTAAGAGTACTTTTGGTACAAAAAAGTCCGTGGTACAAAAAAATTACTTTGTGCCGAAAAGTACATTAAAAGAACTTTTGGTACAAAAAAGTACTCTGGTACCAAAAAAAAAGTACTTTGTGCTGAAAAGTACATTAAGATTACTTTTGGTACAAAAAAGTCCCAGGTACAAAAAAAGTACTATGTGTCAAAAAGAACGTTACAAGTACTTTTGGTACAAAAAAAGTCCCTGGTACAAAAAAGTACTTTGTGCTGAAAAGTACATTGAAAGTTCTTTTTGGTACACAAAAAAAGTACTATGTGCCGAAAAGTACATTAAAAGTACTTTTGGTACAAAAAACAGTACTTTGTGCCGAAAAGTACATTAAGAGTACTTTTGGTACACAAAAGTCCCAGGTACAAAAAAAAGTACTTTGTGTCAAAAAGAACGTTACAAGTACTTTTGGTACAAAAAAAGTCCCTGGTACAAAAAAGTACTTTGTGCTGAAGAGTACTTTTGGTACAAAAAAAGTCCCTGGTACAAAAAAAGTCCCTGGTACAAAAAAAAGTACTTTGTGCCGAAAAGTACATTAAAAGTACTTTTTGGTAAAAATAGTACTCTGGTACAAAAAGAGTACTTTGTGCCAAAAAGTACATTAAAAGTTCTATAGGTACAAAAAAGTACTATGGTACAAAAAAAGTACTTTGTGCAACAGAAAATTTTTTTTGGGCCAATGAAATTACTTTTTGGCATAAAAAAGTACTTTTGGTACATAACTTTTAGCTCATTTGAAATTTTGTAGCTCTCGGCTCGCGAGTCAGCTCTTTTTATGGGCTCTTGGCTCGCGAGCCGAGAGCCCGTTTAAAATTTGTGGCACCTAGTCGCGGTATTTTTTCTTAATAAATGACGAAAAAAATTGGAAACGGACTAAATTGTCTCAAAATCATAAATTTTAAAATAATATTATATTTATGAAATTAAAATTGACTTTGTTCATTCTTTTTGAATAACGTAATTTATCTATATACATAAAAGGCTTGGGTGACTGACTGATCACTCCCCAGCCCAAACGGCTAAAGCTAGAACCGTGGAATTTAAAATGTAGGTTTCTTTTATGACGTAGGCGCGCACTACGAAGGGATTTTTGGAAATTCGGACTGAAAGGGGGTAAAATGGGCGTGGCACTGCCCCATACAAATGGAATTTTAAAATGACTGTATCTTTTGAACCATTATAGGTACGAAGTCGAGATTTGGTACCTATATACTTTGTTTGTGGAAAGAGGGCGGTGCCACACCTCTGTTTTAAAAATAGTAATATTGGCTAAATAAATGAAACGATTGCAATGAAATTTTCACTGTGTAGTACTATCCGTAGGGTCTCTATCATAAACTTAAAACTTAATTTCCCTTTGCACCCCATGAATGAGGTATGGGATAGCTTCTCGCGTTGTTGTGAATTAACACGCTTTATATTTCTAGATTCACAACTAACGGCACCTACTTATTTATCGACGAATGCGAACGTCACTGTTTTGAGAAGCTCTTACTAGACACGACGATTGAATCGACGCTTAATACTGCGAAGTTGCTGTCAAACAACATTCGAGGGGAGCCGACAATGAAAGAAAATTTTATTTATTTTTTTCTTTTAAGATGACTGGAGCCAGGTTTGAACCTGCGATCTCCCGCATGGTAGTCGCGTGTTCTAACCACTATGCCACGGCCGGTCCCAGGGTCTCTATCATAGGCTACATGAAAACATACTCAGACAAAGGGGAGTGGCACCGCCCACACAAACCAAAATTTCAATCGGTCATATTACGCGAGCCATTAAAGGTATGAATATGAGATTTGCTTTATATCTAAATGGTATTACGGCTGGGGGATTACGTCTCGCTGGGAAATGGGCAGTGCCACTCCCCTTTTGAAACAATTGTTACGTCGGTCATATTAATAGAACGATTGTAATAAAATTATCATAATGTATAACGATTTCATAGTAAAAAATTTCTATATTTTTAATTTTTTGTTTTTATAATCATATAATGAATTTGTTGAACTTTAACAAACCAAACTGTATATAACATTGAGAAACTTTAAATTGGTTCATATTTATCCGCGTTACTGACTTATAAGTGCGTAAAAGTACGAAAACCCGGTTTTTTAACCGTAACTCAAGATTTTGGGGGTTTTGAGAAATTTGAAAAACAGATTCTTATAGTGGTCAGCAGCACCTACCAGAAAAATAGTATAATTTTAAAGGTATTGCTTTTTTTTGTCGCACTGTGTTATCTATAAAATAATGCGTGTTTCCGCGACGTGTGTCCGCAACGCACACTGAGATTGAAGTAGCATAAAAACAAATAAAATATCAGATCATGAAATGATAAATATTCTAATTAAAAGCGAAAACAATTATCAAACCAACATATACAATAAAGAAGTGGAAATTTTTAAGTACAACAAGGAAACATTTAACACAGAGTTAACGAAAAATATGACATATGATGAAAATAAAAATATTAATGAAAACGTAATTTTATTTGACAATGCTTTTAAAAAAATTTTCTCACAAGAAAATTATACAAGAAAAAAGCTGTGTAAATCAGTGGTTAAACAATGAAGCACGTGAAATGAAAAGGGAGAAGATAATTAAATATCATATAGCAAAATTAAAAAACACAGATCTGGCATGTACCAATTACAGGACAAAAAGAAATATATATAAAGTACAAATAGAAAACGAAAAAAAATAAATACATTAATAATAAAATTAACAATGCAGGAGGTCAAAAACAAATGTGGAGAGAGATCAAAGATCTAATAATTAAGAAAAAACCTAACGAGATAAAAACTGTGATATTCAACCAAATAGAATATAAGAACAATACAGAAATCGCTAATCAATTCAATAACTATTTTGTAGATAGTATAAAATTGATAAGAGACTCAATCCAAAATGTCCAATATGAAAACCAAATATTTGTGATAAACTCTAAATTTAAATTCCGTGCAATAAACATATTAGAACTTAAGAATATAATTATACAAATGAAAAATAAAACAGACTGTGATAAAGTTTCAAACAAAATTATTCTTGACAACTGGAACATAACTGGAGAAACATTATTAAAAATTATCAATGCATCGCTAAAGACTGGTGAATTCCCTGAGAACTGGAAACAAACGACAATAACACCAATTGAAAAAGTACAAAAAAACAAATAAATGCGAAGATAAATATATATTAATGATATGCCAAAGGTGTTAGACAAAAGTGAAATGGTGCTATACGCAGATGATACGTTAATATACACGGAAGGAGATGACGATGAAAGCTGTGGAGGAAATACGTACCACGACATCAATAAAATTAATAATTGGTTAAAAATTAATAAATTGAAGCTAAACGAAAATAAAACAAAGATAATTGAAATAAATATGAGTACGGAAGCAATATTTAAAATTAATAATAACATAATAGAAAAGGTTGAATGCATAAAATATCTCGGTTTTATAATAGATAAAGAACATATAGACTATACATGTAAAAAAATCGGATTTTTTCAAAAGAATAAGAAATAAAATATCGAAAACAACTGCAATAAATATTTATAATACGATAATTAAACCTCATTTCGAATATGGATCGACGATAATTTATACATGCTGCAATGATAGCCAGATCGAAAGAATGCAAAAACTCCAAAACAGAGCAATGAGGGTTATACTTAAATGCAATCGATATACACACATCAACGAAATGCTTAGAGAACTGAAATGGATGAATATTAAACAAAGGTTAAAATTCAACACTTTAATTTTTATTAAGAAAATGAAACAAGGTGACGCCCCAGCATATCTTTGCGACCAGATAAAATATGTTGAAGAGGTACAACCGTATAGATTAAGGAACGCAGAAGATTTTCGAATCCAACGAGTCACGACAACGCATATGCAGAAATCCCTTTTCTACAAGGGTTTTACATTATTTAATAATTTACCATACAATATTAAAATCGAAAGAAACTAAAACGTATTAAGAAAAAAATGTACAAATTATAATAAAAATATAATAAGAAGTCATGTAATATTTTTTTATCTTTGATTTTCAAAGTATTTTTAATACTAATAAAAAAAAAACAAAAAAAAAAGTAAAAGTATTTTAAATGTGAAGTAAGTTGTTTATAAAACACCTAGATGTCTTCTTTATTTTTACAAAAAGCAATATAATAATCACACAAGAAATACCCATATATACAAAAATTGCCTGACTAACTGATTTAATGAAATGGTTGTAGATAGGATGATGAACATTGGGGTGGTTCTTCCCCTTTTCGTGCAATCGTCAGCTAAGAATGGATTTTTAAAAATTCGTACTTTTGGGTATAAAAATTATCAGTAAGAGATAAAACTTGTACCATCACCCAGACCAATCGGCTAAAGCTATAATTGCGAAAATTGATTTGGCATGCTCACTTAAAATTATAGTGAAGGTTTTTTCGAAATCCGATATTTCTGGGTAAAAAAAATCAAAAGGGATAAAATTCGTCCTTTTTAGGTATAAAAAGGGCTGTAGTTTATAAATTTTAGGTATAAAGCGGCTTAGTCAAAAACCTGAAGTGAATATTTTTAAGTCGTGCGATATGAATTAATTTAAAGGTAGAGTTAAGAAAATGTATTTAGCATTGCTCCCTATATAATTAGAGAACCGCCAGATGGGGTTTCTTTGAACTCGAACATTAGGAGGTAAAAAAGGCCGAAAGAGGATAAAACTGGTACCATCACCCAGACCAAACTGCTAAAGCTATAATCGTATTTTGGCATAGATTTAGAGGGGGGTCCATTTTAGTTGTGCGATACGAATGTATCTTTAGAAATTCGAACTTTTAGGAATAAAAAGAGATTAAAGCGGTACAATCACTTAAACCAATGGGATAAAGCTACAATCACATGAATGTGCCCGGTAGTCTTATGGAGCGTTTGCATTTTTTCTGTATTAATTAAATTCTTTAAAAAATTCATTGTAAGTACGGGTGAAACAACGCGAGCCGGGAAAGCTAAATATATATTTTGAAATATTAATGAAAATCTGTGTTTTCTGAACACAAAACGATCGGACACACGCCATGGTAATGACGATTTGCACCGTTTTGTTTTATTTATTCCTGTTCTCAGAATTTAAATTTTTCAATATTTTTAATACTAAATGCGTCGGGCCACAGAATGTAGTCATTTCGTGATATCGACCCATATATATTACACAAGGTAACAAAATATTTTTTTTTTTTTGGGTTGACTATAACTTTATGGCAATTTTTTATTTATTTGTGGTAGCTGATTTTAAATCTAATCTCCATCAGTTCCCATTTTTAAGTTGCAAACACACACACATATTTTGAAAAATATTATTTATCAGTTTTCTCAGTAAATTGTAAACAAAATGAAAAATAATAGTAAAAAAATGATTTTAGACCAAAACAGTAATTTTTGACCCATTTTTATTTTTTATGAATTTAAAAAAAAATTTCGAAACATTTACGATATCATTGAAACTATTAAGCAAATGTAAAACCTATTTAAGCTAGGGTTAAAGGTCATTTTGTTGACGAGGTTTGGATTTTTTTAAACTGAATATGTTGAACCGTTTTAAAGTTATTTGTTGTGTCATTTTATCATTTTTGACATAACGGTATATCGCGAAAAGTCGAGCTGATAGAAAGTGGGGATTGGGAGTGGGGCCCAATAGTAAATATTACATTTGATAAATACTCTGATACGTATTGCACAGAACTTGTTAAAAGAAAAACTATTAGCAAAAACCTTCCAAAAAAGCCTTAAAATTAACATTCAGTTCTTAATCAATAAATATCTTGTTCCCTGGTATTATCAATTTTTTTTTTGCTTGGAACCACTTTGTGCTAATATGTTGAAAAATTACTACATATATTTCGAAAACTTGTCATTGGGGTGCGCACGTGGCTGATGTTGACATTAGGGCTTAGCAAGAGTAAGTATTATAAATACTTCAAAACATTTTGTATTTTTTTAATAATTTGTTTTACAATGTTTCCCTCAAACAAATGCTATAAGACATGGAAGAGTTGGGAAACAAATACAATAAACTCGAGTATACGACAGAACAAAACAATGTAAATACAAATTCTTTCAATTTATTGTAGTTGATATTTAAAGAATTTGGTAAAATACTCGAGTATTTTGTTTTAGTATTGTTTTAGTACTCAAGTATTTTCTTTATCGTTTATTGGTTTTGTTTTAGTTTTAGGAAAATTAAATTAAAGAAAAGGCTTCTGTTACCATTAGGGTAATTAAAATGAGAAAAAAATAATATTTTCTACTACTGCTTATTTACTTTTTTATAAAGGACCACACAGTGCATCCTTTCAATACAATCGATAGACAAAAATATAAAAAGAGGTCTAAGGGAAATTTATTTTTAAAACGAGCCCTTAATTGATAGAACTAAGTAAATTTCAACGTTTTTTAAAAATTTACTAAACCCATCATCCACGCCTCACACAAATCGATAAATATAGTGCTAAATTTCATGAAAATTGTTTTTGTATGCGCATTTTTTGCGTAATTTCTGCATATATATAAGCACAAAATGAATGGTGGGGTACTCGTCTCCTTCCAACATTTTTGATGCTTTTTCAAAGGCTTCCAATACAACCAGAACCATCGATTCTATTCAATTCTCGATTCTGTCGTAAAATAATTACTATTTCTTTCCAATTTTTCCCTATAGACGCAAACATATAATACACTGTATTCCAGCGCATTGGACAGAAACTTTGCAAACACGTTGTTAATAGTGAATTCAACCCTGATTTTTTAAAGCATGTCACCAACTTACTGCAGCTTTTGCATAAATTTGATACAACTTCAACGCTCTCAATCGATTTTTGTAATACATTGTGCATTAAGTGATTAATACAGTAGTTATGACGATAATTGCGGAAAGCTGCCTTCATATTTGCTCCTCTATCTGCGACAAATTTTGAACTTTCAGCAAGATATTTTCACCTAAAAATTTTAATTATAAAAAAAATTATATTTAATAAATGTTTAGAATTCCACATTGAAGCATACCTGTACACTTATCTCCATTCAAGGATTTAAGGCCAAGCACGGTATTAGTTAGTTTTTCATCCATTATAATGTGAAAAGTCAATCCCAAATAAGATTTTCGCAAGTAATTATCAGACCACAAATCTGTTGTAAGTGCAAAGCCAGTGCTTTTTATATTTTCATTATGTTTTTTTATGCGATCAAAATGTACTTTATACAAATTGTCAATGTTTCTTGATACGGTGGTATTGTGGGGAATTACTGTATCAATATTTACATTTTTTCCGTATTTCGCTCCGACCGACATTAAAAACTATGACACTTTTTTTAAACCATTCTGTAAAAATATCTGCAGATTGTTTTTTAATATCACCACTTACGTTGATTGGCTCCGCCCTATTTTCGTTATCGATAAAACATTTATGTTTATTTAAATTAGAAGTGGATCTCGTATCATTTTTGAGCACAGCGAAACAAAGTCTGCATCCAACAACATTCTTTATTTCTTCCCCATTTTCATTTTGAATCCTGCCAAAAACATTCCACACCTTACTTTGCCCTCTTTTTAAAATAATTCGCAACTCTCCATTCTTTAGCTTCTCTTTAATTTCAGTATTACTTATCTAAACGAAAAATTATTTAGCGAAAAATTACAAAAATATATTGCAAATTTTATTTCTATCAATAATGTCTTAAACAACCAAAACTTACCTCAAGATTCTCCATAACTTTTGAATAAAATGCTTTAAAATTTACGACCCAAAAAGCAAATAATTTTACAAATACTAAAAATGTTTTGACAAATACTCGAGTATTTTTTGTTTCCTTTGCATACTTTACTGTTTTTGAAGCGTTTATTTATTGTGTTTACTTTTTCCAAATACAAGTAAATACAAATTCTCCTGCACAACAAGGCAAACACAAATTGTATTTGTTTTCGTTTTGCGTTTAAATTTACTTAGTTTGGTCGCCGAAGAATAGTTTATAAACAAAAAGAGAAGTTTAAAAAAGCAAATATATCTGAAATCAAATACATTTGTTGCTGTGCCCTAGTAGACATCATCGGCCGAAAACTGCGGGATGTGACTGCAGCTTTCTCAGGTATATAGAAGGAATAAGCGAAAATGGGTCAAACGGTGAACGAGGACAAAACGAAGTTATTAGTTTCAACGAACAAAGAATCTACTAGTTTGGGAAACTGCGTGAATGTTAACAATTATAATTTCGAGGTGGTAGATAAATTTATCTACCTTGGCTCCGCCATCAACAAAACAAATAATGTCAGCCTCGAAATCCGGAGAAAAATCCTGCTTGCTAATAAATGTTACTACGGACTAAGCAAGCGATTTAATGACAGACCCCTTTATCGACGAACAAAAATCCACAAGCGAATGAATCGGTTCTAGCAGTATTCGAGAAAAAATATGGGCCTATCATCGTTAACGGAGAGTATCGGTTGCGTTGTCTAGGTCATGTTGTACGCATGGACGAAAATGCTTCTGCTCTAAAAGTCTTCCGCAATGAACTGAAAAACTCCGTTGCAGTACTTGGAGTGACTAACTGGAGAAGAAGCGCACATATAATATTTTTCTACGTGCGGCATATAATCCCATAGGACTGCAAATAAGTGCAAGTTAAGTAATCTTTTCATTACTTCATTAGTATCTTTTTATCTTGTAGATGAAGATAAAGGCTATGCAGATTGGAAAAACGCAGCTTGATAGTCGCTACGACTTTGTCGATCGAACTCAATCGAATTATGTAAAGAGAATTCTACTAAGACCAAAGGAGTTGGGAAGAATATTGAAAATCGAATAAAGTTATTGTGTCTTATTGTGTCTTAATTATCAAAAATGAGCAAGTTTATCTACACTACATGCTTCGATAATTACCAGTTTCAAAAATGGCCAGCGACAAAGAAAGATCATCAAAGAATGAAGAAGGAGAAAAAACAGTGTACACTAAAACGCTTTAAATTCGAAAGCATTATTTTTAAGAATCTTACATTTCCTACCAATGAAAGGTTATGTTAACTCTTATGCAGCTAAACAAATAAAAATATTGGGGCTAAAAATTATATGAGCCGAAGGTTGCTATTTCCTAAAAAAATATTTAAACTAACAAGTTATTAACAATGTCAGTGAGCAATACAATTAAAACTAATGAAAAATACATAAAACACCTCTTTTACTTGTCTTTACACAACACTTTTATACAAAATTAAAAAAAAAAATCTAAAAATTTATTTTTAACCGTTTATATTTTTTTTTGATTATTATTCGATTTTTATGGTTGAAGATACAAATTAAAGCTTAGTTCCACCTTAAAAACTTAAACTTTAAGGTGGATAGCTTCTCGCGTTGTTGCGAATTAACACGCTTTCTGTTTTAGATTCACAACAAACGCCACCTACTTGTTTATCGTCGAATGCGAACGTCACTGTATGAGAAGCTTCTACTGGACATGCCGATTGACTCAACACTTATACTGCGAAGTTGCTGTCGACAACATCGAGGGGACCGGCAATAAAAGAAATATGTAGATGACTGTTAGGAAGGAAAAATTAGAGGGTGTCGGTCATACATTTTACCCCTTTAGCGGCGAGTCTGGTTCATTTGCGCAGATTGTTGTGGATTTCCACCTTTCGCCAACATCTTCGACCACGACGCGCAGCTATTTGCCTTTACCACACCTCACTCTTTTTTCGGCTCTTGATTTTTCTTTCGCAAACTCATAAAGTGGGGTTAAGCCGTATCGAAATTAAAAACTCCTGCACTATCCCAGTATACAATATGAAACGATCCGCAAACGAATAAAGGACCACCATTTACGGTTTACGGATCTGCATCTAGAACGTTCGAACGATGTGCAGAGCAGGTGCAGTGACACAATTGGCGGACGTAATGAAGTAAGATGGGCAAGGTGTTGCCAGAACACCTAATGGTGACCATATCTACTACAGCTTTCAGATACTAGGACCGCTGCACCCGGTCTGCGCATAAGAAAGGTGACAAAACCATATGCGCCAACTATAGAGGAATAAGTCCGTCCTATTGTCTACAAAATTCTATCGATCCTACTATTTGAACGATTCAAAGCTAGAGTTAGCGAAATAATTAGTCCTTATCAATGCGGCTTCAGACCTAGTAAATCGACCACCGACCAGATATTTATATTACGCCAAATCAAGAAAACAAATTGACACCTACCATCTGTTTGTCGATTATAAAGCCGCCTTTGACAGCCCGTTTATACGCTTATGCAGAACGAAATTAACTGACACGAGATCGCTGTTAAAATTGGACCTGTCCGAAACGTTTAATACCAAACAAGTTTACAGGCAAGGTAATTGTCTATCTTGTGATCTATTCAACATCTTGTTGCAAAAGATCTTGCGAGAAGCTCCAAGAACTGACGTTGATATAATGGGGCGGACTGTACGAGAGGTAAATGCAACGTTCTACAGTATCGAAAAGGAGTCGGCGAAAGTAGGGTTGGCAGTAAATGTTAATAGTATCAACGAACGGAGAATCCACAAGATTGGGATCATATGTGAACGTTGGTGACTACAACTTTGAGGTAGTAAACGATTTTATCTATCTCAGCATCGCGATAAACAAAGCTAATAACACCAGATTAAAGATAAACCGAATAACTATTTTGCCAACACATGCTACTTTGGGCTAAGCAAGCAGTTTAGAAATAAAACCCTCTCTCGACAGACAAAAATTACACTCTACAAAACGCTTATACTACCCATGCTATTATAATTGGGTACTTGCTCAAGCAGTTAAATCTGTTTTTGGTGTGTTTGAGAGAAAAATACTTCGTAAGATATATGGCCCTATCTGCGTTGACGAAGGGTATCGTCATCGGATTAATAACAAGCAGCATGATCTTGAAGGAAAATGTTTTAGCGAGAAACTGGAAATGAGAGATTTAGTCCGACGCGAATGGAACATTATTCTTGATCAGACTACTGACATAACTGCTTGTTCATTGCCAAGGATGAAGTAGAACTTACTACTTTCAGAACTCATTTATATGTTGAGCTGTAATACGGTTATAGTGTTTAAAACCGACCGAAATCGTTTTTTGTGCAAAAAAAAAAAACAATAACCGGATTAGCCTGGTACTTTTGTTCGATTTTTATCAGTCTCCTTATTAGTTATTTTGCCGCTAGTACGATTTATTACATTTGCAGTAGATTTACCGTTATGCATTACTGCTTACGTACATTTTACGACTTGAAGTGCAACCCTGTTTTAAATGAGTTTTTCCCGACGGGAAAAACAAGTTCGTTTCTGAAGTCTTTTGTTCTTATGCTGTTTGCCGTCCGCCACTATGCCCAGCAATTGTAGCAGCAGAAAAACCTTCATAAGCAAATCGTTATAAAAACCACCAACATACAATCACAACAACAGCAACACAAGCGTGGTATAATGCAAAAACACACAAAAAACAAACAAAACGGCGTGATAGGCAGCCAACAACAATTGCAAGGTAAGTGAAGCAGCAGCCGCAGCAGCAAAACAAAAACTTGAAAGAAAACAAAAGCAACAATAGCAAAAGTAATTAACAAATGAAATGCCGTTGCTGTTGAATTGTACAAAAGCCACCAACAAATGGAAATATAGGCGAGCCCAACAAACTAAACGCCAAAACGAACATAATGAAGTCACAAACGCAAAACAAAACAGTTGATTACGAGACCGACAGCATTAAACACTCGCAAACGCATTGCCCACAAAGTTGACTAAGCGCTTGGACGTCACCAAAAGAAAAGTGAAAATTGCTCAGTTTGGTTAGAGGAAAATGCCAATGAAATCGCTAATGTTCTTCCTGTTCGCCGTCATATGTTTAATGGAGTTGTGGGTGGCTCCGACTACCGCTTATGATCCCAACGATAAGAAGATAGCCTCAGTGTTGCCGCCAGAGGGAATGTTCGAAGCCTTCTATCCGCGAGAAATGGACGGAGTCCCCAATAGTGCCTCCCGACCAGCTCATGCACATGGCAGCTTCTTTAAGCATCGCAATCCCGCTTTGGTGGATACGAAAAATGCCGCTGCTTATGGTTATCGATTTGATGGTAAGAGGAGATTCAATTTCGATTAAGAGAGTGAACAAAAGTGTTGGTGATACGAGAGTTGAGAGTGGACAAATAAACGAAGTATTGGAGATTTGAGAAGAGAATTTGGAATTTGAATTATTTATTTATGGAATAAAGAGATGGCGTTGCATACATTTGACAGGGGTGGTTTGAAACTGTGGTACTAGGGTTGCCACGTCCATAAAGTATTTAGTGTATATATGCCGACCGTGGTGGTAATGGTAATTAGAACAAACGAATATCACACGGGAGAGTAGGGTGCGATACCAATTTCAGTCATCTACATTTCTTTCATCGGAGGTCCCCTCGATGTTGTCAAATGCAACTTTGCAGTAGTGTCGAGTCCATCGTCCAGTAAAAGCTTCTTGAACAACAGACGTTTGGAATTCAAAAATAGAAGCGTATTATTTCACAATATTGCGAGAGGCTCTCCATATTTCATTCGTGGGCTGTAAAGGAAAAAAATAGTAAGTAAGCACTTCACCAACGGGTACCTTCAATATTTAGCAAAATCATTTTATAGGCCATTTAGACTGCTTGCGAAATTAAGTAATTCCGTATTTCATGTAATTTCAATTCATTCATCAGCTGGTTTCACATTTATTGATCAACGGCTAAGTGGTTCGAAATCAAAAAGTACGTGCAATAACTTAATTTCACTAGCAGTCTGCTTAGAATTAAACTAACTTCTCGCTGATTTAACTTTTGACCGTTTTCTCAATATATCGACAAACTTCCTGTTACTAAATCTCGACATAAATTTGTTAGAATGATAAACTGTCCGTTAACGATTTTGGTTTTCTCAATATACCGACAAAAAATTATTTTTCAGTTGGCAATACCCCAAAAAATAGATGAGACAGTTAACAAAATTTAATATAAATCAGTTATTTTTGAAGTGGTAAAAAATAAGAAAACACATACATACGTTGAATAAAATCGAAATAAAACTTAAATAATGACAGATAAAAGCATTTTATCACTGAAGATGACCTGCTGCTTATTGTTTTGGTTATAAATCGAAAACATATCTTGCAAAACAAAATAGCTATGAACAGCAGTCAGCTGATTGAATTTATCTGTACGGCAAATAAATAACCGGCAGATGAGGGCGGGTTAGCTTTGCGATAGAACAAAAGCAAATGAGACATTGAGAAAATCTAATTTCTTCAATCTACAGTTTTTCGTTAAGAAAAAAGATAATCGCCTAATGAGAAAACGGGCCCCTAGTGTTAAAGATTTGCTAGAAATTTGTATGTGAATGTATAGTATATATTTAGCATTTTTATTCCAAATTCGATGATAGCGCCATCTATGTTTTACTCAGAACATTATTATTTATTAACCAAAGACATAAAGTGATTTAGACCCCGCCAAAGACATTTTTGTTTTTATCAACAGATGGACTACTGCTGTTAAAAGTTATAACATTCTGTTAACGCAGCATCTGAATTTCCAGAATTATTCCAATAATAGAGATGCCATGAACAAATATATACATTGTGTTTGCGGGATTCGCAATCGTTTTGTGGCTGACATTTTTGTTTTAAAAAAGAGAAAGGAATATATTAAAAAGTGTATTTTGTATGAAATGTGAAACAGTATAAGATTATCTATTGAACATGATGCCAATATTGATTGCTGTGTATGTTATGAAACTCCCATCATCCTAATACATCCGCAATATAGACTATAATAACTTTGTCGATATCAGTAATTGTTTCCGAGATTAGAAAGAAAGATTGGACCATTTCCTTTTTTTTGGCATATTAAATAAATAAAGACATGAAATTGAATTATAAATATGGGTTTCAAGAGTAATTGTATTTATTTTGGTTGCATTTATTTTGGAAACAAAAAAAATTTAGTTTTTTTTATAGAAATTATTACAAAATTAAATACTAAATTATAAATTAATTATATGGACCCTAATGGACTAATCCAATTTTTTAATAAGATATGAGAATAACAAACGCAGCTAATTATTTATAGCCTGTTCAGCAAACTTTTTCGTGTAGGCAGACGAACGATTGCTACCCAGACGATCGAGTTTTTATTTGTGTTTTCTTTCTCTTTTCGCTCGGGAGTAAAAGCTCATTTCACTCATTGTCCTTCTTTCAAAGTCCATTGTTGCCGATGTGTTGTTTTGGTCTTTTTAAAAGCTTTTGCTGTTGAAAAATAACAAGTTTTTACAAGATGGGGGCAACCCTGTCTTTAGTGAATACATCTGACTGCGGACACACAAACAAAACAAGCAAACAACAGCTAAAAGATGTAAAGCCGCATTAATTAATAGGTGTATTAATGAAAATCTATAATGATTTAAGTATGTAATATGCAATATAACAATACAGAAATCAGTCACAAACATCGATTCCACTAAACATAAAAAAAAAAAATTCGTTTCTTGAAATCCACCATTTCCTAATTTCAATGTATATAAGTGTTTAAAATGTTCTAAGCTGTTAGAAAGAACATTCTTTTGTAAAAATACTCAATTTTAATAACAATATTTCATTTTCTGTGCAATGTTACACCTCAACGATTGCTAATTTTAGATCGTCTAATATGACGTTTTGTTTCGCCCGTGTTTCAGTTTGTCGAACCAAAAATTTCCATCAATAAAAGCTCTTTTTTGTTTCACTCAAAATAAAGAGTAAAAAAACCAAAAATGTCAATCGTTCGCCATTTGGCGTACGAATGGTTGAAAAATTAGTTACAAAAACAGGCCATTAATCTTTAACTCTTTGTTTATACAGACAAACTGTTGATGAAATTAGTTTGATTAAAATCATGTATTAAAATTCATATCATATACAATTTGTGAAATGTTGAAAATATCTGTAATGAAAATAAAAAGAGAGGTGTATGTATGTGTAATTAGTTATTTCGAATATGGTTTTATGTTTTAGTTGATATACCTTTGGGTAATATATAAAGTAATCCAATGTCCAATATATAAAATAATGCAATGCCAATACACAGTCCCATTTTGAGGTTTTGTGAGCAAAAAACACACTTCTGTAAAGAAAGTTTAGTCATTATGATTGGTTATTACAAATATAGTTTTACGGCCTTACTCATAAAAACTTATAAGAGGTTTATAAACCATTTTTAAGCAATTTTCGAGAAAACAATATTCATAAACGATTCACATCTTCAATAAGTTAAAGAAGGGTTGTCTCTATTTTAAGCATGCTATAACTTGACGTTCGTACAATTTATTGCATATTTATGAATTTGAGATCTTTATTTTGAGTTTTTCGGCATTTTTCCTATTGAAAAGAGTTGTTGCATTCATTGTGTAGGAAATTTTCTTCTTAATCATTGCGCACATAGAAAAGTATCTAAATAGACACTTTTCATTCATGAATACCATTTTGAAAAATATTTCTCCAAATTTCTTTAAAAATAATTTGTAAATAATGAAATAATATTCGTGGTGTATAAACAATCAAAACAAGGAAACAATGTAATCGGTATCCGATTATAATTTTAACATGAGGAAAAGAAAATCAAATATTTTAATATAATTTTTACTTTAACGTCTTTCTTATCATCATGAGAATCGTAGTCAATGAAAAATTGTGCTACAATAATGTTCATAGTTAATATAAGTGCAAATACATATTTGGTATCCGATTGTAAAGCTTTTGTATCCGATTATAAAGCTGTTTTTGTACATCATTAACGACCAATAACAGTCGGCGTTGTCACCTGAACACATAAAGCTATAGTACTTTTAAAAAACTTTTATGAATACAATTTTTTATTAAAGGTTTGTTAGAGCTAAAGAATACTTTAGCTAGAGAACGCTTCATACCTACTTTAAAAATTTTTTATGAATATGGCCGTTATATTTCAGATGAAGTACATACCCTTAAGTAAATCCAATATCTATGAATAGAGCAATTCAATTTGGGGTTTTGTTAACTAGAAAACAATTCTGTAAAGAAAGTTTGCATATAATTAAGAGTTGCACTGTATAATTGCAGCAATTTATACAGTGGACTCATCTATAATGACTTGAAGCAGATAGGTTATAAGTCTGCATGCGTCGAAAAAAATGAGACTGATATGAAAGGGAAAACAGCAAACAATGAAAATGTATAGAGAAGTATTTAAAACATTATTATTTACATTATTATGTATGGAGAAGTATTTAAAACATTAGTAAATTAAAACATGTTATTATACGAAAAATGTAATTATGATGGCAAAATGGCGATAATCGTTAATATTCTCGAATACAGAAGGTTGGAAATTTGTAGCTTTAAATGTAATTGTGACGAATTAAATTGGAAATATTTGTAAATATAAATGCAATGCGAAGAAAAGGAAATGTGACAAAATTGGAATGTGAGAATGAATCTTTTGATACACGAAAATTTTGTTGATATTTTAGTTAATTCATACAATTCTCTATTTTGTAAGTATGTTTAATTTCTTAAATTTTCCTACTTTTGTTTATTTGCACTTTTCAAAAAAATTTTTGGCTTTAGAAAGCCGTGTAGCATTTTTAAATAGTAAAACCCTGATGAGGAAATCTAAATGATACAGCCGATGTTGATGGCATGGATCATCAGGCGAATACCAACAAGAAATTTCGTTAGTTTTTTTAATAATAAATTTTAATATTTTAGATTTTACTCCTAATTTGTGTGAATTTTTTTTTGAAAGAGCTCTTATACCACATTAATTGATGCCTACATAAGTGAAAGAATTTATCTTTTGGATTGACTAAAGCCAACTTAGACTCCTTAAAATTTTTTAATTTAATAAAAGTTTCAGACATTTTTGCAAACGTTTCGCTCTCCATCATTAAACTTAAACATCTTTGACATTTAGTTTTTTGAATATCTGTCTTATAAATTGCATAGCCCATAAAATAGCGTAGAACTTGAACTTCCACTGTTTGGTTACGTTTAATATTTTGTTGGCATATATTTGATTCTTGAACCTGCTCCATATTATCTTCAGCCATCTCTTGCAGTACGTTACACTCTTCTTTAACCTTTCTGACTTTCCAATCCAATGTCTGACTTTCATCTGGCATGCAATTTTGAATGATATTTTTTAATTTTGATTCGACAATTTTACTCGAAATTAATCTAGTAGAAATATATTTGACTTCTTTGCTAGATGGATGATTGTTGTTGCCTAAAGCAAATCGAATTTGGCCAAAATAATTCTCTAAAGCATCTTGATTCATTTTTCCAATCAATATAAAATCCACATCGTCGAATTGCTCAAAAATTTCTTTTGTCATTAAAATTATTGCCCGAAATGTTTGAATGAACCCATCTATGCAGCTTATATGCGAAGCAAATGTTTTTAAACCTTCAAAATATTTAATGGCTTCTTCTAATTTGTTGAGTTTTTCAGTGCATTGTCTTAAAAGTGGTATATTTTTGGGATTGGCAGAAAAGCGAGTTTTCACATTTAATTCATCAAACACATCATTCATAAACTGGACAAATTTCATGGTAGGTATTGCAGAGCTATCAAAATAAAAGAAAAACTTAATTTGCCTTTGCACCCCATGAATGAGGTATGGGATAGCTTCTCTGGGATAGCTTCTTCTATCAAATTAACCGTTACTAATAAAGGTTCCAATTGCTGCCGCCATAGTGTTGCTTAATACCTGAACTGCCCTCTGTCAATTTAGGGCACATTCTTACATTGAAATGGCTTTTATCAATTTCATACACTCTTTTTACGTATTCAGATGTAATTACGCCCTCCTCTGTGTAAAATCCATGTGAAAAAAAGTTATTTCTAATTGATTTAATAAGGTGACAATAGTCATAAATGCAATAAATCTTACTACCGTTGTGAAAAAAATGGATTTCCTTGAGAGCACAAGCTTTTATAAAACTTTTGATTTTGAGAACCTTGTTCGCAAATAAGGGTTTTGACTATTAGACCACTCTTATTTGCGATGGCAATATTATCAAAAATTAGTTTTTTTATATCTATTGAGCCGCTTGCCTTTGGCAAAGCATAGTATTCTATAATACACTTCCAATTTCCACACGTACTTTTTACCATAAAAAACATACATTTGCTGGCCATTTCATCTGTTCTTCTACCATTGCCTAAATCAACAAATCCGTCTATAACATCGGAATATTTATTATATTCCAATGACGTTTTTATTTCCACCTCATTAAATATTAAAGAACAAAGCCTATCTTTGCCTTTCAAATTATTATCAAAATTTTTCAAATTTTCAATTACATTCTCATTTATACCGGGATTTACACATCGTACTGGCCGCCATTTCAATAATGCCGAAGCATGTGGCAGATTAAAGCCTAAGCTGTTGCGCAAATAATTGTAACATCCTGAATTTTTTAAATATATATATATATATTTTTTTTGGGTCACATATCATACGTGCAAAAGTATTAGTTTTTTCGTTTGTTTTTCCTGACGTTACAATACCATTTTTCACAAATTCTGCGATTTGTGTTTCTAATACTGTGTTTCCATTACCGAACAAAACACTTTTTTATCTTTTAACACCTCAACCCGTTTCCACTATGGTTGAAGTGTTTTGCATCTCCGAATTTTCGAAGTTAATTTGACAGTTCCACACTCTATGTAAACAAAAATATATCTTTGTAAATTGTTTGATTAAAAAAATGTTGTTAATTGTTTGCCCAAAAATATGGAAGAATTTTTCAATTTTCTTCCATTATTCATGTTACAAGATGTCGAAGTTTTGGCTAAATTGTGTGACATTAGCTCAACAGCCATACAAACAATTTATCGCCAAAAAAAAAAAATAACGCAGATGTTGGCAATTGGTAAGAATGTGTACGTGCTACAAAAGTTGTACATTTAATAATAGGTTTGTCTGGGTACTTTTCCAGTAAAAAATATCCAGTATCCAGTTGGGAGAGTAAGAAAAATTTTACTCTCTTAGTAAAAAAATAGCACAAAAAGTACACAGACGACATCCAGTAAAAAATTGCAAGAAATGAACGAACGCACTGTTTCTTTTTAGGATTCTAGCTCGAATTACAGTATTTTATTTATAATAAGTGTATTATACGGGTTAAAAAACAGCACAATTATAAATACTTACTTCTGCCATTGTTAAATTTCACTTTATTTTCTTTGTTTTAACTTTACTTTGTTTGTTTACATAAAACCTATTATAAATCAGCTGATTAAAAACATATGTTCGAACTTGCAAATTCTTACTGGGGAAAAATTGTCCAGTAAAAACTTGTAAGTCCTCTATCATCGAACTGTCAAAATAATCTCTCTCTTGCTCTCTCGTTACTGGCTTTTTGGTGTACACAGACAACTTCCAGTAACAATTTGTACAAATTGTTACAAATTATCAGTACCCAGACAGACCTAATTATAACTTATTTTCCGTAGGCCCGTTAATCCATAGTACATAGAATTGAAGTATTCGAGACAATTTTTGATGAGTCCTCAGACGCTTAAAGATCTATGTGGCTATTTACAGGGTATTAAGAAATCCGACACAATTTACAGACAAGCAATACATTTTTAAAAACTACAAAACCATTGACGAATACAGAACCATTGGACAATTATCACATTGGTTGATATTGTTATCAGGTTAGTTTGATCTGGTGGTGGTTAAATTCCATATCTACTGCCTTGTTCAGATAGATTTTGTGATAAACTTTGCCCTATCAAAGACCCTGCTTTAAGAGGACTAGACTCATTAAAAACCAAACATTTGGAAATGATGGAATATAAATTTATGCACAAAATGAGCATGACTGGAATTCTAAGTACATCAATATACCCCGAGCTACGAAAAACTACCTCAAGTGTCTTATGCAAATCTCCAGTTGTTGACAAAGTCAAGCTGCCGTGTAATATTGACTTAAAAAATTACTTGTTCTTTATTATTTTTATATAGAAATATACATTAAGTAATAGGTTTAGTAACTAAATGCGAAGATGCGTTACAAATGTGTGTTAATTCACATACTATTGCAAGGTATTGGGATTCAGATAGTTCGGTTTAAATGCATAAATCATCAGCGTATTGCATCGCAAAATATTATTTTGCTTTCAAGTTATTCAATACACCACTGGTGCGGAATGAGAAACGGCCTTCTCCGTGAGCCAACCAACATCCTAACACAGAACCACATGACTAGCTCAGCATCACTGTTTCATTTTTGCTGTTTTGTCCTTTTATGGGTTTTTATGAATGGAATCTAATTCATATGACTTGGCACATCTAATGAAGTGGTTTGGTACAGCAGCTGGAGTAAACGCACTTTGTACTTCTGGCAAAATATCCTCTTCTACCTCTAAAACCCAACCATATTCCTCTGCAATGAGAACGGCATGTTCCGGCGAAGCCTGCCAAGACGAGTCTATGTGTAGTAAGTCAATTTGAGGTAGAACATTTGTCAGGTCCAAATCTAAAGCGGATAGGCCAGCCAACGCCATTTCCAGTGTACAGTTATCCACCTTCACTGATGTGACTAGCCAACAATTTGCCTTCGACCAGAAGTTTTTGGGCGTTCACCAATATTTGCTTATAACTTGTGCCAATGCACTGCCGCCCAAACGTAGTTGGTTTTCAATGTTGTTGCTGGGCCTTTCATATCTGCCGTGATTTTTATGTTGACATCGGGGCAAAGGATATATGTTGATATAACAATTAAATAAATTTTCTGTTGGACGCCAAGCACAGGTGTTTATTGTTTTTGTAAAAATGTCACATTTTCTATGTTGGTGATGAAAAAAACCCGGTAGTTGCCGAATATCACTGAAATCGCAGTGTTGTACTTGCACAAAGCATGTTCGAAAAACTGCGTTCGAATATGTTTTGTTCCAAAACATCTTTTTCGAGGTGTTATACTCACATGAAAAATGTATGGGAAAACAAGTAGCAAAACATGTGTTTTTCGATAAACACCTCAGGAACTTGTTTTTCGCATAATGGAAACGAACGTATAACCTTTTAACTTAATACTTAATACGACTTCTTCATTTCGCTTATTGTTGTTTTATCCTTCTCTATTTTATATCTTAGGTTTGCAATTTCCCCTATCAATGTTGCAGTCTCATTTTTAGTATTAATGCACTGTTTTTCCATAATTTCAATTTTGGCCAATAAGAAAGTCTGTTGCGTGCCAGGGACATTTGTAATAAATGAACCTTTTTTTTGTTGTGTAGTCGTCATTTGAATACTTGTTCCACAAACTTCTATGAATGAAAAAGAGCCGGGTACGCACACACACGCCCGCCAATATGAATGACCATTGATGTTGCTAGTACCTGGAAGGAATGAAATAAAAAAAAAAACGTTAAGGGCACGGGTAAACTCACCTGATTCCTTTTTATCCATGGTACTATCCCATACCATTCATATGTGGACGGAAAATTATATTTAAAAAAAGTAATTTTGTGGGATTCGCGGGAATGATGTGTAGCGTCACTTGCATGTGCAATGGAAAAAGTGAAGTTGGCGGCGTTGCTTAATCAGTTGGGAAGTGTCCGGAAAATAGCAGAGTTGTTTCGAAATGGTTGCGATTTGCCAAAATGCTGAAAAGCGCCAAAAATAAAATAAGTGTTACAACAAATAAATAATGATGGCTGAAAGAAAAAACGAAACAAGGGAGTAACAAGAAATTAGGCGGTTTTTTTTGCGAGTATATAAGTCGAAAATTTGGAAGAAAAGGAAAAATAAGTAAAAGAGTTGGGTCGAGAGTGCATCACTGTACGGAAATCGGATATTAGAGGTTTTTTTTTTAGTTTAAAACAAAAATTAAAATAAATGAACTTACCCGTCCCGGGGAAATCCGCTGAGCGTTGAGATAGTCCAAATAAAATAAAAATCGAACGCGAAATTTTGCTGGACCTCGTAGGATCCTGAGAAGACGGGGCGAGCAACGATTTTTACGAAGGCTCAACTGAATGCGACAAGCCTACGGAGGAGAGACTGAAACCACAGGGAGTTGAAGATAATTCTGTGATATCGTCCACCGAGGATAAGTTCCCTGGAGAAGTTAAGGAAATTACATTGAAGAAAAATAAAAACGAAGGTAAAATCCGACAACCCGGCAACCCGACAGCGAGACAGGGCGAAAAATTCCAACCCCCAAGAATAACATCCAGAGCTTAGTGGGGGAAACAAACAAGGAAAAAGAAAACCTATATAAAAAAGGAAAATGTAAAGAAAAGACGGGCGTGAAGATAACAAACCAAGTTGAACAAACCAAAGGGTGAGAGAGCATATTTTGGGAAGAGAGAACGGTCTCCTCTCAGAGATCACATTCATTTGTAATGAAGTATTGCCAGGCAATAATGAAGTTTACATACTAATTTTTACAAGCGAATTGCTAAACGCTTTGTTGGCTAGTAGATAACAAACCAGAACGAAGGGAGAATGGAAGAAAAGAAAAAATAAAATTATTTGTCATTTTTATAAAAAATATTGTAAATTATTTTATATTTAAATAAATTAAGTTAAAAAAAGCTTTTGGTTCTTGTGTTTTAATGGTGTGTGTATGTGTGTGTGTATTAGTGTTTATGTGCTTTTAGTTTAGTTAGTTTTTGTGATTTGGTTTTTGTGAAATGTGTTCAGGATGTTTTTGGTCCTGGTGTCCAAAATACACAAACAGACACGAAAACAGTGATGGGGATTGGAACTTCTAAGCCTGCTTAACAAAACTGCATCAAAAAATGTATCAAAAACCCCGTCGTATGGAAAATCGTAGAACAAAAACTTTTGTTCTTAGTCAAAACATATGATTTTTTTTAAGTGAGGAGGAATTTTTTCGTCCTGGTGTCCAAACTACATAAACTGACACCAAAGCGCTGATAGGGAATGCAACTTCTAAGCCTTCTCAACAAATCTGCTTAAAAAAATGTATTAAAAACCCCGTCGTGTGGAAATTCGTAGTACAAAAACTTTTGTCCTTAGTCAAAAAATATGACTTCTGTTAAGTGAGGAGGACATTTTTCGTCCTGGTGTCGAAACTACATGAAGTGACACAAAAGCGCTGATAGGGAATGAAACTTCTACGCCTTCTCAACAAATCTACATAAAAAAATGTGTTAAAAACCCCATCGCGGGGAAATTCGTAGAACAAAAACTTTTGTTCTTAGTCAAAAAATATGACATTTTTTAAGTGAGGAGGACATTTTTGGTCCTGGAGTCCAAAATACACAAACAGACAAGAAGGCTGTGATGGGGATTGGAACTCCTAAGCCTTCTCAACAAAACTGCATCAAAAAATGTATTAAAAACCCCGTCGTATGGAAAATCGTAGAACAAAAACTTTTGTTCTTAGTCAAAACATATGATTTTTTTTAAGTGAGGAGGAATTTTTTCGTCCTGGTGTCCAAACTACATAAACTGACACCAAAGCGCTGATAGGGAATGCAACTTCTAAGCCTTCTCAACAAATCTGCTTAAAAAAATGTATTAAAAACCCCGTCGTGTGGAAATTCGTAGTACAAAAACTTTTGTCCTTAGTCAAAAAATATGACTTCTGTTAAGTGAGGAGGACATTTTTCGTCCTGGTGTCCAAACTACATGAAGTGACACCAAAGCGCTGATAGGGAAATAAACTTCTAAGCCTTCTCAACATATCTACATAAAAAATGTGTTAAAAACCCCATCGCGGGGAAATTCGTAGTACAAAAACTTTTGTCCTTAGTCAAAAAATATGACTTCTGTTAAGTGAGGAGGACATTTTTAGTCCTGGTGTCCAAACTACATAAACTGACACCAAAGCGCTGATAGGGAATGCAACTTCTAAGCCTTCTCTACAAATCTGCTTAAAAAAATGTATTAAAAACCCCGTCGTATGGAAAATCGTAGAACAAAAACTTTTGCTCTTAGTCAAAACATATGATTTTTTTTAAGTGAGGAGGAATTTTTTCGTCCTGGTGTCCAAACTACATAAACTGACACCAAAGCGCTGATAGGGAATGCAACTTCTAAGCCTTCTCAACAAATCTGCTTAAAAAAATGTATTAAAAACCCCGTCGTGTGGAAATTCGTAGTACAAAAACTTTTGTCCTTAGTCAAAAAATATGACTTCTGTTAAGTGAGGAGGACATTTTTCGTCCTGGTGTCGAAACTACATGAAGTGACACCAAAGCGCTGATAGGGAATGAAACTTCTACGCCTTCTCAACAAATCTACATAAAAAAATGTGTTAAAAACCCCATCGCGGGGAAATTCGTAGAACAAAAACTTTTGTTCTTAGTCAAAAAATATGACATTTTTGAAGTGAGGAGGACATTTTTGGTCCTGGAGTCCAAAATACACAAACAGACAAGAAGGCTGTGATGGGGATTGGAACTCCTAAGCCTTCTCAACAAAACTGCATCAAAAAATGTATTAAAAACCCCGTCGTATGGAAAATCGTAGAACAAAAACTTTTGTTCTTAGTCAAAACATATGATTTTTTTTAAGTGAGGAGGAATTTTTTCGTCCTGGTGTCCAAACTACATAAACTGACACCAAAGCGCTGATAGGGAATGCAACTTCTAAGCCTTCTCAACAAATCTGCTTAAAAAAATGTATTAAAAACCCCGTCGTGTGGAAATTCGTAGTACAAAAACTTTTGTCCTTAGTCAAAAAATATGACTTCTGTTAAGTGAGGAGGACATTTTTCGTCCTGGTGTCCAAACTACATGAAGTGACACCAAAGCGCTGATAGGGAAATAAACTTCTAAGCCTTCTCAACATATCTACATAAAAAATGTGTTAAAAACCCCATCGCGGGGAAATTCGTAGTACAAAAACTTTTGTCCTTAGTCAAAAAATATGACTTCTGTTAAGTGAGGAGGACATTTTTAGTCCTGGTGTCCAAACTACATGAAGTGACACCAAAGCGCTGATAGGGAAATAAACTTCTAAGCCTTCTCAATAAATCTACATAAAAAAATGTGTTAAAAACCCCATCGCGGGGAAATTCGTAGAACAAAAACGTTTGTTCTTAGTCAAAAAATATGACATTTTTTAAGTGAGGAGGACATTTTTCGTCCTGGTGTCCAAAATACACAAACAGACACGAAAACAGTGATGGGGATTGGAACTTCTAAGCCTGCTTAAAAAAATGTATTAAAAACCCCGTCGTGTGGAAATTCGTAGTACAAAAACTTTTGTTCTTAGTCAAAAAATATGACATTTTTTAAGTGAGGAGGACATTTTTCGTCCTGGTGTCCAAACTACATGAAGTGACACCAAAGCGCTGATAGGGAAATAAACTTCTAAGCCTTCTCAACAGATCTACATAAAAAATGTGTTAAAAACCCCGTCTTGCGGAAATTCGTAGAACAAAAAATTTTGTTCTTAGTGTAACAAGTTTACTTTTTTAAGTAAGGAATACATTTTTGGTCCTGGTGTCCAATATACATAAACAGACACAAAAGTGCTGATGGGCAATGAAACTCCTTACATCAAAAGATTTATAAAAAACAACGTCTTGTGAAAATTTGTATAAAAATAATATATATATTATATTTTATTTCATTAAAAAACAAATAAATAAATAAAAAAGTTTAAATAAGGTGATAGATTTTGTTAAAAAAAAAAAAATTATTTAAAAAGCTCAGCTCGGCTCATTTATGCAAATTACTATTAACATAAGAAAAAACTCTAATTTCATTTTCACTCAACTCTTTCAGTGACAACAGCGCCCCTAGATTTAGTTTTTCGCATTTTAATCCACCATTTTCTTTAACAGTATTGCCAGACTCATAAAAATCAAATATTGATCTGGCAATATCAATGATATGAATCTTTATTTACGAATTATTTCAAGTTGTTAGTGTCACACCGAGTTAACAATGCAGGCTCTCTCAATTTTTATTCCGTCGAAGAAAATGTAATTGGAAATTGTTACATTGGATGATAATCCTATTCTAGTTCCACAGAGGCCATCTGACGAGGCGGTGCCATACAAGGTAAGAAGGTTGAGAAATAAAATACTTTACAAACACTGTTAATGTTTGGTCTCTCATCTTCTAGGAAAAATGGATCAACAAGTGTGTGCCAGAGGTATTAACAAACGGGAACCGAGTCCTCAGATATTTTTGTGCCTCATAACAATATTAATAAAAATGATCAAAAATAGTAAAAAAAACTTGAGTTTAAAATTTAATTAGGATTTAAAAATCTTAGTGAATAGGCTTTGTGTGGTGGATTTCGTTATCGTATAAAAAGATGAGGGAAACTAAAATATTTGGAATAATTAAAACTGAATTATTATAATTCGTACATTTTAAATAAATAAAATATGCATTGTCATTACGGTAAACAAATGTATTTTAATCAGACATCCGATATTAATATCAAAATACAGGACTTTTTTTAATTTTTTCCTCATAAAAAATGAACTTACAAGTTCAAAATAAAAAAAGTTGAAAAGTTTCTTTCAATTGTTCTATTTGAATTCAACAAATGTTCTAAATTATGTTGAACTCTTGTGTTAAATAAAAATTTTTCAACCGATGAAAAAAACTAAATAACGAACAATTGTTCAAAATAAAGTTATTTATCATTGTTGAAAAAATATTAAACGTTCATGTACAAAAAAATAATGAACTTTTAAATATCGTACCGAAACTGGAATGTCATAAACATTGTCTCGACCAAATGAAACACAAGAAATATGTTTATAATAAAATAAGTCATACCAATACAAATGGAACACAGCATCTTAAGAATTTCAACAAAAATTTTTGGGGAAAATCTAAAATTTCAGAAAACTTTTAGAGCTATGTATTTTCCCCTACATCTAATGAATGAGATATGATCGATACTATACCATTGCCAATAACAGAGGCCAGGTATTTTGAGTTTTGCTGAATACTGTGAAATAATCAACTTGATTTATAGAACCCATCGTCAGTTTTTTCATTTATATATAGAAATGTATATTTCTTATAATTTGAAACGAACATTGTTTAAAAAGATTTACAACTCTAAAGTTGAAAAAAATATTCTTCTTGAATATTATTTATCTTTTTGTTAAGACCACCTTACCTTTTTGTTAACCTTTCTGGCTGGGGGGGGCAATAAATTTTGCTCATAAACAATTTAAAATTTTAAAGTAATTTTTATTCCATTAAAACAACAGGTACAACCTGTTGCAAAGCATAATTTTACATTTTTTTAAATTATTGTTGCTGCTGCTGCTGGTCCGCTGGGGTCGCGATAGTGGCTTCAGGGGCCGTCGGGGTAGCTGTGGCCGCCATTGCGTTTGCTGGGGCCGCAACAGATTGAGCCGCCACATTTGTTTGAGGCGGTGGGGCCAGATACCCATATTGATATTGGGGGGTACCGTACGGGTACTGTGGGTACATTGGTGGTGGTTTTGGCGGCGGCGCAAATTGCTGGCTTCCAGCAAACTTCCCCTTTCCCTGCCGTCTGGGTTTTGGCTTATTCTCGGGGAAACGTCTAATGACTTGCAAAGCAAGCCACAGCCAGGACAGCACGTAAAGTTTGAATTCTGAAATAAAAAATAAATGATTAAAGAATGAAAAAATAAAATACGAAAAAAAAACTTACCATCTTTCCTTCACGCTTCTCGAACATTAAATAAATTCTTTGAAACGCTTTAAAATAACCGTAAAAAAGTGTTGCCATATATAATAGTTAGCGTTGCCAAACTCTTCAACTGGCTTTTTATACTACGTTTCAATTTTGCTAAAATCAAATTCTTGAAGTGCTAGAGTGTTATCGATAACAAATTACTACGACATTCTTGTTGTCAATAACCGTTCAGACAGACAATTTCATGCATATGTGACAAGTCTGTCGACAGCTCCTGTTCAATTTGGAAATTAAAAAAAAGTAAAAATTATATTTTGTATAAAAAGTTGTAGCGAGTTATTCCTTTTGTTGTTTAAATGAAACACGCAAAGAGAACTTCTCGTTAATTTTAATTTATTGCAGATTATTTCATCTGTAAAATAATAATGAATATATACACACACATTGGTACAGTTAAAGCGATCGGAGTAACAAGAAGAGAGGCTGTTGTTGTCCAACAAACAACCCTTCTTGAAACGTCACCAATACAAGCGAACACACACAAACAGCCGATGCTCGTCACAGTCTAGAAGTTTGTGTGCTTCTCCGCTTGTATCAGTGCCAATCACTTCAACTGAGCTGTAAAACAATAATGAACAATCCTCGTCGATGTGCGACCTTTTATACTCTTAACACGAGAGCTTTTGTGAGTTCGCACACTCAACATTCGCTCAAAATCATGCGACGAGGAGTGCTTTACAAATATTTACAGTTACACTAAGAATATTTGAGTGAAAGCTATTTTGTGAGATCGTTAGTGTTGTACGTTCACAAATTTGTCAAAAGTAACGATTACATATTATGGTTACTAAAACTTAAAGGCAAAAAAATGATAAATGAAATAATAATGAACGAATAGAATGAAATAATAAACTAATAACGAATAAAGTTTTCGTAGCAAATAAAATATAATGATCTCATTGGAATATAACTATATACATTAGGGTGAGTCTTAAAAAATGTTTTTGGAATTTTCCATGGGCCAAGTTAAAATTTTATTAAGACGTACAAAAAAACTCTATGTGAATTTTTTTAATTTTTTTCTTAAAGGTTTAGGGGTCGCTACCGGGGTTCGAAATTCAAAATTCTACCGTCATCCTGAGGGATAAGCCGAATAACTCGAGTAAACCTTAACTGATCCTTATGAAAATTTTTCAGTATTAATATTTTCCATAACGAAGTAATGGAATTGTAAATGGGCAGAATTGCCCCACCCCTTCTGGTACCTCCCATACAAAATTACCTATTTTTTAATAATTAATATTTCTCCCATTACTTTCAAACGGACAGCTGGATGGCATTTAAACTTGGTCAGTTTAATGACCTTGTAATAACAGATAAACCCCCAGAAAATCAATAGCTTAGTCACACCCCTTCTGGTACCTCCCATACAAATGACCGAATTAACCCCCATATTTTTACCTACATATCTTTTTAGTAAAAGTACTGAATTCAATAAAATTTTGTGTGAGATAAACTCATGCACAAAAGGGACTCGTGAGTGAATGTGGACTATACCGGCCAACGCCTTCTGGTACCTCCCATACAAAATTACCTATTTTTAGACAAATTATTTTTTACCAATAATTTCCAAACGGACAGCTGGATGGCATTTAAACTTGGTCAGTTTAATTACCTTGTAATAACAGATAAACCCCAAGAAAATCAAAACCTTTGTCACACCCCTTCTGGTACCTCCCATACAAATGACCGAATTAACCCTCATATTTTTACCTACATATCTTTTTAGTAAAAATACTGAATTCAATAAAATTTTGTGTGAGATGAACACATGCGAAAATTTGACTCGTTAGTGAATATGGACTATATCGGCCAACCCCTTCTGGTACCTCCCATACAAAATTACCTATTTTTAGACAAATTATTTTTTACCAATAATTTCCAAACGGACAGCTGGATGGCATTTAAAATTGGTCAGTTTAATTACCTTGTAATAACAGATAAACCCCAAGAAAATCAAAGCCTTTGTGACACCCCTTCTGGTACTTCCCATACAAATGACCGAATTAACCCCCATATTTTTACATACATTTTTTGTAAGTATGCTGAATTCATTTATATTTTGGTAAAGATATACCCTTATTGTAATTTTACTAATGCTTATCTTAAATATAAATCTAGTTTAATGAATGTTATTAGATATTCAACATAGATAATGCAACGCTATTGTCTTGCCCCCCTCCACTAATTTGCAGTCCAACTTAGGAATTTTTACAGGACAGTTAATAAGAAATGATTTATTTCAAATTTGTTCATCAGTTTTTGTTGTGTTATTATTTAAAAAGATACATTTTAAAAATAAAAATTAAATTAAACAGTTAAAAAACTAAATATTTAAATAAAAATTTAATATATTAATATTAAACATCAATTCATTGCATGAAAAACTTAACATTAAAAAATATAATTATAAACAACTGCATTTACTGCTTACAATTTTCTTTAAATTTTAAAATATTGTAAAATATATTATTATTTACACATGGTAGATTTTTTTGGATCGGAATATTTTTTTCTAAATTCTTTCACCAATAATAATAGAAACTGCTTCTGTTCTTCATTATGTGTATGCAATTTATTGTATTCCTGCATCAAGGCCACTTCGCGTTCAGCAATATCGTTAAAAACTCTCATAGACCGAACTAATTCTTTACTTAAATTACAGTCTGCAACAATCTTCAACATTTTTTTAGGAAACCCGTTCTGCTGAAAAATTTAAGAGTATTGTTGTATACAAAATGCTCAAGACTTTTAGAATGTAGTAGGTTTTCATCTACTGTAACTCGTTTTTCTGGATTATCTACTCCTTCTATGTTTAAAGCATTTACCATCTTCTTCTTAATTTCATGAGAAACTTTGTCATCAAAAAAAGCAAATCCATCTAGCTCTTCCGACAAATACCAGAGATGACCTAGAATTTTGTTTAAGGCTATTGCCGCTATCTCTTTATTAATTGTTGCATAAGACTTCAAGTCTTTTAATAACTGGAGGTCATTTCTTGAAGCAGGAGGTCCAGAAGTGGATTCAAACCAATATTTAAGGTAAATATTAATTATAAAAATGCAAACATCCTGTATTTCACATAATTCGCTTTCCTTAAGCTTGAACTGCTCTCTGAATAAATATATTTTTATGGAATATATTGCCTTAGCCATCCATCTAGCACGGTGAAGACTTGCTGGTGCTCTGAAGAATATTGGTGTTTTTGGAACACCTCCGCAGAATATTATTGTCAGCTTAAGTAGCTCTTTGTAGTCATCTCGTGGCTGAAACTCTTTAAGCTGATTTTCGGCAAAACAAATAGCATCCGCAGAATTCTTTATGTTTTTTTTGTAGTGGTATGGTTGCTGTTTGATATTTCGGGGAAGTCCCGAAATACCATGCATAAGTCATATTATATGACTTCTACGTTTAAAACTGCGCATGGATTTCAGGGCACTGAAGCGAGTTCTTTTGTACTTCTTAATAACATTTTAAGTTAACCTATGAAAAAAATCAAAAATAAGTAGCATATCTATGTAAAACTATCAGGGTGAATTCGGTCATTTGTATGGATGGTACCAGAAGGGGTATGACAAAGGTTTTGATTTTCTGGGGGTTTATCTGTTATTACAAGGTCATTAAACTGACCAAGTTTAAATGCCATCCAGCTGTCCGTTTGGAAATTATTGGTAAAAAATAATTTGTCTAAAAATAGGTAATTTTGTATGGGAGGTACCAGAAGGGGTTGGCCGGTATAGTCCACATTCACTCACGAGTGACTTTTGTGCATGTGTCTCACACAAAATTTTTTCGAATTCAGTATTTTTAGTAAAAAGATATGTAGGTAAAAATATGGGGGTTAATTCGGTCATTTGTATGGGAGGTACCAGAAGGGGTGTGACAAAGGTTTTGATTTTCTGGGGGTTTATCTGTTATTACAAGATCATTAAACTGACCAAGTTTAAATGCCATCCAGCTGTCGGTTTGAAAGTTATGGGAGAAATATTAATTATTAAAAAATAGGTAATTTTGTATGGGAGGTACCAGAAGGGGTGGGGCAATTCTGCCCATTTACAATTCCGTTACTTCGTTATGGAAAATATTAATACTGAAAAATTTTCATAAGGATCAGTTAAGGTTTACTCGAGTTATTCGGCTTATCCCTCAGGATGACGGTAAAATTTTGAATTTCGAACCCCGGTAGCGACCCCTAAACCTTTAAGAAAAAAATTAAAAAAATTCACATAGAGTTTTTTTGTACGTCTTAATAAAATTTTAACTTGGCCCATGAAAAATTCCAAAAACATTTTTTTTTTGCCAAATAAGAATCAACCTAATATACATACTTTACAAGGGATTTATATGAATTTAATGGTACAGAATAAAGTACACGCTACAAAGTCCAAATAATTGGAAATTTCTAATTGTTGATTAAAAATAAAAATTTTAGAAATTGTTAAAAATACATACATTTTTGTAAATAGAAAACTTTTATTATTTGCAGAAATATTTGGCTATCCCTAATAAAACGTAAGAAAAATTTGTGGAGCCAAGTCCATACTTCCCGAGTATAAAGTAGCGGAACATGCCTAATATTTGAATTTTCTTTTTACATAACTTAGCCCAACACTTTTTGAATGTTTATTTCTTAAAATATTTCTTTATTTGACTTTTATTTGTATATTCTCATTAGTTTAACAATTTTTTTCTATTTTTATTCTCAAATTTTTCTTTGCAACCAAAAAAAGTCTGTCGAACCTGTTCCTACGTTATCAGACATGTCTGCCCAGATATATGAAAAACTTAGCACAACACTTTTTGAATGTTTATTTCTTAAAATATTTATCTGGAGCGTACTCCTTAAACTAAATATATTTGATAGTCTGTTCATAACTGAAGTAAACATTTACTCGCTTAATTGTGAACTGTAGCTAGCAACTACAGCGTAGTTGGCCTTGGTATTAACCATATAGAAATAGTTTAAACTTAAAAGTGATCCTATCAGCCCTTATGGAGTGTTTGTTTATGGAAATATTTTTGCGAGACTAGACCGGCCCTATGCGGTTGTCAAAAAATTTTGAGCCAGGCCAGAGTTCCAAGTTGATTTATAATAGACGGCAGTACGCCGCCGTTCTTGCTTTTTTGCACAACAGTACTTTTTGATACAATAAAAGTACTTTTAGATACAATAAAATTACATTATGGTGCAATAAATTGTACTATTTGGTACGATAAAAGGGCAAAAAGGCAAAACAAAGGGCGGAAGCCCAAAAAATAAAAAAAATATGCCATGCCCTCCTTAATACGTCTTAAACCGAGAATCAAGGTCAAAGTTTTAACCCCCCACGGGCCCCATGAGCCTCAGCGCCAACTTTGACCTACCATTCCGATGTTTCAATTTCCGATGTAAAAATAGAAAAAATTGTTAAACTAATGAGAATATACAAATAAAAGTCAACTAAAGAAATATTTTAAAAAATAAACGTTCAAAAAGTGTTGTGCTAACTTTTTCATATATCTGGGCAGACATGTCTGATAACGTAGGAACAGGTCCGATAGACTTTTTTTCGTTGCAAAGAAAAATTTGAGAATAAGAATAGGAAAAATTGTTAAACTAATGAGAATATAAAAATAAAAGTCAAATAAAGAAATATTTTAAGAAATAAACATTCAAAAAGTCTTGTGCTAACTTTTTCATATATCTGGGCAGACATGTGTGATAACGTAGGAACAGGTTCGACAGACTTTTTTTTTGTTGCAAAGAAATATTTGAGAATAAAAATAGAAAAAAATTGTTAAACTAATGAGAATATACAAATAAAAGTCAAATAAAGAAATATTTTAAGAAATAAACATTCAAAAAGTGTTGTGCTAACTTTTTCATATATCTGGGCAGACATGTCTGATAACGTAGGAACTGGTTCGAAAACTTTTTTTTGTTGCAAAAAAAAAATTGAAAATAAAAATAGAAAAAATTGTTAAACTAATGAGAATATACAAATAAAAGTCAAATAAAGAAATATTTTAAGAAATAAACATTAAAAAAGTGTTGGGCTAAGTTTTTGTAAAGAGAAAATTCAAATATTAGGCATGTTCCGCTACTTTATACTCGGGAAGTATGGACTTGGCTCCACAAATTTTTCTTACGCTTTATTAGGGATAGCCAAATATTTCTGCAAATAATAAAAGTTTTCTATTTACAAAAATTAATGTATTTAAAACAATTTCTAAAAATTTTTATTTTTAATCAACATTTAGAAATTTCCAATTATTTGGACTTTTTATACAAAATATAATTTTTACTTTTTTTATTTCCAAATTGAACAGGAGCCGTCGACAGACTTGTCACATATGCATGAAATTTTCTGTCTGAACGGTTATTGACAACAAGAAAGTCGTAGTAATTTGTTATCGATAACACTCAGCACTTCAAGAATATGATTTTAGCAAAATTGAAACGTAGTATAAAAAGCCAGTTGAAGAGTTTGGCAACGCTAACTTTTATATATGGCAACACTTTTTTACGGTTATTGTAAAGCGTTTCAAAGAATTTATTTAATGTTCGAGAAGCGTGAAGGAAAGATGGTAAGTTTTTTTTTCTTATTTTATTTTTTCATTCTTTAATCATTTATTTTTTATTTCAGAATTCAAACTTTACGTGCTGTCCTGGCTGTGGCTTGCCGTTGCAAGTCATTAGACGTTTCCCCGAGAATAAGCCAAAACCCAGAAGCCAGGGAAAGAGGAGGTTTGCTGGAGGCCAGCAATTTGCGCCGCCGCCACAACCACCACCAATGTACCCACAGTACCCGTACGGTACCCCCCAATATCAATATGGGTATCTGGCCCCACCGCCTCAAATGTGGCGGCTCATTCTGTTGCGGCCCCAGCAAACACAATGGCGACCACAGCAACCACGACGGCCCCTGACGCCACTATCGCGCCCCCAGCGGACCAGCAGCAGCAGCAACAATAAATAAAATTGTAATTATGCCAAGCAACAGGTTGTACCTGTTGGTACATAATATAATAAAAATTACTTTACAATTTTAAATTGTTTATGAGCAAAATTTATTGCCCCCCCCCCCAACCAGAAAGGTTAACAAAAAGGTAAGTAAGGTGGTCTTAACAAAAAGATAAATAATATTCAAGTAGAATATTTTTTTCAACTTTAGAGTTGTAAATCTTTTTAAACAAAGTTCGTTTCAAATTATAAAAAATATACATTTCTATATATAAATGAAAAAACTGACGATGGGTTCTATAAAGATTCATCAAGTTGATTATTTCACAGTATTCAGCAAAACTCAAAATACATGGCCTCTGTTATTGGCAATGGCATAGTATCGATCATATCTCATTCATTAGATGTAGGGGAAAATACATAGCTCTAAAAGTTTCCTGAAATTTTAGATTTTCTCCCAATTTTGTTGAAATTCTTAAGATGCTGTGTTCCATTTGTATTGGTACTTATTTTAATATAAACATATTTCTTGTGTTTCATTTGGTCGAGACAATGTTTATGACATTCCAGTTTCGGTACGATATTTAAAAGTTCATTATTTTTATGTACATGAACGTTAAATATTTTTTCGACAATAATAAATAACTTTATTTTGAACAATTGTTCGTTATTTAGTTTTTTCATCGGTTGAAAAATTTTTATTGAACACAAGAGTTCAATATAATTTCAAACATTTGTTGAATTCAAATAGAACAATTGAAAGAAACTTTTGATTTTGAACTTGTAAGTTCGTTTTTTTATGAGGAAAAAATTAAAATAAAAATCCTGTATTTTGATATTAATATCGGATGTCTGATTAAAATACATTTTTTACCGTAATGACAATGTATATTCATATCAAGATTCATATCATTGATATTGCCAGATCAATATTTGATTTTTAGGAGTCTGGCAATACTGTCAAAGAAAAGTGTGGATTAAAATGCGAAAAACGAAATCTTGGGGCGCTGTTGTCAGTGCAAGAGTTGAGTGAAAATGAAATTGAGTTTTTTCTTATGTTATTAGTAATTTGCATAAATGAGCCAAAAGACTATCAATTTGAGCCAAGCTGCGGTTTTTATATAATTGTTTTTTTTTTTATAAAAAAAAACAAAACCTATCACCTTATTTAAACTTTTTTACTTATTTATTTGATTTTTTTAAAATTTTTTAAATGAAATAAAATATAATATATATATAATTGTTATACAAATTTCCACAAGACGTTGTTTTTATAAATTTTTTGATGTACATTTTTTAAGAAGCTTTAGGAGTTTCATTGCCCATTGTCACTTTTTTTTGTCTGTTTTTGTATTTTGGACACCAGGGCCAAAAATGTCCTCCTTATTTAAGTAGTACACTTTTATCATTAAGAACAAACGTTTTTGTTCTACGAAATTACAAACTATGTGGTTTTTTACTAATGTTTTAATGTAGATTTGTTTAGAAGGCTTACTGTTTATAAGCCCCATCAGCACTTTTGTGTCTGTTTATGTATTTTGGACACCAGGACCAAAAATGTATTCCTTACTTAAAAAAGTAAACTTGTTTCAATAAGAACAAAAGTTTTTGTCCAGTGATTTTGTAAACGATGGGGTTTTTTACTAATGTTTTAATTTAGATTTGTTTAGAAGGCTTATTATTTATAAACCCCATCAGCGCTTTGGTGTCTGTTAATGTATATTGGACACCAGGACCAAAAATATATTTCTTACTTAAAAATGTAAACTTGTTTCAATAAGAACAAAAGTTTTTGTCCAGTGATTTTGTAAACGATGGGGTTTTTTACTAACTGTTTATAAGCCCCATCAGCACTTTTGTGTCTGTTTATGTATTTTGGACACCAGGACCAAAAATGTATTCCTTACTTAAAAAAGTAAACTTGTTTCAATAAGAACAAAAGTTTTTGTCCAGTGATTTCGTAAACGATGGAGTTTTTCACTAATTTTTTAATGTAGATTTGTTTAGAAGGCTTACTGTTTATAAACCCCATCAGCACTTTTGTGTCTGTTTATGTATTTTGGACACCAGGACCAAAAATGTATTCCCTACTTAAAAAAAGTAAACTTGTTTCACTAAGAACAAAACTTTTTGTTCTACGAATTTCCACAAGACGAGGTTTTTAATACATTTTTTGATGCTGTTTTGTTGAGAAGGCTTAGGAGTTCCAATCCCCATCACCGCCTTCTTGTCTGTTTGTGTATTTTGGACACCAGGACCAAAAATGTATTCCTTACTTAAAAAAAGTAAACTTGTTTCACTAAGAACAAATCTTTTTGTTATAACAATTTCCACACTACGGGGTTTTTAACACCTTTTTTTATGTAGATTTGTTAAGTAGGCTTAGGAGTATCTTTCCCTATCAGCGCTTTCTTGTCTGTTTATGTAGTTTGGACACAAGGACGAAAAATGTCCTTCTCAGTTACAAAAAGTCATATTTTTTGACTAAGAACAAAAGTTTCTGTTCTACGAATTTCCAAACGATGGGGTTTTTAACACATTTTTTGATGTAGATTTGTTGAGAAGGCTTAGAAGTTACATTCCCTATCAGCGCTTTGGTGTCAGTTTATGTAGTTTGGACACCAACACGAAAAAATTCCTCCTCACTTAAAAAATATCATATTTATTGACTAAGAACAAAAGTTTTTGTTCTACGATTTTCCATACGACGGGGTTTTTAATACATTTTTTGATGCAGTTTTGTTAAGCAGGCTTAGAAGTTCCAATCCCCATCACTGTTTTCGTGTCTGTTTGTGTATTTTGGACACCAGGACCAAAAACATCCTGAACACATTTCACAAAAACCAAATCACAAAAACTAACTAAACTAAAAGCTCATAAACACTAATACACACACACACCATTAAAACACAAGAACCAAAAGCTTTTTTTTTAACTTAATTTATTTAAATATATAATAATTTACAATATTTTTTATAAAAATGACAAATAATTTTATTTTGTCTTTTCTTCCATTCTCCCTTCGTTCTGGTTTGTTATCTACTAGCCAACAAACTATTTCATAGCGTTTAGCAATTCGCTTGTAAAAATTTGTATGTAAACTTCATTATTGCCTGGCAATACTTCATTACATATGAAGGTGATCTCTGAGAGGAGACCGTTCTCTCTTCCCAAAATAAGCTCTCTCACCCTTTGGTTTGTTCAACTTGGTTTGTTATCTTCACGCGCGTAAAGAAAAGCAGAGATTATAGAAGTCAAAAGAAAATTATAGTAATCAAAGAAAAAAAAGGCCAATAACAAAATAATTTATAAGAAGATGTTTCTGTAATTTATGTGTTTGTGTTGTCTTTAGAGTAAGTTTGTTATAATTAATTAAATTGAGAAATACAGTGTGAGAATCGGTAACATCAGTAGGGACAAGTAAGAGCGTGGGATTTGCTTCAATAGCAAGGTAGACCAATCAAGTTTTCGTGTCATATTACAACTCGACAGTTTTTTTTTGTCACTATAACATAGTCAACAGAGCTCTATTAACTAGGATTAGAAGTTTAATGAACCTAGGTAAATAATCAATGGAATAATAAGTCTATCGTGCTAAGAAAGGACAAGTCCGATAATTGGCTCCGTAATTAATCTGGTGTTAGAGATTCATAGGTGAAAATTATTGTACTAGCTTTAAGAAAATCAGAGAAAACTCGTTTTTTATAAATCCACGTAAAAGTAAAAAACAAAACATGAGATTTTTAATCTAGAAAAGAAAAAAAATGATGAGTTAGGTTTCATTTATAGGGGGAGGATGAATTAAGGGGAAAAGGTAACGATAAGATAAGTGGTTAATGGGACTCGAGACTAAAATGAATCGGAAATGAAACGAGTCGTGGTTGGGTGGGCTTGTGTAAGGGCGGTGAGTTCAAGCCCTTGTCTTTGGTGTGTATTATGTTAATCGTATAAAATTGTTGTGTGTATAATCGAAAAACATCTAGATGTTCGTACCCCAGGGCTAAGACTATATGGGTTGGTACCTCCTGAGTACCGAGCTGTCGGTGTGTATAATCTTAGTGCCTCTGAGGGGCACGTAACAAGTCACTTTGTTTCCCTCTTCTTTGTGACATGTACAGCAACAAGTTTGTAAACGAAGTAACTTCTCGCATGGTTCATTGTTGCTCTGGATATTCCTTCCATATGTCCTTTTGAGCGTTTTGGATTTGAATGACAAATTTTCCCTCATCTCCGGACATAAATTGGTCTGTGTTTTAACAAAAAGTTTATCACTTGGTTTATCTGTCATTGTTCGAGACGTCCTGAGATATTCATTTTTTTGTATTAGTGCAATCGGAGGGGTTGCTTCACATCTACGCACTAAATTAATTATATCAGAAAAAAAACTTTTTTAGAAAGTTTTTGAAAGTGTGATGGGATGTGTAATTGCAAAGGAATATAATCCACATTGTATGCCATTTTAGATGACTAGAGGTTGACAATGATTAACCAAAGGACACATGGTTTCAACCAGAATTCGTATTGGTACTCTCGCTACCGCTCTTTTTCCACAAATTGGTTCTTAGATCATCCCCAAAAGCTACAAATAAACAATGAGCCAATATTGTTTAATTGTAGCTTTTGGGACTGCCTTTCGAATACGCCGGCTTCGAAAACCTTTAGAATATTTGAAATATTGGCGCATCTGGCTCGAGAGCCGGTAGTCAATTCTATTTTCTTTATGCTCTTAGGATCCAAGTCATGACCGATCTGCCAAATTCATTAATAAAATAAAAAAGAGAGAACATTTTGAAAAATAAGATATAAGTAGCTTAAATGATGTAGACAACCTGACACCGTAGTTGTATTCTACAGCTTTCAAAGACTGATCTATGATTTTCCGGTTATATGCGGGTTTGTCCACAACTATCCTAACAATGTTCTATAGACACACCAGCAATCAATTTACGCGTTTGCTAAATTTTCATATTTGTATTACATTTTGTAGAAAAGGAATTATATACCTTTTTATAAGAACCGGTTGGACAGTTTTCGGTTTCGGTTAAAGCCTTTAGATAATACATAAAAAACTTAATTTCCCTTACACTATATGAATGAGTTATGGGATAGCTTCTCGCGTTGTTATGAATTAACACGCTTTCTATTTTAATATTCACAACTAACGGCACCTACTTGTTTATCGACGAATGCGAACGTCACTGCTATATAAGCTTTTACTAGACAAGCAGATTGACTCGACACTTGTACTACGACGTGGCTGTCGACAACATCGAGGGGGTCAGAATGTTTAAATTTTCACGTTACATTCTATCATTAAGCTTAACTTATTTTAAAATTTGTTTTCTCGCTTTTGTATCTTTTTTCCGAATTTGGCTACTTCTTTTAAAAATTAAAATATTGGTAATGCGTTATCACTTAAACGTCATTTCATATACAACGGTCATTTCCTGACGTTATTCCACATAAATAATATGTTGTATGTTGTAACGGTTATTTCCTGATGTTATTCCACATAAACTTCATTTAGTACTTACGAGGTTTTGCGTTTTTAAGCAATTTTTTCAATCCAATTTCAGATGGATGAAAATGTTTGTCACATAGTCTTGAGTTACCATCGATTGTTTTATCGCTTATTTCCAAAATACTGCACCATTCTAGCATTTTACCACTATCCTTTGGAAAGGCAAATGTATGAGTATAACCGTCACAATTAAAAATGCAGTATCTCATTTTTGATTTAGAATTTATTTCAATTAATTTTTATTTAACATAAATTTATTATTTTGTTGAAAGAATCTTGTCTTGAGTTTGTTTTCATTCAATAAGTTTTATTTGAAAAAAATCATTTAAAGTTAAAATCAAAAGCAATCACGAAAAAAATTTCAAAGTAGACGGTTATGTAAAAAATTACCTTAATATATCATGAAAATTCCTCATTTTACAGTTTGAAAATTGGCAGTCGTAGTGACCATTAATATAATAAATATTGGGTCTCATGCATAAAAACGAGTAAAAGGGCTGAGTTGAGTCAGGTGAGCAATTGCTCGTAAGTCGAGTTCGATCAAACAGCAACAGCTTTTGCTCAATTTCGTATGCATAAAAATGAGTTCAACCCAATTGCAATTACTTGAACAAAGGAAGATCAAACATCTAATTGTTATTGAAGTGCAAACATGTCGTCAAGTGAAAGTGAAGTAGAATCATATAATAATAATAAAATAGAAACTGAAGACAATTTTAAATTTTTAGAAGAAAAATAAAAATAAAATATTAACTAGAAAAAGGTCAATTACCAAGCATTACCAATAAGCAAAAATTTGGCATTGAATTAACGGGGAAAAATTTAATAAAAACCAGTGAGAAAGATTTAGTCGGGCAACCCGACATACATATAGCCTCACCCTTAGTAAAACATAAAATTTTCTATTATATATCAATTTACGTAAGTGTATCAAATGATACATCAAATTCGGCTAACGATCCGAATATGTTTGAATATTTACGGTCAAATTCAAACTATAATTGCTGCTGGACATTTTCGGCTGATATCTACTTCGCATGTACATGTTTGACATAATTGTAGATATATATAGAGCTGATAATGTACCATTGTGCATCAGTTGGTCACAAAGGGGTCTGAAGATGAACTCGTCATGGAGTTCGAAACGCGTCATCCTAGTGCGTGACACACTGAATTTGACCAAAATATTTACAAAATGAAAAAAACAATTTTCTGATCGTTAGCCGAATTTGATGTATCATTTGATACACTAACGTAAATTGATATATAATATACAATACGGTCGTATTGATATTATTACTCTATCTCTATAGTGGGCGGAAAGGTGCATTTGTATAAGAGGTACCAGAAGGGGCGTGGCTACACTTCTTTTTTTTTTCAAAACTTTATTCTGTTAAAGCTTTACGAAATAAAGAATTTAGGTACGATTCCGTTGGGTGTATTGATATTATTACTCGATTTCTTAAGTGAACGGAATGATGTATTTGTATGGGAGATACCAGACAGACGGACATGGCTCAAACGACTTAAAAAGTCATGAATCGAATGTGGTTCAAAGGAACCTAGGGTCTAAAATGACTCCTTCTATGTGTTACACTTTTGGGCCGAATCAAATGATATATACCATCCTACCCGTAGGGTGAGGGTAAAAAAAAATTATAATTAAGAATACAAACCTGTATAATTTTTTTTCCTCACTTGCTAAATTTGTTTTCCGCTGTTGATAACATTTTGTATTTCTTTGTGGCACAAAATATTCGGCCATGATTCCTTTTTAGTATACGCGAGTCAACTGTAAGGCATGCTCAACAAAATTTGAGCAAGAGCTCACTAAAGAAAGCAAAAGCTTGTTTTTATGCATATGAAAATGAGCACAAGCACATCTAACATAGTTCAAACTGAGCAAGACGAGATCAAACGTGAGCAGTGAGTAAAAGCAAATACATCAAATTTTATTATGCATACGCAAAATACGAGCTCAAGCTCACGTTTTATGCATGAGACCCATTGTGTCTGAATATTCATTTCTTCAGATCCGAGTACTTTCTGTATATTAATTTGTATCTATATAGTGTTAATCTTAATTTTTCAAGCACTTTTAGCACACTTATCGAAGTTAAAAACTGCATATGTAAATTTCTATATGTAGTGCCTAACAATATCTGTGTGCAAAATTATATATCTTTAAGTCTACAGAGTCACAAATAACCCACAACAACGACACCCCCCCCCACACCTGAATATATACACACAATTAAACATTTCTCTTGTATATTCATGTATCTCAAGGATACATTTAAAATCACTCCATAATGCATACAAAATATAGTAAAGAAAGATCGTATTTAATTATATACATATCTATGTAACATTTTTAAGATTTTTAAAAAGCTTCGCATGTGGGCCTTTTACTAACTTTGGAGGCCGAAGCATTTATAACATATAATGCTCGGGAGTCCAGTTTCTCTTGGTCCACATTCCCGAGAGCAAAGTAATTTCTCTTTGTTGGGATGGGTCACGAAAATTTGATAACTGTTGTCATCGTAGCCATCACCCATTGTTGGGACGTGGATGGCAGTGTCAAGAGACTTACACATCCATGGTACATGAAACGACCAAGAAAATTTAAATAAATATAATAAATATCAATAAGAACCATACTTACGCTTTTTCCATTTTCATCTGAAAGAAAAAGAAAAATATAAAAAAAAACAAAATTTACACAAATAATATGAATTCTTATTCGAATGAAGTTGCTGATGTTTGTTTACAAAAATCAACATATTCTGCTTCTTCTATTTCTATGAACTGGAATTCCGTTAAATCACAATCTCATTCTGTTAAAACACCATCTCATGCTGCCGCCATCTATATATCAATTCGAGTTGCATTTGAAATATTCCAACAAGCAGAGTCTTACGGCCCTATTCTAAAAATTTGGTTACAAAAATGTGTCATCAGAAATTTGTTACAAATTTGTAACCAATTCTTGTTACGGGTATTCTGGCAATTTCGAAACAAGGAAAAGTTCACCTCGTGGTGAAATGTAAATTATTGACAATTCGCAGCTGATTATTGAATTTAACAAACAAAAAATGAAAACACAATACAGAGAAAGGACAAATTATTTTTCCTTTTTAGATGTTTATACAAATTTGAATGAATTTAAGGGGCCGACAAGTACCCAAGTTAAGTGGTCAGTCGAAAATGTTGGACAATAACTGTGTAATGGAGGATTGGTCACTGCTTTTCCACACCTTTTGCTACCATCCACGACTTTAAATTTTGTTTGTTACAACTCAAAATATTATTTAAAACAGCTGTAACTAGCTTGTTACCTCCTTTTTGGCAGGTAACAATTTTTGTAACTATTGTCACGGTAACAAGGATTCGGAATACCGATTTTTTGATTTTGTAACCAAAGTAGTCTATTGTAACCGTGGTGACTATTGTAACCCCGTCAGAATAAACCGGTTAATCACTTTATGTCTTTGTATTAACAAATTCGTCTAGATTTTGTTGCTCTATGTAACGAGTTGGTAGTGCGGCCAAGTTTTATTAAGACACAGCAAAGACAATTGCCTGACCATTTCGTATTAGTGCTGCCAGACTTTTGGTATTAATGGGGCATACTTATTCCTAAAGTGTACTTTAACAACAGGCAATACAACAGCGTTGCAGAGCTAAAATAGGCAGTAATAGCGGCTTGGGACTCCTTACAAAGTCCAACCCCGAAAAACCCTGATAAATAGTATGACCAAAGAACATTTTTTTACTTATTGAAGATAACGGAGAAAGTGATTTATATTTTAAACTTGGATTTTGTTTAAAGAAAAAAGTAGTATTTCGTAAAAAAAACCACTGCGATTAATTTTATGATCAGCCCATAAAGTAAAGAAATGCACAAAAGATAAACTTAACAAAATGCAATTTTTTTGTTACCGGATGTAAAAGTGTAGTTTTGAAATATGTTTCATTCCTCATATTCAGCTTTTGGATTATGACCCCTTAAGTACATTTGCACCAAAATAAAGTGGAGCGTATAATTTTTCGCTCTCCAGTGTATACTTTTATCCTTTACTCTTCTTCTTTTTATATAGCTGCAGCAACAGAAATTCATTCATCAGCGGCCGCACGTAAAAAAAACTCTAAGCTCTTCGGGCTCTTTCACATGATCCATCCAACGAAGATTTGGTCGCATCCTCTTGCGCCGCCTATCGATTTTATTGCCAAAGACTTTTTGAGCTGGAGCATTTTCATCCATTCGTGCATCGTGTCCAAGCCAGAGCATTCGGTCTATTTGAATGATGGGTCTAAATATTTTGCGAAGAATTTTTCTCTCGTAGACTCCCAGAATGGATTGATACGCCTGCCTAAATACGCAGGATTCTGCGCTGTAGAGCAAGACAGGTAGGATCAGTGTCACTGTCAGGTAGGGTCTGTCATTAAATCTCTAGCTTAGCGCATAGTAGCCGTTGCTTGCGATCAGTACTCGTCTATTGATGTCCCAGGCTAACATTATTATTTTTGTTTACGGCGGAGCCAAGGTAGACAAAATCATCTACGAGGGTTGATATTTATGTTTCGGAAACTGGCAACAATAATGTCATAACTAAAATTTGGCAAGACCATAATAAAGTTAGTAATTTTTTTGGGTATTCCAAAATCCCAAAAAATTGTTCGTGGAAGAAGCACAGCGAAACAAATAGTCAGCCGTTTCTTCGGTCGAATAGGTCATGTGGCTACAGTTTGTCTTGAGTAACGTAGGATGTTTAATTCTTAGTGGTACACGATCATTTGTTTGCCGGAAGTCTTCGGAAACATTTGTAAAACCAACTGATAAAGACGATTCATTCTCAATCATGACAATGCGAGCCCTCACACATTTCCTCAAACTCGTTAAATTTTTGAGCAGTCAAAACATCGAATTGATGACTCATACGTACAGTCTTGATTTAGCACCCTATGACTTCTTCTTTTTCCCGAATATTAAAGTTAAACTGATGGTCAACGATTAACGAGCGCTGAAAAAGGAGTTAAAGCGGAGTTGCTATGACAAATGGTTTGAACGAAATACACTTTGTATTTATTATCAAAGTTCATTTTTTGAACTTTTATCTTTGTAATCGATAAACAGAGGGTAGGTTTCGATTTTGGGCCTTCTCCAGGATTTGTCGTAGCGTGAAGATCTTGTCGGTCTAGAACTACTCTGATAAGATCTAATCAGATTTACTAGGATGTGCTATTTAAGTCTTTCACATAACACACTAGACGTGAACTTGTATGCGATGGGTAAAAGGCTTTTTCGCTTTTCCCGCCTGAACATGCGCTTCATCTCCCTCCTGACTCACGTCTTTACTCTGTGCCTAAAATTACATCCTTTCATTAAAAGTTAATTTAATAGAAAAAGAATTGAATGAGAGCATCTGTTGTTGATTTCAATTTTTACGTGTTTATTCATGTACATTTTTTAAGAAAGAAAATACTATTTAGTAGTCTCCACATTTCAGTTTATTATTAAAAGGCCGATATCCCTTCATGGGAGCTGACTGACGCTAATCGAAAACTCAGATAGATTTCAGTTCTTAGCTCCCGAGTCGAGTGTGAAATTGGCTCGCTAGCCATGAGGTATTTGGGAGCTGTTTTGCGAGCTTCGGCTCTCGGGTCAGGATAAGAGCAAAATTTTCGACAAAGAGCAATTCGCAGGAAATACATTTAGATTTGTTTTTGACAATATCCTTTTCAAATACAATTTGAAAGACCTCAATTTTCTGCAGACTAAATAGAATAAGCAACGAAATTGACAAATTGGGAAATATAACGTAGGGAAGATTTTGTGTTGCTGGTGGGTCAGATTTTTCCAATTATTCTATTAACTTTTTATGATATAGATCTACTTCAGATACACACGTTTGTATACTGTATATAAGACGATTGGAAAATTTTTAAGGCAAAAGTGAAAATTTCAACAGGGTTTTACATTGAAGCCCATAACATAAATTTGGGTCATAAATATAAACTTTGTAATAATATATCATTACAAAAATCAATAAGAATTGTTTGACGGAATGCATTTAAAATTAAGTCTTTCTATTAGAAAGGCAGTGTTATGTTAAAGTCTTACTAGATTTAGGAAAATGAAAATAATTTTGATTTTTAACAGACCGTATCGAATACATCGCTCTAATCTGGGGATAAGTTTGGGCAGACATAATTTCTTACAGACCTGTCTGCCAGTGTATAGTGCCCTTAATGCAACATTTTGTGGGAGAATGGGATTGACATACATACTGATTTTAGTATTCAAACTAAAGGCCTGCAGCGTTCCATTCATTCTACTTGTACAAACAGATAAAACTAGTAAGAACCTGATATTATCGGTACAAATATAAATAAAAAAATAAAACAAAACATGTGCTCATGCGTTTTGGATTGAGTAGATCGCGTATCATCTCTTTCTCTGGTTCGCATTGTAGTGGAAACTTTTTTCTCTTTATCTGTTCCACTCAGTGAATTAACTGTTGTTCCTCTTTTTTAAATGGACATATCCATTTAATATAGATATTCCAGATCGTACGCTTTGCGTTGATGATGTTTTCTTACTTTTTTTAATTTTTTTACAAAAAATAATGGTGTAAGTTTCATCTGTGGCAAATTTTAACAAAAAAGAAAACAAAATTTCGCTCTTTATTCTTTACGCTTGCAGTGTCACGCTCTTCACATATTCCAAGCACAGATGACAAGAATACCGATATATCTGTTTGTTGTGTATGTAATCATACAAGTATCTTGGTACTTTCACTCTCTCATACCTATTCTATCGTTATCTAAAAGAGAAATATTCCATACGCACTCAATCTAAAGAGAGCGAAACAGATACAAGCAGATAATATAAGAAATAAATAATAAGAAATAATAGATAATATAAGAAAATTTAACTACATACAACAAGTGTGTTTGGATGGTTCTTTGCAGACCTATAATTCAAACTTTTTCTCCGAATACGAATACGAATTTAAAAACATAACTTACGTTTCGTAGTAGTTTTAAGATTTAACTTTTTATTTTTTTTTTATTTATATAAAAATCGTCAATGATTATTTCATGTGTTAAAAGTTTTGCTGTAACTGCTAATATAAAACCGCAGATGTTTTGCTCTACAACAGCGCCAAGTTCTCTTGTGGTGGTGAGTTTACGAGTTAGTTGTTGGATTAGTTCAGACATACACCTTTCATTTGCCTTCATCAAGTTTCCGCTACTTCAGTCTTCACAACTACACTTGTATTTGTCTCTGCAGGACTACCACTAGTATCTGAATGTTTCTTATGGGTTGTGGCTAAATGTTTCTGGTATTCATTGTTGGAGTTTGTTTTGAATATCTTTTCTTGTATTTTTGTATCTTTGTTGTCCTTGATTTCCGTTTCACATAATTTGCATTCGTATACGAACTTTCCTGGATGCTTTCCCGTTTTTAGGATGTGTTTGCGTAAATTCTCGGAGACATTCGTTCGAAATGCACAATGAGGACATTTGTATGGCTTCTCTCCAGTGTGACACCTCATGTGTCGTTGCAAATGACCTTTGATTTTCGTTTTAAATTTACACTGATCGCATTTGAAGAGTTTACCATCAAATGGAATGATATGAGATTGTTGATGGTGCCTGTAACGAAAGGGAAAAATCCGATATGTTATTGTCACCTTAATATGGGCAATGCTCCCAAATATGAATTCTTATAGAAATAAAATAGACTGAGTATTGCATTTAAATTGTATTGTAATTAAATGAATTGGGGAATGGGACTTTGCCCAGAGGCTGAAAACTACTGATTGTCACTCACTTGGGAGTGACCAGAAGCGATTCCTTTGTGGCACTGTCCAAGCAGCTAACTACTTCCGGTCCTAGACCAAGTATTCCCTGGGCAATGACTTCAAAGCAACCGCTTAGAAGTTAGCTAGAGTTAGAAGGCGAAACGTTGAGTAACCTAATCGGCATGCTACCACCGATGCGTCTTAGGAAGTAGGTAACAAAAGTTACTGAAGCTCAACACAGGCTCTCCTAGTGGCCTTGGCAGCCCCAAGAAACTAGGATCGGGAGCGGTGGCCTAATAAGCCACTCTCCTTAAACAAAATTTATTATGAAAACACGAAGAAAAGAAAAAACAAGAACCCCCCCAAATGTTGACGACCCCCGCAAACGATATAAGGACCATGATTTAAGGATATGCACCTGGAATGTCCGAACTCTATACAGAGATGGTGCCTCTATCCAACTGGCGGATGTCCTCGACAAATACAAGGCTGACATCACCGCCATACAGGAAATGAGATGGACGGGACAGGGATGCACACGACGAAAGAACTGTGACATCTTCTACAGCTGCCACGCAGAAAGACACGAATTTGGATGTGGTTTCATAGTCGGCAAGAGACTTCGACACCTGATCTCGCGGTTTAACCCTGTAAGTGACCGAATAGCCACCATTCGCATCCGGGCGAAATATTTTTACATCACGCTGATTTGTGTACATGCCCCGACGGAAGATAAAGACGATGAGATTAAAGATGCATTTTACGAGCGCCTAGAGGAAACATACGACCGCTGCCCTGGCCACGACATTAAAATTGTTCTAGGAGACTTTAATGCAAAAATAGGAAGGGAAGATGTTCTTGGTCCATCGATCGGCAAATTCAGCCTGCATACCGACACGTCAGACAACGGGTTTAGGCTGGTTAGCTTCGCAGCGGGAAGGAACATGGTAGTGAGTGGAACCAGATTCCAGCACAAAGATATCCACAAGGCAACTTGGCTATCCCCCGATCAAAACACCAAAAATCAAATTGATCATGTAGTAATCGATGGCAGACATGCATCTAGTGTCATGGACGTGCGTGTGATTCGTGGTGCTAATATTGGCTCGGATCATTACCTGGTTGCAGCCAAGGTGCGCACAAGATTGAGCAGAGCGAAAAACGCACGTAACCAAACACAAAGAAAGCTGGACATCGCGAAACTGCAAACCCCAGAGATAGCTACTGCCTACTCCAACCAGCTCTCCCAACTTTTACGACACAACGCCTCTACTTCTGACGTTCCCGATACACAGTGGCAGCATATTGCGCATTCCATGGCAACCGCCGCAACAACAGTGCTAGGATATGAAAAGCGGAGCTCAGACGAATCCTGGTACGATGAAGAATGTCGCATAGCGTCTGAGGAACTGGATGCTGCTTATAGGGCAACGCTACAGCCAATTGCAACCCGTGCTGTTAGGGAACGGCATAAGGAGAAAGCTAAACGGGCGAGACAGCTATTTAGGCGAAAAAACGTCAGATGAAGGAACGGGAGAACGAGGATATAGAGCGATACAGGGATAGAGGTGAGGCCCGAAAATTTTACCAGAAAATAAGAACAAATGGATACGGTAATGGCCTCCCCACCTGTAAGGACAGTGATGGAAATCTGGTCACGGATACGCAAAGTGTGCTGCACATATTCAGAGAACACTTCCAGCAACTGCTGGTTCCAGAAGGCAGCGCACGTGAAGTTATCACGCCAATTGTCGACGACGGCTTAGATTGCCCACCACCAAGTCAAGCCGAGGTAAGAAGAGCAATATCGCGGCTGAAAAACAACAAAGCAGCCGGTGCCGACGGTCTGCCCGCAGAGCTCTTCAAGTCCGGTGGCGAGGAGCTGATAACGAGCATGCACCAGCTCCTGCGCACGGTTTGGCTTAAAGAGTGCATGCCCGACGATTGGAATGTAAGCGTATTATGTCCTGTGCTGAAAAAAGGTGATCCAAGTGTGTGCTCCAACTACCGCGGGATCAGCCTTCTACCCATCGCATATAAGGTCCTGTCGAGTGTGCTATGTGAAAGACTAAAGCCAGTGTTATCCAACCTGATTGGGCCTTATCAGTGTGGCTTTAGACCCGGAAAATCAACAACTGACTAGATTTTCACACTTCGGCAAATCCTGGATCTTTTTGTCGACTATAAAGCTGCCTTCGACAGCCCGATACGGCAGAAATTACTCGATGCCATGGCTGAGTTTGGTATTCCAGCGAAGCTGATACGTCTTTGCGGAATGACGCTGACTGACACGAAGTCTTCAGTGAAGATTGGCAAGGACCTTACGGAGCCATTCTATACCAGACGAGGCCTAAAACAAGGCGACGGCCTATCGTGCGATCTCTTCAACATTCTGATGGAGATGATAATGAGAAAAGCTGCAGTAACCACGAGTGGCACTATATTCAACAAAAGCCACATGCTACTCGCGTACGCTGATGACGTAGACATCATCGGTCGAAAACTGCGGGATGTGACTGCAGCCTTCTCAGGTATACAGAAGGAATCAGCGAAAATGGGCCTAACGGTGAACGAGGACAAAACGAAGTTATTAGTTTCAACGAACAAAGAATCTACTCGTTTGGGAAACTGCGTGAACGTTGACAACTATAATTTCGAGGTGGTAGATAAGTTTGTCTACCTAGGATCCGCCATCAATAAAGCAAATAATGTCAGCCTAGAAATCCGGAGAAGAATCCTGCTTGCAAATAAATGCTACTACGGACTAAGCAAGCGATTCAATGACAGAGCCCTCTCTCGACGAACAAAACTCCAGCTATACCAGATACTGGTTCTACCTGTCCTAATGTATGGCTCAGAATCCTGGGTTATGACACAAGCGGATGAATCGGTTCTGGCGGTATTCGAGAGAAAAATACTCCGTAAAATATATGGGCCCATCATCGTTAACGGAGAGTATCGGCGTCGTATGAATCATGAGCTGTACGAGCTGTACACTGACATTGACGTGGTCAAACGCATTAAGGTGCAACGGCTGCGCTGGCTAGGTCATGTTGTACGCATGGATGAAAATGCTCCAGCTCGAAAAGTCTTCGACAATGAACTCGATGGACGGCGCAGAAGAGGGCGACAAAACTCCGTTGGAAAGACCAGGTTACTGAGAACCTTACAGAACTCGGTGTGACTAACTGGAGAAGAAGCGCAGAAGATCGAGGCGCTTATAATATTTTTCTACGTGCGGTATATAATCCACTGGGATTACATAGAAGTACCAGCTAAGTAAGTAAGTATTAAATGAATATTATTGATTGATATATGGGTATTTCCAGCGGAAGGACGGACGGTTTCATAGTAAAAAATCGCTATATTTTTAAGTTTTTGTTTTTGTAATCATATAATGAATTTGTTGAACTTTAAAAAACAAACTATATATGTCGTTGGAAAGTCTCTTCTTTACAAATCCGCTAAAAACTTTAAGTCGGTTCATATTTATCCGACGAAAACCCGGTTTTTTACCCGTAACTCAAGATCTAGGGTGTTTTGTGAAATTTTAACAGATTTGAAACAGATTCTTGTAGTGCTCAGCAGCACCTACCAGAAAAATAGTATAATTTCCCAGGTATTGTTTTCTCTGTCGCTTTGTGTTATCCATAGAAAAATGTGTGTGTCCGCAATGTGTGTCCGCAACGCACAATTACATTAAAGTAGCATAAAAGGTAAAAGTATATTAAATGTGAAGTAAGTTGTTTATAAAAGCCCAACATGTCTTCTTTATTTAACAAAACAGAATACATATACTGATCACCTAAGAAATTTCGCTAAATTTCACAAATTATCGAAGGCACTTCAAGTTCCTGTGGAAAATTGTGTGTGTCCGTAACGCACTTTGTGCTAGTCATAATTTTGAATACAACATTTTAAGTAAAGTTTCATTAGAAGAACATTATAGTACTGTGCAAAATCTACATTTTTTAATGTGAACATATTCTTGAAAATATTTCAACTTTTCAAGAAAACTACAAAATAAGAAAAAAAACGTGCGTCCGCAACGCCAGGAAATACCCATATATTTAAGATATATTAAGGTATATTTAAGAAAATTGAATTTGCTAGTCTGTAAGGATAATATCCATAGACTTAATAAATGAATGAAATGATTGAATAATAACACAAGGGAACAAAATGGAACTTTTTGAGTGTTGTTTGGAATTCTATAGCAGTTTTTCACTAATTTGAGGGACCGGCCGTGGCATAGTGGTTAGAACACGCGACTACCATGCGGGAGATCGCAGGTTCAAACCTGGCTCCAGTCATCTTAAAAGAAAAAAAAAATAAAAGAAAAATTTTCTTTCATTGTCGGCTCCCCTCGAATGTTGCTGACAGCAACTTCGCAGTATTAAGCGTCGATTCAATCGTCGTGTCTAGTAAGAGCTTCTCAAACAGTGACGTTCGCATTCGTCGATAAATAAGTAGGTGCCGTTAGTTGTGAATCTAAAAATAGAAAGCGTGTTAATTCACAACAACGCGAGAAGATGTCCCATACCTCATTCATGGGGTGCAAAGGGAAATTAAGTTTTGTTTTAGATTTCAAATCTAATATCCATTTTTTCGACTTTTTTCCAAAAAATTATAGTTCAAAAAATCATAATTTTTATTCTAAGCCGGATTTTAAAATTGTGTTTTTTTTAAAAGATATCGTTGTTACCTTTGAAAAAAATCAAATTTTTTAATATCACAAAAAAATGACGGCTGTTTTATTCAAAAAAAATAAAAAATTACAAAAAAATATTACACTTTTTAATTTTCTTCACGCTGAAAGTTAATCGGTTGGGGGCAAATTGTTCTGTATATTAGCTTTATTGAATATCATATTAAAGTAGCTTTCTTAAACATGTATGTACATAATGATCGATTGAAAATTGAATGAGTTATGCTAAGTTTGGTGATAACAAAATTTTCGCCTTTTTTTGTTTCTACCCAAAAAAATTAAAATTTTGTATTTTGAAAAATCATAACAAATTTGCAAATTCATTTATAGTTTAATTTATAGTTTGCCTCCTATTACAATATTAATTAACTGACCAAATTTAATTAATCGGCAGGTGTCGGTTTGGAAGTAAAGGGAGAAAAATTAATTATTCAAAAATAGGTAATTTTGTATGGGAGATACCAGAAGGGGTGGGGCTATTCCGCCCATTTACAATCCCATAAGTTTCGAAAAATATTAATACTGGTAAATTTTCATAACGATCCGTTAAGGTTTACTGGAGTTATCCTGCTGACCAGCCATCCAGCCAGACAGACGGACATAGCTCAATTATCCTAAAACGAATTTGGTCTTAAGAATCTTGGGGTCTAACTCGTCCCCTTTAATGCGTTACACTTTCACAAACATATTAATAAATGTTATTTCTGTACGGAAATCTCGATTTTTGTAAATTTAGTTATCTCAGTAAATTGTTGACAAAATCAAAAGTTGTGCAAAGATTTCAATGAAATAAAGCTCATTTGATTCAAACTATATTAAACTAAATATTTTAAGACCAACACTGTGATTTTTGTTGCATTACTTTTTTTTATGAATTTTTAAAAAACAAAAAAAAAATTTTTTTTAATTGTTGTTTTTTTTTCAAAACTACAACGATATCTCTGAAACTACTAGGCCAAATAAAAAACAATGTAAGCACGGATTAAAGATAATTTTGTAGACGAGTTTCAGTTTTTTTTAATTGAATATGGTGAACCGTTTTCAAGTTATTTCAATATTTGTAGTGGAAGTTCCTTAGTTTTGGACATAACGGTATATCGCGAAAAGTCGAACCAAGTGCAGATTTGGATTCAGCGTCCCAAATTACTTTTAAAACAATATTCAGTTCTTAAACAACAAATACCTTGTTCCCTTGTGTAATATATATATAATATTTACGCATAAGGTGAGTATTTCTATATTAGGTCAACATGTTACGTTAGGAGACAGTTGTGTATATTTTTACTTAAATATAAATTAACAGTTAGTTCCTCTAACTTTATTACCACTAACACGCTCCAAAACGATAAAGCGGCATAAAAACAATGCGCAGACCCCTAGTATCTTAAGACCAAACATTAACTGATCGGTATGAAAATATGTCATTGTTAATATTTTCCAAAACGAAGTAATGGGATTGTAAATGGGCAGAATAGCCCTACCTCTTCTGGTACCTTCCATACAAAATTACCTATTTTAGGAAAATTAATCTTTCTTACATAACTTCTAAAGGGGCAACTGGAGGATATTTGAATTTGGTCAGATTAGTTGTCTTGTAATAGTAGACAAACCCTAAGAAACCGAAACATTTGCCACACCCCTTCTGGTACCTCCCATACAAATTACCTAATTGGCCCCCATAGTCTTATACACATATCTTTTTTGTAGATACACTGAATGCAAACAAATTTTGCGTAAGATATGCGCTTATGAAAATTTGACGGTTCACCCTTTCTGGTACCTCCCATACAAAATGACCTATTTTTGGAAAATTACTATTTCTCCCATAACTTCCAAACGCGCACCTGGGGGATAATAACATTTGGTCAGTAAATTTAAGTTATTACAGGAGGCAAAACCTTAGAAAATCTAACTTTGCGTAAGATGTACACTTACAAAACTTTAACTCAGGAATGAATATGGACTATATCTGTTGACCCCTGTTGGTAACTCCCATACAAAAAGACCTATTTTTAAAAAATTTAGATTTCTCCCATTACTTACAAACAGGCTCCTGGGGAATAATGAAATTTGGTCAGGATATTTATTTTGTAATAGGAGGCAAAACCTCAGCAATAATAACTTATGGACACACTCCTCTTGGTACCTCCCATATATATAACTGACGAAAGTCCTATCTACAACCGTTCACGCTCCACAAGCAGGCATATCTGTTAATTTCCATAACTCAAGACTTCAACAATATCTTATATTAAGTGATGGTATTTATTAGTCAGTTTATCTGACTGAAATTTCTGTACTGGTTATTTAAAAAGCTCTCAATGGGGTAACCGATATTTGAGGATGAGGCAATCGAATGGAAATAATACACATTTGTCTATAGCAACAAAAATATTGAATATGTTCTCATCGTTTGGTTTATTGCTAAAAGAGTTTTGTGAAATAGATAATCTGACAGCTTGCATGGCAGATAGCAATGTAAATTGTCGCCAAACTATCTTATCAGCACCCTTTGCTGTAACTTCTCCACCAATCATCACAAACTTGAAGTGTTAAAAGCTTTAAGAAACAATTGAGAAGCCCCAACACACCAGTGCGAAAATTACATCATTGAAGACCACACGCCAGCAATCTCTTGTTTACGAATTCGTCCATCGGACAAAATATTTATAAAATGTACATAGTTGTTATAACCTAATTCACTGTAACCGTGATCGAGATTTTGCTGCGTGGTCTCCTCTTCTTCCTCATCATTGCAGCTTCTACAAAAATCGTTTAAGGGAAGTTTCAACCTCTTAGCGTGTTTACTAACCGGCCAGTGACCCATTATTACGACTATGAGATTGACTATAGACAGATTCAGCACAAATCGTGTACTATGTAATTCATTGTAGGCCAAATTTTTTTGGTCGCCGTGCAAGTGGATTCTCTCACCCATCTCTCCTTAGCAATGAGGTTCAGTTTCACCGCAATTTGCTGGTTCCCCCTTATGAGAGGAACACCAATGAGACCGTAAACTCCGCCTGAGTTCACGGTGGTGGCGGCCCTTGCCTATGTATCGGCCCTTTAGTTACCATCGAATGTCGAATGTCTCGCTATCTCCTCAAGAGACGACCGGCATTCTCGAACATTTCTCGAAGAGATCTGATAGCGGCTTTACAATCAGTAAGAATATGAATATTGCCACTGAATATCCCACTATACTGAATTTTCTCTACGGCTAATTTAATGACGCTATATCGTCCTAAACTATGCTACAGTGATCTAATTTATAGATGCAATTTCAACTCCTGCAAAAAGATTCCACCGCCCGCTTTTTCTTTAAATTTTGGGCCGTCCGTGAAAATTACGATGTCATCCTCCCCAAAGTGTATGGCATGGGGAGGAGGATGGCAGTGCAAACACCAATACATATACAATTTAGTAATACAAAAACACACCAATTCAGAACGAAATTATTAAAAAAAAAATACAAAATCAGCGATCGTCCCCAATGTGTACCAACAAACCATACGAAAGAAATCATCTGCTTATTTTCTTATTTGCTGTTTATGTGTTTATTTTGTGGCGTCTAAACGAATTGCGATGTATGCTGCTATTTTGCTCGCCCCAATGTCCGGGGGTAGCCGGTTTAGAATGGTGAACAATGCCTTAGTTTTATTAGTTCTAATTACCCCTGCTATCATGATTGCCACCAGTCTCATAATGCGTTCGAATTTCAGTCTTTGGAACGCTCTATTTAGCGCCGGTCTCCAAACTGCCGATCCGTAGAATAACATACGTTTACTAACAAAGTCATATCACCAGTTTACATTTGTAGGGCATATTCCCTGATTGCCCGATGTTGCTTTGCTAGTCCTAGCCTGAGTGTGCAGATTCCAATTCAGTTTACTGTCCAATATTAGCTCGAGGTATTTGGCACTATCAGAAAGTGTAAGTGTGCTCCATTTAATCCGGGTTTGGCTAATCGTCCTCAAGAGAGTGTTGATGTTGAGATTCCATAGTAGTGGAGAGAGTACTCCTCCTTGTGGAGTACCACGAGCCGCCACCTTGGAAATATTTGTATTGGGTCAATTACAGATTCAGGTTCGACATTATTAAAAGCTCCCTTAATATGTAGAAAGGCGGCGAGTGCGTTTTTCTTGTAGTTCAGAGATCTTTCAATGAGACTGGTTATCGAATGTAAAGAAGTTTCCGTGGATTTACCCTTCATGTAGGCATGTTGAGCCTTGGAAATCTCTGTTCCGAAACCTTTTGGCATCGCTTTCGGCCTTTACATCTATCCCTGTAAATTTCGATATCTTGTCTCTCTCTTTTCGCCCATAGACGTTATTGGCGACTGAATATCTCCCTCCTCTTCCCATTATATCATTCTGTCACCGCACGCGTTGCCATTGGCTGCAGTTCTGCACTATATGCAATATTCTTTTCCTCAGACATTGCGCGACATTCCTCATTTGGTTGTCTGAGAGAACTTTTTCATATCCATGTACGCTCGTTGCGGCAAATGTTGCCAAATTGTTCTTGTTTTTCCTTTTCTTCGCGTTGTCATAACAGTTGCTTTATTTAAGGAAAGTGACTTACAAGGCCACCACGCTTGATCATAGTTTATTAGGTGTGAATGTCACTAAAAGAGCGTTTGTGTTGAGATTCACTAACTTGTGTTACCTATTCCTGAAGACGCATCGGTGGTAATTCAACAACTAAGGCATAAACGTCATATATACCGGACGTGACTTGGGGACCTCCAAAGAGAAATTCTGCTTATTCCATGGTGAATAACGATCTGAAGACTCAAATTAGAAATCCTCCATTTCTAACACTGGTCTTAATTTACGATGTTCTCCAAATTTGCATTCTTCATATCATCACTACTTCCAAAACTATCAACATTTCATCTATAATGTTCACTGTTGAATTCATAGTCCAAATATTCTCTAACCTAGTTGTTGGTAAAACATAATTTTTGGTTTCCATTAATAAGACACTAATTTCAAACGGCCGTGACATAGTGGTTAGAACACGCGACTACCATGCGATAGATCCGGGGTCGATTCCCGGCTTCAGTCATTTACATTTTTCTTTTATTGCCGGCCCCTCGATGTTGTCGACAGCAACATCGCAGTATAGTGTCGAGTCAGTCGACATGTCTAGTAAAAGCTTCTCAAATTGTAACGTTCGCATTTGTCGAATTGTGTATAACGTTAATATCTGTGCTGCCGAAATCGTTTCTTTGGCTCCTAAACTAAACGAAATCGTATGGTTCACATTTAAAGGGAGTGGCCTTCTTGTGAGACATTATCTAACATTGGTTTAAAATCCATCAATTTCCTGATGAACAACCTGATCATTGTTATAAAACTTTCTGTATATTTTATACAAATTTAATATCACAAAAAAATGACGGCTGTTTTATTCAAAAAAAATAAAAAATTACAAAAAAATATTACACTTTTTAATTTTCTTCACGCTGAAAGTTAATCGGTTGGGGGCAAATTGTTCTGTATATTAGCTTTATTGAATATCATATTAAAGTAGCTTTCTTAAACATGTATGTACATAATGATCGATTGAAAATTGAATGAGTTATGCTAAGTTTGGTGATAACAAAATTTTCGCCTTTTTTTGTTTCTACCCAAAAAAATTAAAATTTTGTATTTTGAAAAATCATAACAAATTTGCAAATTCATTTATAGTTTAATTTATAGTTTGCCTCCTATTACAATATTAATTAACTGACCAAATTTAATTAATCGGCAGGTGTCGGTTTGGAAGTAAAGGGAGAAAAATTAATTATTCAAAAATAGGTAATTTTGTATGGGAGATACCAGAAGGGGTGGGGCTATTCCGCCCATTTACAATCCCATAAGTTTCGAAAAATATTAATACTGGTAAATTTTCATAACGATCCGTTAAGGTTTACTGGAGTTATCCTGCTGACCAGCCATCCAGCCAGACAGACGGACATAGCTCAATTATCCTAAAACGAATTTGGTCTTAAGAATCTTGGGGTCTAACTCGTCCCCTTTAATGCGTTACACTTTCACAAACATATTAATAAATGTTATTTCTGTACGGAAATCTCGATTTTTGTAAATTTAGTTATCTCAGTAAATTGTTGACAAAATCAAAAGTTGTGCAAAGATTTCAATGAAATAAAGCTCATTTGATTCAAACTATATTAAACTAAATATTTTAAGACCAACACTGTGATTTTTGTTGCATTACTTTTTTTTATGAATTTTTAAAAAACAAAAAAAAAATTTTTTTTAATTGTTGTTTTTTTTTCAAAACTACAACGATATCTCTGAAACTACTAGGCCAAATAAAAAACAATGTAAGCACGGATTAAAGATAATTTTGTAGACGAGTTTCAGTTTTTTTTAATTGAATATGGTGAACCGTTTTCAAGTTATTTCAATATTTGTAGTGGAAGTTCCTTAGTTTTGGACATAACGGTATATCGCGAAAAGTCGAACCAAGTGCAGATTTGGATTCAGCGTCCCAAATTACTTTTAAAACAATATTCAGTTCTTAAACAACAAATACCTTGTTCCCTTGTGTAATATATATATAATATTTACGCATAAGGTGAGTATTTCTATATTAGGTCAACATGTTACGTTAGGAGACAGTTGTGTATATTTTTACTTAAATATAAATTAACAGTTAGTTCCTCTAACTTTATTACCACTAACACGCTCCAAAACGATAAAGCGGCATAAAAACAATGCGCAGACCCCTAGTATCTTAAGACCAAACATTAACTGATCGGTATGAAAATATGTCATTGTTAATATTTTCCAAAACGAAGTAATGGGATTGTAAATGGGCAGAATAGCCCTACCTCTTCTGGTACCTTCCATACAAAATTACCTATTTTAGGAAAATTAATCTTTCTTACATAACTTCTAAAGGGGCAACTGGAGGATATTTGAATTTGGTCAGATTAGTTGTCTTGTAATAGTAGACAAACCCTAAGAAACCGAAACATTTGCCACACCCCTTCTGGTACCTCCCATACAAATTACCTAATTGGCCCCCATAGTCTTATACACATATCTTTTTTGTAGATACACTGAATGCAAACAAATTTTGCGTAAGATATGCGCTTATGAAAATTTGACGGTTCACCCTTTCTGGTACCTCCCATACAAAATGACCTATTTTTGGAAAATTACTATTTCTCCCATAACTTCCAAACGCGCACCTGGGGGATAATAACATTTGGTCAGTAAATTTAAGTTATTACAGGAGGCAAAACCTTAGAAAATCTAACTTTGCGTAAGATGTACACTTACAAAACTTTAACTCAGGAATGAATATGGACTATATCTGTTGACCCCTGTTGGTAACTCCCATACAAAAAGACCTATTTTTAAAAAATTTAGATTTCTCCCATTACTTACAAACAGGCTCCTGGGGAATAATGAAATTTGGTCAGGATATTTATTTTGTAATAGGAGGCAAAACCTCAGCAATAATAACTTATGGACACACTCCTCTTGGTACCTCCCATATATATAACTGACGAAAGTCCTATCTACAACCGTTCACGCTCCACAAGCAGGCATATCTGTTAATTTCCATAACTCAAGACTTCAACAATATCTTATATTAAGTGATGGTATTTATTAGTCAGTTTATCTGACTGAAATTTCTGTACTGGTTATTTAAAAAGCTCTCAATGGGGTAACCGATATTTGAGGATGAGGCAATCGAATGGAAATAATACACATTTGTCTATAGCAACAAAAATATTGAATATGTTCTCATCGTTTGGTTTATTGCTAAAAGAGTTTTGTGAAATAGATAATCTGACAGCTTGCATGGCAGATAGCAATGTAAATTGTCGCCAAACTATCTTATCAGCACCCTTTGCTGTAACTTCTCCACCAATCATCACAAACTTGAAGTGTTAAAAGCTTTAAGAAACAATTGAGAAGCCCCAACACACCAGTGCGAAAATTACATCATTGAAGACCACACGCCAGCAATCTCTTGTTTACGAATTCGTCCATCGGACAAAATATTTATAAAATGTACATAGTTGTTATAACCTAATTCACTGTAACCGTGATCGAGATTTTGCTGCGTGGTCTCCTCTTCTTCCTCATCATTGCAGCTTCTACAAAAATCGTTTAAGGGAAGTTTCAACCTCTTAGCGTGTTTACTAACCGGCCAGTGACCCATTATTACGACTATGAGATTGACTATAGACAGATTCAGCACAAATCGTGTACTATGTAATTCATTGTAGGCCAAATTTTTTTGGTCGCCGTGCAAGTGGATTCTCTCACCCATCTCTCCTTAGCAATGAGGTTCAGTTTCACCGCAATTTGCTGGTTCCCCCTTATGAGAGGAACACCAATGAGACCGTAAACTCCGCCTGAGTTCACGGTGGTGGCGGCCCTTGCCTATGTATCGGCCCTTTAGTTACCATCGAATGTCGAATGTCTCGCTATCTCCTCAAGAGACGACCGGCATTCTCGAACATTTCTCGAAGAGATCTGATAGCGGCTTTACAATCAGTAAGAATATGAATATTGCCACTGAATATCCCACTATACTGAATTTTCTCTACGGCTAATTTAATGACGCTATATCGTCCTAAACTATGCTACAGTGATCTAATTTATAGATGCAATTTCAACTCCTGCAAAAAGATTCCACCGCCCGCTTTTTCTTTAAATTTTGGGCCGTCCGTGAAAATTACGATGTCATCCTCCCCAAAGTGTATGGCATGGGGAGGAGGATGGCAGTGCAAACACCAATACATATACAATTTAGTAATACAAAAACACACCAATTCAGAACGAAATTATTAAAAAAAAAATACAAAATCAGCGATCGTCCCCAATGTGTACCAACAAACCATACGAAAGAAATCATCTGCTTATTTTCTTATTTGCTGTTTATGTGTTTATTTTGTGGCGTCTAAACGAATTGCGATGTATGCTGCTATTTTGCTCGCCCCAATGTCCGGGGGTAGCCGGTTTAGAATGGTGAACAATGCCTTAGTTTTATTAGTTCTAATTACCCCTGCTATCATGATTGCCACCAGTCTCATAATGCGTTCGAATTTCAGTCTTTGGAACGCTCTATTTAGCGCCGGTCTCCAAACTGCCGATCCGTAGAATAACATACGTTTACTAACAAAGTCATATCACCAGTTTACATTTGTAGGGCATATTCCCTGATTGCCCGATGTTGCTTTGCTAGTCCTAGCCTGAGTGTGCAGATTCCAATTCAGTTTACTGTCCAATATTAGCTCGAGGTATTTGGCACTATCAGAAAGTGTAAGTGTGCTCCATTTAATCCGGGTTTGGCTAATCGTCCTCAAGAGAGTGTTGATGTTGAGATTCCATAGTAGTGGAGAGAGTACTCCTCCTTGTGGAGTACCACGAGCCGCCACCTTGGAAATATTTGTATTGGGTCAATTACAGATTCAGGTTCGACATTATTAAAAGCTCCCTTAATATGTAGAAAGGCGGCGAGTGCGTTTTTCTTGTAGTTCAGAGATCTTTCAATGAGACTGGTTATCGAATGTAAAGAAGTTTCCGTGGATTTACCCTTCATGTAGGCATGTTGAGCCTTGGAAATCTCTGTTCCGAAACCTTTTGGCATCGCTTTCGGCCTTTACATCTATCCCTGTAAATTTCGATATCTTGTCTCTCTCTTTTCGCCCATAGACGTTATTGGCGACTGAATATCTCCCTCCTCTTCCCATTATATCATTCTGTCACCGCACGCGTTGCCATTGGCTGCAGTTCTGCACTATATGCAATATTCTTTTCCTCAGACATTGCGCGACATTCCTCATTTGGTTGTCTGAGAGAACTTTTTCATATCCATGTACGCTCGTTGCGGCAAATGTTGCCAAATTGTTCTTGTTTTTCCTTTTCTTCGCGTTGTCATAACAGTTGCTTTATTTAAGGAAAGTGACTTACAAGGCCACCACGCTTGATCATAGTTTATTAGGTGTGAATGTCACTAAAAGAGCGTTTGTGTTGAGATTCACTAACTTGTGTTACCTATTCCTGAAGACGCATCGGTGGTAATTCAACAACTAAGGCATAAACGTCATATATACCGGACGTGACTTGGGGACCTCCAAAGAGAAATTCTGCTTATTCCATGGTGAATAACGATCTGAAGACTCAAATTAGAAATCCTCCATTTCTAACACTGGTCTTAATTTACGATGTTCTCCAAATTTGCATTCTTCATATCATCACTACTTCCAAAACTATCAACATTTCATCTATAATGTTCACTGTTGAATTCATAGTCCAAATATTCTCTAACCTAGTTGTTGGTAAAACATAATTTTTGGTTTCCATTAATAAGACACTAATTTCAAACGGCCGTGACATAGTGGTTAGAACACGCGACTACCATGCGATAGATCCGGGGTCGATTCCCGGCTTCAGTCATTTACATTTTTCTTTTATTGCCGGCCCCTCGATGTTGTCGACAGCAACATCGCAGTATAGTGTCGAGTCAGTCGACATGTCTAGTAAAAGCTTCTCAAATTGTAACGTTCGCATTTGTCGAATTGTGTATAACGTTAATATCTGTGCTGCCGAAATCGTTTCTTTGGCTCCTAAACTAAACGAAATCGTATGGTTCACATTTAAAGGGAGTGGCCTTCTTGTGAGACATTATCTAACATTGGTTTAAAATCCATCAATTTCCTGATGAACAACCTGATCATTGTTATAAAACTTTCTGTATATTTTATACAAAATTCAGTCTCCAAGATTTGCATTTATTTGGTGTGTTTTTTTTTAATGCCAGCAAAGTTCACATAAATCGCTGATATTTTGTTCAATGCGTAAAATAAAACAACAAATGTCGCCCAACTCAAAATGGTAGACGTTAAATTGCTACACTAAGGGAACAACATACGATCCGTAGATTAAAATGCCGCCAAATGTCCTTTAGACGAAGACCAAAAAAGAACAACATCGAACAACAATGCCACCACCACCACCACCGCCATCAGCACCAGCAGCAACTGCAACGGACGTCATTCTCCCTCAAGAAACGTGACTTATCGATCGCTTTGATATGTTCTGTGAATTTTTACACAGTCACATACGAAATTCTTTGGCGCAAACAGAACTCAAACGACAACAACATGAACATCCCATTTCAGCTACATTTATAATCACCCGAATCCCTAAACAACTGAAATTGTATTCAATTTTAGAGATCGCGGCAACCGCCGCTGCAGCTATAGCAGTAACAACGACAACAACAGCAACAACAACGATGGTGGTACAAAATAGCCAATTGCATTTAAATGCAATTGCAATTGCCACTGTTGGAAAGTTGGCAAAGCTCGTAATCTTGTAATTTTGAATACTGACCATAAGTGGCTGGCTGGCTGGGTGGATTGGATGACCGGTTGGTTGGTTGGTTGTCTGTTTGTTTGGTTGGCGGGATGCTGCCGTTCAATATGTTCCAAATGATGTGAAGGAATAAAAATATGTGATGATGCTGCTTCAGATGAAGGAACAATTGCATACAGCACAAGAATCTTACAGGGCCTTTTTGTAAGGTCTTCGTTACACACTTCACTTATAACTGAATTTAGGCAGAGCACGGTGGTCCCAAATTTTTTTTCTAGCATAACGTCAAAAATATAATGCAAGAATTTTCAAAAAATATAAATTTTTAAATATCTGTATGTAGCAACGCTGTCTACTAAACAAAACCTTCTATAACGGATTCAGACTGGTTAGCTTTGCGTCGACAAGAAACATGGTAGTGAGTGATTCAGTCAGATGACCTAGATTCCCTCATAAAGATATCCACAAGGCAACCTGGATATCCCCTGATCAAAAGACAAGAAACCAGATTGATCACGTGGTTACCGATAGAAGGCAGGTCTCAAGCATTATGGAAGTGCGTGTGATGCGCGTTGCAAACATTGACTCGTACGCACGCGATTAAGTAGTGCTAAAAATGCTCGCAACCAAACGCAAGGGAAGCTAGTCACCACAAAGCTACATACCACCGAGGTAGCCATTGCCTACTCCAAACAACTCTCTCAATTACTTCAAACAAACCCCCCTAATTCTGATGTTCTATGACCACTACTGCAAAGAACGTATAACCAAGCTCAGACAAGCCCTGGTATTCTTCATCGTTCCAAGGCTTATCTGAGCTTGGTCTCGAAATGTTAGAGAAAAAGGAGGTTGTACTAATGAAAAACGGAGGGAGATGATCTTTAGGTGGAAAAAGCGTCTATAGAAGAAAAGAGAGAGCCAGGTTATCGAAAATTACAGGGAGAGATGTGAATTCCGAAAGTTATACCAAAAAAGAAAAAGCGAAGGTTTTGGTACAGAGGTCCCCACCGGTAAGGACAGAGACGGACATATGACCACGCACACTCACAGTGTGCTGCAAATATGAAGGGAACTCTTTATGCATAAGTGATGAAATCACACCAATGGTCGACGACGGAGTAGATTGCACAAGAATCAGCATGGCAATTACATGGCTTAATAAAACAAAGCTACGGGAGCCGATGAACTGTCGGCGGCGATGAACTGGCAACATGCATGCACCAGCTCATAAACACAATTTGACTCAAGGAATGCATGCCCGATGATTGGAATCTGAGTGTTCTATGTCCTGTGGTTAAGAGAGGCTGTCCAAGGGCCTTTATGTGAAAGACTAAAGCCCATCCTAGCGAACCTGATTAACCCTTATCAGTGTGGAATTAGATCTGTTTATCGATTACAAAGCCGCATTCGGCAGACCGATACGATAGAAACTTTTAATGCTGTGGCTGAGTTTGGTGTCCTCGCGAAGCTGATACGACTTTGCGGGATGACACTGTCTGACACGAAGTGTTCAGTGAAAATAGGCACAAATATAACAAAGCCATTTTTCTACCAAGCGAGGCTTCAGACAAGGCGATAGCCTGTTATCCGATCTCTTTAATATCATAATGGAGATGATCATGCGGAAGGCAGCAATTAACACGAATGATATAAATATCATTGGTCGTGTATTGTGGGATGCTACTGCGGCCTTTTCGAGCATTGAAAAGCAGTTGGCGGTAGTGGGTCTGGTGATAAAAGAGGACAAACCAAAGTTATTTGTTACAACGAACTAAGAGTCTACTCGTACTAGTATTGATCGCAAACCGCTGCTATTATGCGTTAATGCAAGCGATTTAATGGCAAAGCCCTCTCTTGAAGAACATAGATCCAACTCTACCAGACTCTGATCCTACCTGTCTTGCTTTACAGCGCAGAATCCTGGGTAATGACACAATCGGATCAATCTATTCTGGAAGTCGTCAATGATGGACACGTTGTACGAATGGATAAAAAGATCCAGCTCGAAAAGCTCGGCAGTAAATTCGATGAGCGGCGCAGGAGCCGGCGACCAAGGAGAAAAAGCTGTTATCTAAGCATGGTATGACGAACTACCTATCTCTGAGAGGTGATGTGGATTCACGGTACGCCATCAAATTAGGATTTATGAAAAATGTTGTAAAGGCTATTGATGGTAATGGAAATGGCTTTTTGTATTAAGAAGAGAAATTCCCCAGATTAAGTTATACTCAATCATAGAGTGTATTTTCCCAGGACCTCAAGTCAAATGTTACGAAATTCGAAGAAAATTCATTTTTTGTAACAATAAGAAAAATCACGATAGAGAATCCATTTACGAGCTTTTATTGGCAAACGAAGCTTTGTATGTCGATTTAAATGTTATTTCTACACTTACATCTGGAGAATTTGGGATCTGTAAGTGGTACTAAGCTTTAAGAAAGGTTCCGTCAGTTCATTTCAAAGATGATAAAGCGTTATCAGGGGAGATGGAGTCCAACTATGTTGGCTGACTACAACATCAAAAGGGACCAAGCGACATTCAGATAACCACATGTGACTCGAAACCTATATCATATTTTCGTTACAATTCAACAAATAAACTGCATGCGAGACAAAAAATAACTGCGTACTTGTATCGCGGGGCAATGTAAAAGATAGAGGCAACAATTCTTTCCTAAAACGTGACAAAATCCTCTATACGATACTTACTAACTTCAAACCGATGTAACTTGACAAAACGAATGACGCAGAACTTCTTCTTTTTGGGGGCTACTTTCACGTGCAGTTCTTAGAATTGAGTCCCAAAATCATGTGTTGTACTGTGTAGAGGTTTACGCCGATAGCTTGGTCGTCGGCGGCGGCGTAGGGGGTCAAGAAAAACCGGCTGCGTCGGCGTAGAGTATCAAATTTGTCGGCGGCCGGCTTCGTACTCAGTAAAAAAAATTTTTTTTTAATAAAATATATAACAATTTGTATAATTTCTAAGTACAATACGAGCTCGATTTTCGCAACCGATAGCAGCCCAAGCCGGTTGCAGTTACCTTGATTGTTGCGCTTATCGAACCTGTATTGACAATTGTTATTTTACTTTGTGCAAAATGCCCCACGTCACTAAAAAAATATAATTTTGTAAGCATTCATATTCAATTCATTTATTAAAACAAACAAAAAAATAACATTTGTAAGAGCCATACATATATTGCAGCTCGTACTGTATATATATACTTAAATATATAATAATTAAACAAAAATTAAATTTCAAGGAATTAAAAACAAATTAACACTTTTCTGAGAGATCATTGATTACATTTTACTTACATTATTTAAAAAAATTAAGCAGAATTCTTCTGCGAGATCATTTTCATTTTTTAAATTTTTAAACTAAAAAATAAGAATAAACAAAAACCTAACTTAAACTTTCTTTGCATGTCTCGTAATTATCATGTATAAATATGATTTTATTAACATTGTGAGGACTGAGCTGCGATCGTTTTTGAGAAATGATAAGTCCAGCAATCGAAAAAACTCGCTCACTAGGTGTGCTCGCTGCCGGAATACACAACACCTTTTGTGCCAGCTTCGACAACAATGGCATTGCAGGTGCCTTTTCCCTCCAAAATGTTAAAACGTCTTGGGATGATGACAAACTTAGAAGTAGGTGGCATTCAGCTTCTAAATTGCTATTTTTTGTATTTTTAGAATGTCGTTGAGCTAGCTTTAAAATTTTGCATGCTGATGTAGGTTCTCTGGAATTATCCTGCTGAGCAAAATCTTGTTGTGAGTCGCCAAGTAGCTCCTTATACATTTTTAACAAAAAATCAGTTCTTTTTAAATTTTGTTTACCACAATAGTCAAGCACACAATCCAGAGAGCTGAATCGCGGATCTAATAATGATGCGCATACTAGTATATCCGATAAAGGGAATCTCGAATTCAATTTAGTTTTTATACTGTTTTTCATCAAAGTCAAAGCAAGTGGCTCGTTGTTTGTGCTTTCATTCAATATTGATACGATCTCCGTGCGAATTAATAAGGCCACGCTTATTGATGGATATTTATCTCCAGACAGAAAGTTAACAGCGTCTCTAAACTTTTTTAAGAAGTCTGTTAGTTTATATAAAAGTTGCGCTTCAGTCTCGGATAGTATCAAATGATTCTTATTGCTGCTTGTGAGCAATTTATTTATTGCTGTTCGTTGACACCCGAGACTGTCTAACATTGCTAACACGCTGTGCCATCTAGTTGGAACAGAGTTCTTTAGCGAAACATTTGTCTTGTCCACCAAACTGCTTTGCAAATCATTAGGGTTGTTAATGTTTTTATATGTCTGCAAGGGAACATCGTCTAGCGGTCCAAAATCTTCATAATAGTTAACCCAATCATTATCTTCAGATGCGAGGAGTTCTTCTAAATTGTCGATGCTTGACAAAACCTCATTTTGAAGAGCGTCAGCTTGGCATCTTAAGACATGTGTTTTAAATCGTAAAGCTCTCACAATATTTTTGCACTTCACAACTAAATTCCCAATATCCGACACGGAATTGTAACCATCTATATTAAGCAAATTGTGAAGACCATGTCCAAGGCAGAAATGGTTGTTTATACAGCCCAAATTAATAGCTTTTTTGATATTGCTTCCTTGGTCGGTTACCACAAAATTTGATCCCATTTCCAGATGATACATTTCAGTTAGCTCTTGGAGCTCTGTTAGAATGGTACTTGCCGTATGAGATTTTGCCAAGTATTTTGTTTCCAGCGTTATGGGCTTCATCTCAAAATTCATCGACAAGAAGTGGAATGTGAATGTAATATAACTCCTTCTTCTATAATTATCCGTCCACAAATCGAATGTTAAAGTGAAGTGCTTTTGTCCTGATACGATCCTTGTTGCTTCTTTTAAAATGCATTCATATACATACATCGTCTAAAGCTGTTGTTGACAAAGTTTTGAAGTGTGGAATGTCATCAGCAGATACCACAACTTTATGTTTTGTTAAGAAATCTTTGATGCCATTGTGGCTTATTGTATGAAATGGCAGCAGATCTCTAGCCATCCACAAAGCTAAATCACGTCCCAGCGCCCATTTTTTATCTCTTGGAGATTTAATTGGAATGGCGTTGTTAAAGAAATTTGGTAATGTCCCTCGCACAGCCAATGAAGTACCCGGAGAATCGAAATCGCGTAAATTGTGATCATTTTTGAGGTGACGACTTAAATTTCCTGTCGAGCAGCTATTTGAATATGACTGTACTTTAACACTAAAACAATTTACACCTTATTTGGATTCTAATAAAGTTAAATTATGTATTACCATGAAAATATTGTAGTTTCGTCGTCTTTTTTCTGTTCTTCCAAACACAGCTTACAAAAAACCTTGTCTTCTTCAATGCATTTGTTTTCATTAATAACTAGCAAAGTGCCAAAGAAATCCCACACTTTGCTTTTACGAGCTGTGTTACGCTGAAGTTTGATTGAGTACATGCTCAGTGACTTATCCATCTATTTGTTTTGAAAATATAGAATTCATACATATAAATTAAATACGAGTAATACAATTTGAAATCACGAAATGGACGCGCACAATACAAAGCAAATTAACAACAAAACAACAGCTGTGAAATGCTCTAGAGATGAGACGTTGGAAGATGGAGCTGAGACAATATCGATTCTTTTATTCGATTACTTAAAAGCATCTAAAAAAATGATATGGCGCCGAACGCCGCCGCCGCCGCGCCGATGTTTTCTTGATTCGGCGGCTGCGCATTAAAAAAGACAAAAATCGGCGGCGGCGGCGGTGTGGCGCGGCGGCGTAAATGTCTAGTACTGTGTTAGGTTCCATAGGCTCGAACAAACTGTAGTGGAAATGTTTGAAAGGAGGGACAATGTGGATCGTATGTTGCTCGTGGAAAAAATAGATTTAAAAGACAATACTGCGTTTTTTGTTTTGCTGGGTGGACAAATCGCAAAAACTTAACATATTTCACATTTTAACAATAACTTTTAATAGCATTTTTGAAAGATTTTCAAGAAATGAAGTGAGATATCCTTACTTTGAACATCAAACTTGAAGTCATCAGACTGACGTCTAATTTCAGTCGAGAGAGAGAGTTGGAGGCCCATTGATTTGTATTCCCAATCGTGTGGCATGACAAAGCTTACATTTTGTTAGCCAGTTTTATTAACACTATCACAAACAAGTTGAGTAAAGAGAGACCAAAACTCTTAGAAATATTTTCTACATTCCGCTTACAAACGTTTTGACCGCGATCGTCATATAATTAAGCAATTACTCTTACATTTACTTACATCCGATGCAGATCAACCAAGTTTAACTATCTTATCTTTATATTTGATAAATGACTGGCGAGGCCTTTCGAAAATCACCTCAGTGCGCTCCTGCATAAAATGCTGTGTTATGTTTCTGTCCGCCCCTGATGATGAAGAGCGAGTAAATATCAATTGCCGTATTTCGCATACACTGAGATCACATTTTCGCATTTGTTACTCGCTCAATATGGAGCTATGTAGCACAAATGTGTGTGCGGTGGTGGTGGTGGTGGCGGCTGCTGCTGTTATTGTAACCAATTTAACCTTGAAATATGTTGATCTTTACATGTTCATATGTTAACCAATATTCCACGTCCGCTTAGACATCCTACGGAGGGTCGCTTTCATTACAATGGGCCATTGGAGATTGTTTTGATTATGCTGTACGAAACTCGAAGGGGCATTGTTTGTTTTATTACACATTTTTCTCGGGACATTTTCCTTGTTTCGCCATATCATCGGGTCGAGCTGTTCCTTGTCCTTATGAATGCGTGTCCAAATTTGACATTTGGTGTCGCCAATAGTCTGCATATGATTGGCTTGCGGACAATGTGGCCCATGTTTGCCAATGACACAAAACATACCATTGTTCCCTCAAATCTATTGGGATCTGGCCACTTGCGGCTGCTGTCTGTCCCTCTCATAATCATGAATTGCGTAATTCAATTTAATCACATTTTCAAAGATCTCTTCAATTAAAAATCAAAGTTGTCTTTGTCTTCTACTGTGGCGAAACTTCAATCTCCGACAATTCCAATGAAATCGATTTTAAATTCAAACGACTGAACACAGCGAACTCACGTTCTGAGAGCGAGAGGGCTAACCGCATTGAAGATGGTCATTTAAAGGCAAAGAACCGCCACATTTTCTGGGCCGTATCGTTTGGAGGCAGACAACACAAATGAGGTGGCAAATCACGCAGCAACATTATTTGTTGCTAATTAAGCTTGCCTCAAGAAGAGCCAAGAACAGCGATGCTGCTGCCATCTTCAACGAGTAAGGAATGGAATCTCCTACGAAACTGAACGATTTTTTTTGTTACGGCGGCTTCTGTGTCCAAATGAATGTACATTTTTGTGTGCTTTGCGTTGGTGTTGTCTTCAGTTGGCCTTAGACCCAAGACTAAAAAGACCACTGGTCTGCTGTGGTCAATGCGGCAATTAATTCCAAATCTTCGTGTTCCTGTTCAAGCCACTGCGTCCGATATAAGTTACGAGTGCTTCCTTGTGGCCTTAGATCGCAGTTGAGCTTTTAAATCGTGTTTAACTGATTTTAACTCTTTCGCATTTCATTTCATTCAATTTATAGACATTTCCATCAGATTTCCTTAGTGGTTTAGTGCGGAATGTTGTTTGCAACATTTGTTCATTTTATGGAAATAATAATGACTTTGTGTGGAGAGAGTTAGGGAAGAGGTTTACACATTTAAGGCCTGTGCTGAGTTATTGCCTAATTATTAGATTAGGTAATGAAGCCTGGTAATAAGTGATAGTAAGGACTAGTAGACTGATAGAGATGCCAATAAATTTTATTTATGAAGCTTTGCCTCACAGAACTATTATTATGTTTGTCACACCTAACCACTCACTCGCGAAATGACATAATCCTGACGGAAAATATTGCCAGCTACTAGCATTTATATTATGTAAGAGGCGAACATGGGATAAACAGTAGCATGATGGATGAATACAAGATATTTAAAGTAAACTATTTTCAACGTTTTAAGAAATTACTGTTAGAAATTATTGGAAAAATATAAATTATCCGCGAAATTGACTAATTTTTATAGGAGGTACCAGTTGGGACAGCACTACGTGCCCCATTTTTATTCGTAAGTTAACGTTCAATATGTAGTTACCTTGAGCAACATTTTACTTAATTCGGCGTACTTACAAATACGATAAACATGTAGTCATTTGTATGGGACGTACCAGAAGGGGTGTGTCAAATGTTTCGGTTTTCTGTTGTCTTGCCTGCTATTACAGGATAGTTAAAGTGATCAAATTCATATATCCTGCAGTTTTATGTTCGGAAGTAGGTCATAGGTCATGATATATGGGATGTACCAAAAGTGGTCAAAAGTCCGTATTCATTCCTGACTCAAATTTCAATAAGCGTACATCTTGCGAAAAAAGTGTCTGAATTCTGTGTACTTACAAAAAATATGCGTATATAAATTTATGAGGGTGAATTCATACTTTTGTATGCGACGTACCAGGTGCGGTGTGCAAATGTTTCGATTTTTTAAGATTTGATTTCTATTGCAAGATAACTTAAATGACCAACATGTTTGGGAGTTATTGGCGAAATATTATTTTTCCAAAAATAGGTCATTTGTGTGGGAAGTACCAGAAATATTCAGACGGCAAAGTTCATATTCATTCCTAACTCAAACTCGCAAAAGCTTTCATCTTACAAGTACGCAAAGTATGTCTGATATGTGTTTAAAACTGTGAGAATCAATTCGATATGGGAGGTGCTAGAAGGGGTGTGGCAAAGGTTTCGGTTTTCTGAGGGTCAGTCTACGATTACCAGATAATTAAACTGATCAAATTTGAATGTTATGAAATCAGAGAAGAAGGGGCACACCTGATTAAGATACACATGGACTAAGCCTGAGACTGCTGCAGCTACTGTGTCAATAAAAAGACGTGAAGCCATCAACTTAAAAGGCTGTGATGGCTAATTAACAGGGCTGGGTCTGGTGACGACCGCATCAAAGGTGCGAAGAGACCAAAGAAACGGCTAAGCCCGACGTTGAACTTCTTGCAAAATAAAATCTTTAATTCAACACCATAACCTGGGATATAATTTCCTCCGTGTGGTGTGATGAGAATGGAGGAATGGATCTCTGTCCGGTTGGTAACGTTGTGATGTCATGCGAAATAGGGAACTCTCTGGAAACTCGCTGGTAGATTGCATGCCGGGAAACCGCGTTGTCAACTCAGAACATGGTGAGAACTGCGCGAGGTAGATATATACAAGAGAAACACCACATGGGGGAGTATAGTTTCAGTCTCTGGGGCTAAGAATTTGTGATCATGATAAGTGAGAAATTTGTGTGACCTTATGCAAAATGCTATTGGAAACCTGCTACACTGCGTCATGATCTGTAGTTTGGGGGTACAATCCACCAAATAATGTGGAGCTACAGCTATCGTCGGATGCCAAGTACCTGGGTGCTGTTCTCGATAACAAGCTGAATGGCATAAGGAAAGGTTAAAGCGGTGTGTCAATGCAATTTTTGCGTGCCGAAATTCTGAGGGTGAAAGGTGAGGGCTCAGCCCAAAGTTTGCAATGTGGCTGAATACTGTGGTAGTCCGACCGCAAATAACGTTTTAAACGACAAAATTCAAATTGTTCTGAAAACGGAAATGGGTTCTAAACACCCCTTGCCTGAATGACGAATGTGTTGAACTAAAATGGCAACAAAAACGGTAAATGGGGTTTTGTTGGGGGTCAATTGTACATTAAAAATCCACTTGAATCAAAATCCTAGCTTATCCTTTTTTAAGATAAAAGGATTTTTCGTTTTTTTACTCCGTTTTGCACTTTTTTTTAGAAGTGACGTTCTTTGAAAAAAGGATCAGCTAGGATTTTGATTCAAGTGGATTTTTAATGTACAATTGACCCCAATTACCGTTTTTGTTGCCATTTTAGGTCAACCCATTCGTCATTCAGGCGAGGTGTATTTACATCACATAAATGACATATGGAAAAACTTCACGTTATTGGGAATAAGCATGCCTTTTTTTAGATTCACACCACGGGACCTACACTTTAACGATGAATTCGAACGTCAGCTTTTTGCGAAACTTTAACTAGACAGACGATAGACTGGGTACTACTGCGAAGTTGCTGTTAACAAAATCCATTGTGCTGCCGAGGAAAGAAATGTAGATGACTGATACAGGAATCGAATACCGGATTCAACATGATAGTTGCGTGTTCTAAAAAATTACCATCGACCGATTGACCTAGATTTGGTATATACGTATATTTTCATAAAAGATACAAAACTAGGCTTGTGAAGGAAGAATTGGTATAAACTTTTCCATTACCATACAAACCTAGGTCAGGTTACTATACATATTTTTGCATGTATTTATATATTTTATTATTATTATTGTTATTTTAGAGGGTTAATAGACCACCCAGTGTATTGTGAGATGTTTTTTTTACCAAACTACATATGTCGCAAACCTAATCTTACCTAAGGTTTATATGGTATATTCGATAAATATAAACACAAAAATGGCCCACAAGAAAAAAATTTTCACTGTTTTTATCAACTAGTTCGGATTCTTACCATTAAACTTTAAGTATTTTCCAAATCGTTTCATTACAAAGATTATGTACTTACCTTTTTAAATGCAGCTCACTCTTTCCCACATAACTGCAGCCCTCCTTTGAACATTTGAAACTTTCAATCGAATGTGATGCCAAGTGAACTTTGAGCAGTGAATTGTTTACGGTTCCGTACTCACAATTCTCATGAGGACACACGAAACGACGGTCCGGTGTGGTTACATGTTGTGTCAGTCCGTGCATTTTCAAAGAGTGCCTGCAAAATAACAACAACAACAAAAATGAGTGGAATAATTAAAAAAAAAAAGGTTAGAAATATCCAAATCAGGACACATGGTCACTTGGAAATTTACATAGAATGTTCAAGTTTATTACAGTCAAAATTAAATGTAACATTCGTTCCTCACACATTTGTTGGGTTTAATTAGATTAAATCAAAGTTATTAGAATTTTCGTCGACATCGACGACTAGTGAAATTTTAAGCAATTTTTCCAGTCACGTTTGTTGGACGACAAAAAATCGGACGTGCCTTTGAGAAGAGGACACGTTGTTGCCATTTTTCCATAGAGCTGGAATATTTTAACAAACGCTTCAGCTCAGGTTTTAGTTTGTCATGACCTGGACATGTGTTCTCAACGAGGACAAGTGGCTAAGTTTTTTTTTTTTGAAGCGTAACTTTAAATTTAATGGAACGATGGATGAATAAAAATTAAAATGTAATAAGTGGTGGCTAAAAAAAGGCAAGAGCGTGGTAGAATTATTCGCACTTGTATTTTTTTTAATTTTTTTAGTAATAATAATATATGTAAGTGGAAAAAAATTTTAGTTTCTCAAAATAGAGCATCATAGAAAATAGTTGGAATAATAGTAGAGAGTCGGTCGAATATACTTTAGTATTTGATTAATAACTGCTTATGACAAAAATTCAATTTCTTTCTGTAGAATTGATTTGTAAAGTTATTCACAATTTATATTATGTATTTAAAAACAATTTCTAGCCAAAAAAGATGATAGACCATTTATATCTGGCTTAATATATCTGTATCTATCATGCCGACTTCATCACATATGATTTTTGGGCTTTAAATTTTGATTTCTACTTTAATTCTAGCCAAGTTTTTGAATTGATTCTTACTTCCATGCGTAAGGGATTCGGGATTTTTACATAATTTATTAATTTGTTGAAAATGCTTATTAGATACCGAAAAAATTAACTACTTCTTCTATAATGAAAAATTAATTTTACCTATTGCAAAACAGGACTCCTGTCAAAAAAATCCATATGCTATTCGCCTGTTAAAGCTCGTTTTCGTTTCATTTTTTCATCACAATGAAATCCCGTAAAAAACTTTGTTGCATCCATTGTGTTTTCTCGTTCTTGTTGCTAGTTACCCCTATCATTATCGTCAAGAACGTTGCACAAAAAGTAGAAAAATATCTACAATATATCGTATATACAATGTTGACAACAATCACATCAACTGCAAAATATCCACCATTAGATGTTGCATTATTTTGTACTCTACCAAAAAAAGGTTACCTGTTTGTGCAACTGTGTGGCAATGGTAACAACATTCAAATTTATCGTTTTTTTTACTCTCGCAATACAACGAAGGAGTCGAATAGAGGATGCAAAAGGATAATGGCTTAACATTACTTTTGTTGCTGATGTTCATTTTTCGGGGTAAATTAGTATTACTTTTTGTTCAAACTATTACTCCAGCGGCAGCAACAACAAGAACACTGACAGTAATGACACTTTGAGAGCAAAATCGTACGACACAAACAACGTAGTACAATATTTTTGTGACATTTAACAATGGAGAAACTCATTATGAAGACGTCGCAGAAGATGTCCCAAAATATAATCTCCATTCATATGGAGAACTTCTACTTCTAACATACTTGTTTGTTGATATGGCGTAACATTAAGTTTTATTCTTCCTCTCTCTTAATCTCACCATAGAAAGGAACAAAAACGAAATTTATCATTATGAAGTTCTACCTTAATACAGACAAGTTGCCGTTAAACTTAAGGTAAGGTATGTGATCTTTAGGTTTATAGCTCATAGTATATGTATATAGGTATATAAGGTTCGATTGAGACAAATTAGAACAAGTATACGATTTGCTGAAAACCTGAATATGAGTAATGAAAACAGTTAACTAAATTTGTATTATATTCCATAGATAGGGCGGATACATTTTCTAATACATTCGATTCGTCCGCTTGTGTCATAACTATAGTGTTCCAATACTTGAATTTTTGAGAAAACTGGTTTACGGTTTATTTGAAAAATATCATTTTTATTTATTAAAAAATCACGGTTTAACCGGTTTCGTTCAGTTTTCAAAAATTTTAAGCGCCCCATACACAAGTACTGCTGCAGTTCATGCCGATGAACCCCTTGTATTCGTGTGTGATTGAAGGTTTCGATACACACGTATCAATCATCACTTTATTTTGAATTTTGTAATAGAAAGACATCTGAGAATTGCTGTTTAAATGTGTCTATCACTTATATAATGCCGGCAAAGACTGGTGCACCTCTATACTTTCTCCAGAAAATCTCTTTCTTGTTAGTTTTCCAAATTATTTTTCATTTTTCATTTAAAACAGTTTGTAATGTTGGTTGTTTACATTTTTATCATAATACAATTTTCAAATATTTGACATATTAGACGGCAAACAAATAAACAAAGTTCATACTGCATTGTCCGTGTGACAAATACTTTCTCGTACTGAGTCAAATTCACTAAAACATACATATTGCCGTTCCTGCGGCAGTACTCGTCTATGGGGCGCTTTTAAATAAATCTAAATATAAAATTAAATGTGAATTTAATATGGAAACATTACCTTACCTTGCTAAGTCAACTACACTCCATTTTACCCATCTAGGAGGCACCGTAGGAGCGGCAGAAGCAGATTTCATAAAAAAATTATAAAACTAAAAATGGTTTGAAAATAGAGGGTAGATATAATCTAAGAAAGTTGAGGCTGCAAAAAAAATTGGGGGCCGATAATACATTTGGCTCCTCTAGGGGCACATTTAGGGCAGTAAGAGCATTGAGAACAATTTTATTAAAATTTGATTAGGGGTGAAGATGGGGGTTAGGTATGTTTGGGAAAAATGTTTGGAAGGAAAAATATCTGAGGTCGGTCACACATTTTAACCCTATAGATGCGATTCTTCCCAATCACGCAAAATTTTAGGGTCAGCCGTACCCAAATCTTGTTACTACGATTCCTCATACAACACTATTGCACCCCTTATATGATATACAAAAAGTTTCTCGTTAAAAACCGGGGGCTAGATTTAGAACCATGGTTTCTTGGTTAAATTTTCTTGAAATTCATCGTTAATTACGATTTTTATAACTGCTTGACCCACTCCAATAAAAAATCATATAAGCCAACATGCCTAGCACTAACCAGGCATTGTTCTGTTGAAATAATCCATTTTGAAAAACCGGTTAACCGACAACAACAAAACCGGTTGAACCTGGTATTCGAAATTAGAATTTTTGAAGAAACCGGTATACGGTTTCGGAGGAAAAAACCGGTTGGACGGTTTTAGGTTTTGAACACTCTAGTCATAACCCAGGATCCTGAACCATAAGTTAGTGTCAGTATCTCGTATAGCTGGATTTTTGCTCGTCGAGAAAGGGCTCCGTCATTAAATAACTGGCTTAGTCGGTAATATCACCTATTCGCACGCAGGATTCTTCTCCAGATTTCAAGGCTGACGTTATAAGTGTTATTGATGACGGAGCCTAGGTAAATAAAATCATCTTCCACTACGATATTATAGTTGTCAAACGTTCACCTAGCGTCCCAAACGAATTTATTCTTTGATAATTGAAGCTAATAGCTTCGTTTAATCCTCTTTAATAATTTTAGAACAATTGTATACCTGAGAATGCTGCAGTCACATGCCGCAGTTTTCGGCCGATGATGTCTACGTTCTCAGCGTATGCAAGTTGCATGTGCCTTTTGTTCAATATCGTGCCACTCGTCTTTACTCCAACTTTCCTCGTTATGAACTCTAACACTATGTTGAAGTGGTCACGCGATAGCGCGTCGTCTTGTTTTAGCTTGGAATAGAATCGCTCCGTAAGGTCCGTGTCAATCTTCCCTGAAAACTGAGTGTTAATCAAAGCTATTCGGCGAAGGCGCATCAGCTTCGCTGGAATACGAAACTTAGCCATGGCTTCGAGTAGTCGGACTGTAGAAGGCAGCTTTATATTCGATTAATATATGGTACGTTTTTTCCAGAATAAGACGAAGTGTAAATATCTGGCAGTCGTAGATTTACCAGGTCTCAAACCACATTGATAAGGCCCGATTAGGTGGAATAACACTGACTTCACAAAGCACACTCGACAGGCCTTATATGCGATGGGTAAACGGCTGATTCCGCGGTAGTTGGAGCATACATTTGGAATACCAGCAGAGGACATAATACACTTAGATTCCAATCATAGGACATGTAACCGTTCTATTTTCGGCGTACACACATATTATTACAACGGTATCACGAGAGAAACCTGCAACTTCGCAGTATAGTGTTAAGTCAATACGCAAAGCATCCAGAGACAATTGAAGCGTTGAAACGTGAAATCGAAGTTGCCATTGAAGAGATTCGACCCGAAACAATCGAAAATGATCTGAAAAATTGGGTTAATCCGTCGAGTTACTGCCGAGCAAGTCGTGGTAGTCATATGAATGACAAATTAAAGCGCCTTTCTCCAAGTTAGGCAAATCAATGATAATGTGTTTTATTATTAAATGACAAAGTTCAACAAAAAAGTACATACTTTTTTTATAGCCGATTCAATTTTGAAATTTGAACTGGCGCACCCTTTATGAGAATAATCAATCTTTCCTTCTTGATCAATATTTATAAAATAATACAGCTTAGGTTTGCATACATTTTCAATTTCATCGATGCCACTTTAATAAATAAGTACTTTTTATTTACAAATTTGTTTAAAAATCACATATTTTAGTATTTTCACAATAACAAACAAACTTGATATCGTTAAACCCATCACGTAGATGATATTACTTTAACATATCTTTTGAATTATTCTAAATAAAACATTCTAAGAGATTTAAAACATCTTAACGTGTAACTTCATATCCTGACACATCCTGACAACGACGAAAGTGAGCCATGAAGAAGTTTTCTCAAAAACATGAACATGAAACTAATGCTCTCTACCCAAAATAACAAAACTTCAAATACACCTTTACAAATACGACGGAGGACGAAGGACCGCTAACACCGCCTGGAAAAGTGTCATAAATATTTATGTGTGTTGCGGGAATAACATCGACATCGACACTGACACCGACGCCGTCACCAACACCCAGTGTCAGGGAAAACCTTTGAAATGCCACAAACACAGCAAAGCGACGGCAACGCTTCATATGGAAAACAAAACATGTCCGTCTACATAACTGTCGGAGAGATAGCAACTTTACAAAACTGAACATGAGTTTGCTCAACACCTACAAGATGCGAAACAACACACGAAGTTTTGCTAAATTCCCGGTTAAGACATGAAACATCCATAACTTTGACAAAAGGGGTAACGGAACGGATTCTTATCCAGGACGTGCATAACTCCGCCTTGTGCAATGCAAACGGAAACAGGTGAACTTAAAAATTATGGTGGATGGGGCAAAAGCGAATACATGCAGTTTGTTATGTTTCAACTCGACATATCATCTCAGTGGCAGATACAGAAGTTTAATGTGGAGTCTGAGGGATTAGTATGTGAACATGATTATATCGATTAAATTGAACATATCTTACAATTAGTATTGATATAATGGAATTTTTATGCACATATTTCAAATATAAATTCTTGTCCTTTATAAGTTTAATTTTGCACTTGTATTGAACATTTGTGTCAAGACATATTGATTAAGAATATTTTACAATCATATGACCGATACTCTATCCTTAAAGCGGTGTTCACAAGTGAATGTATTTTGGTGAAATCGCTCGCCCCAACTTATTGAGAGAAAAGTCGGTATGATAATCGTGAAAATGTTTTTTTATTGACATATTAACTCCCAAAATTCCAAAGCTGTGTAACAGTTGTTTCACTATATCCTTTTAGTTATGGGATGGCTATCACTGCTCTAAAAGGACAAAACAAAGCGCTAACCACAATATCATTTACAGAATATAAGTTTTTGGCACCATCACCATTAAACAAAGTGTAAAACATTTCGTCAAGTTTTAAACCTCACCGTACTTGGCGTCTGTGTCCGCATCATATTCATATCCGGCCTTAAGTTTCTTAGTATTTCTTTACACAACTTGACTGTACGCTGTATGCTGTATGGGTCGTAATACTTATAGTCCTATCGTTTTCAATTCATGCCGAAAAGGAGTAACACTCTCGATAGTGGTGCTCGAATTAAATAACCTTTTCGATTTGTTTTTATACTTTAGCTTCAAAAGTTTTGTATTCATTATTTTCATTTGTTTTGTATGCAAAATGTATTGGAGTTGGTGTTACGCAGATTAATGCAACGGATGTATGAAAATGACAAGGTATGATGCGTTTCCGTTGGCGTTATTCATGAAAAGGGTAGTGGTGGAATGCCATTAAAAACAGCTCGTAGTTGTAGACATAGCGCCGCCAGTTTCAGTCAGAGACTTATTATAAATATAAGACATAACTTAAGATGTTAACATCACATAAATATATACGTAAGTAAATATAAACTTTGGATGCTGGGTAAATTTTTAAGGAAATGAGGAAATCCCTGAGTTGCTGGATAGAATTCCCAAAATTATCAAGATAAATATTTGCACGTTATCGAACTATAAAAGTAACAACTTTTACATGGAAAGTGACTCCCGTGTAACACATACCCTTACTTCCTTCAAGCTCTCTTTAGAGTTTTACTTTCTGTAGAAAAAATTGATTTGGAACCAATGTGGAGAGGAGTAAACTGTTGTAACATTTAATAATGACATACTACAATACATTGATGAAGCAATTGTTTGTTAAAAAAGTAATTTTGCATTTAAGTTCTCGTAATTACAACATTGATTAAGAGTTATCGTGATGTCTCGTTATCCAAGTTACCGCCAAACATGCTTTCATAGAGTGGATGCCGTGCTCAGATAGAATAATTGCAGCCCGCTTCTAAACACGATTGTTCAGTGATATACTCTTATAGAAGCCACAGATATTTCTATCAATAAGGACTTTTACAGCCACCTAGCCACTATTATTGAATTCGCCAACCGCGGGGAAATACTTTTGCAATTGGGTAACTTTTGGACAGATTGCTACGGGAAAGGGGAATGGGACGACAATGTACCGGATGAATGATTCAGAACGGTAAACTTTTAATCGAAACCTGCCTTAACAACAATTTAACAGACGGAGTAAACATATTTTCACAGAAGAATATACACAAAGTAATGTGGATGTCCCCGAACAATATTACGGAGTATCTAAAAATCGGTGTTGGATTTTTGTCGGTGCCACCCCCCCAATTCTGCCGAACCTGATTGAACCTTATAGCTTTATACCTGGTAAATCCACCACCGACCAGATATTCACGCTATGACAAATCCTGGAGAAGACCCAAAAAATGCAGATCGACACCTACCATCTGTTCATCGATTACAAAGCTGCATTCGACAGTCCGATACGACAGAAATTGTTGGATGCTATGGCTGAGTTTGGTATCCCCGCGAAGCTAATTCGACTTTGCGGGATGACACTGACTGACACGAAGTCTTCAGTGAAAATTGGCAAAAATCTGACAGACATTTTCTACCAAGCGAGGCTTTAGATAAGGCGATAGTCTGTCCTGCGATCTCTTTAACATCGTTATCGTAAAACAAAAATAATAATGTCAGCCTCGAAATCAAAACCCGAGTATTGATCACAAACCGCTGCTACTATGCGCTAAGCAAGCGATTTAACGACAAAGCGTGTTAGAGATTTTCGCCAAGCAATGTTCACAAGCACATTGAACAATTTTCCTCAATAATTAACTAATTCCCAGATGTTTTACTTTTTCTGGCTAAACGGCAACCCTGTTCATTTTCGACTAATCGTTCATTTCCCTCTTTCATAATTTTCGCTTGTCTATGTTCTTTTGACCTTGTAATTCAGCGCACAAAGGATCCCGTTAGATCTGCAGACGCCATGATTGTTTCTGTTTCTTCTTTGGTCAAACACTTGTTGCTACCAAGAAATAAATCAGATAGGACAGTTGTGAGTGAGCTTTTAATGGTGACGGTGATGGTCGAGAAAAAAACATATCTACAAAAATTCATAAAATATGTTAAAAAAAAAAAAAAATTATTACAAAATTTTGATTTATAAACGAAGTTAACAAGATGTATCATTTACAAGAATGAAAATAAGACCGAAAAGAAATATATTAACAACGAAATAATTGATAACGAGAGGAAAAAGTATGGAGATCTAAAACAATTAATAAAAAAAAAAAAAATAGTAACAATTAAAAAAAAATGCCATCTATGAGAAATCTATTGAACTGCAAAAACACAGTACTTTTAACTTTTTCTATGAACAAATGGTTTAAGTTTGGGTGCATATGAAGACGGATACAACATAATAATAATAATACATGAATTTGAAATTAAGCTATGGTTTGTTTCAAAAAAAAAACTTTTTCAACATTTCCCTTTGGAGAGATGCCCAAAATCCTCTTATATATCACCACCACCACCACTTGTGGTATAATTATAAAAAGCAAGAACATAAAAACACTTCGCTAAGAAAAAAAAGAGAAAAAAAAATTAAAAAGTAATACGAGGAACAAAACAATAACTTAAAACAAATGTTAGAAAAAGTAACAAAATACCAGAAAACAACAAAATGCAAATAATATGTGAACACAATACCAATTTATCATAAACTAACTAAAAACAACAACAATTACACCACCAGTGACGACCACAGCAACCATTCCCCCGGCAGCCGGTTCTATGTACCGGAATGACCCGAAATTTTCGGCCAAGGGCTGTCAACCCCAGCAACAACTATTCAAGTATTACAATTTTTACCCATGGAGCAACATATACCGGCTCTGCTGCTCCGTATCCTTTTGGTCCGTGCCGGAATCGAAACTAATCCCGGACCATGGTTCTGCACAGTTTGCCAGAATCGGTTGCACCATATGTCCATCCAATTAAGGTGCAACGCTTGTTTGGGCTGGTGTCACCTCAGGAACTGCTCTGGGCTCAACCATCATAGGGAGTGGACGGAGACTTTTGTCGCCCCATGCTGCCAATCGCAAAGACGAAACTCAACGGCATCGTCGACTTCATCATCATCGTCTTCATATGCCACAACTCCACCCTCCCCACCGCAATCACAAAAACGGCAGCAAACACAACATCAACAGCAGCTACAACACCATCGATTGCTTCCCAGAGTCCTGGGGTGATATCCATATTGCAGTTTAACTGCAATGGCCTCCAGAACAAACTACCTGATATAACCAGATTCATGCAGCAAAACAACGTCGTGGTCGCTGCGGTCCAGGAGACAAAATTAACTAGCAATTCCAGTCTGCGCAGTTGAACTGACCTAGAGCTCTATAATGTCTACATTCCGCCAGTAGCCAGTTGTCCACCAGGCTATCGTCCCGATATCAGGACCCTTCTAGACGGTGATATGCGTCTGGTCCTTGGGGACTTTAACGCGCACCATCAGCTCTGGCACTCGTGTCTAGGAGATGACCAGAGAGGCGCGTCACTGGCGGAACAAATTGACGAGTCCACCTTCTGCACCCTGAATGAGGATGCCCCCACACGGATTATGGGTAACTGTATCAGCTCCCCAGATATAACTATTGCGAGCCCTGGTCTGATAAACTACGCAACTTGGAGAGCCGTAGTTTCACTGGCATCAGACCACTTACCCATAATCATCTGTCTGGATAGACCCAACGACTTCATCGTCTCTGAACGCCGAACCTACATCAACCAGAAAAAAACAGACTGTAACGGCTTCAGAGAGTTCACCGATCGCATTTTCAGTGATCTCCCAGCTCCCACCAACGTTCACCAAGCTGAGAGCAAATTCCGCCATACCATCATCGCAGCAGCAGCCCGCTTTATTCCTGCTGGAAGATTACCCTTAGTGCGACCGCACTTCCCAGCAGAGGCAGCGATGTTAGCAGATGAGCGCGATGAAATCCGAAATACCAACCCAGACGACCCACATATCGTCGAGCTGAACTGTGATATCAGCAGGTTGGTAAATGAGGACAAGCGGAGAAAATGGATTGATCACCTGAAAAACTGCAACCTGAGCTCAGGAGTGGGTAAGTTGTGGTCCACGGTTCGATCTCTCTCCAACCCAACGAAGAAGGATGACAGGGTCGCGATTAAGTTTGCAGATACCACCATTTCCGACCCTGTAAAATGCTCGAATGCATTTTGTATGCAATTTATTGAGCACCCAGAGAGAGACAAGGCGAAACGAAGTGTTGTTCGCAAACTTCACAACCTTCCAGTCTCGGACACACCACAACCCTACACCCCTTCTGAAGTCTCAGAGGCCATCAATGCAGCCAAACCATCTAAGGCGATTGACATCTTGGCGAGCGGGGAGTTGAATATCTGACAATGGTTTTCAACTTGTCAAGGAGTAGCCTATTAATACCCGATGCCTGGAAAAAGGGTAGAGTCATCCCGGTACTCAAGCCAGGGAAGGACGCGAAAGAGGGACAATCTTACAGGCCAATTTCCCTCCTGTCACCTGTCGCGAAGACTCTAGAGGCACTCCTCCTCCCCCAGCTGTCCAGCCACCTAACAGCAGCTCACCACCAGCATGGATTCCGTAAAATGCATAGCACTACTACTGCATTAACCGCCATAACCACTAAGATCTCACAGGGCTTAAATCAGCAGAGGCCCTGTGAAAGGACACTCCTAGTGGCACTAGACCTGTCGAAGGCCTTCGACACAGTCAGCCACACCACACTCTTCCAGGACATCCTGCAGTCCACCCTACCCAACAACTTGAAGAGATGGAGTGCTAACTATCTTAGTGGTCGTCGGTCGTTCGTAGAGTTTAGAGACAAGTGCTCAAAGCCCCGTAGAGTTAAACAAGGAGTACCACAGGGCGGTGTTCTATCCCCCCTTCTGTTTAACTTCTACCCCTCTAAACTCCCTACACCACCACAAGGTGTAGATGTGATATCGTACGCGGACGACTGTACTATAATGGCGACGGGTCATAACATTGATGAGCTTTGTGATCGAGTGAATGGTTATCTCGGAGTACTACATAATTTCTTCACTGGACGTAACTTGAAGCTCTCACCAGCGAAGTCATCAGCAACATTATTCACCACCTGGACAAAGGAGGTAAACATAAATCTAGACGTCATAGTCGATGGCGTCCAGATTCCGACTGTGAACCACCCTAAAATTTTGGGGGTCACCTTTGACAGTCTGTTTACCTCCTCAGCTCATGCCACTGCAATTACGCACAAATTGCGAAGTAGGAACAAGGTCCTCAAAGCGCTAGCCGGCAGCACTTGGGGTAAAGACAAAGAAACCTTGTTAGCTACCTATAAAACTATTGGCCGGTCAGTGGTTAACTATGCTGCTCCAGTGTGGTCTCCTTCGCTGAGTGATACCCAGTGGAGAAATATTCAAAGCTGCCAAAATGCCGCCCTGAGGACTGTAACGGGCTGTATGCAGATAACCTCTGAGCACCATCTACATGAGGAAACGAAGGTCCTCCCAGTCAACGAACACAATGTCATGCTGACAAAACAGTTCCTCCTGGGATGTCATCGGAGGAGTCATCCCAACTTTAACATCACACAGATGGATGCTTCCCCGAGGCATGTCAGGAAGGACCTTCGAGTATATGAGGATAATATACGCAACTATGTACATGATCCCTTGGATCACTCCTCATATACTGCAGCTTTGAATGACATTCACAGAGATGCCACCTACTCCGCGGTTTCAAGTTACCGTATGAATGTCGTTCTTGGAGGTCGCCCACCCCCTGTAGACGAAACGGAAACAAGCCTGCCACGCAGAACACGAGTGGCCCTGGCACAACTTAGATCGGGATGGAGCAACAGGCTCAATGCCTACTGGTCACGCATAGACCGTGCCATCCCCAATATTTGCCCAGCGTGTGGTCAGGGTCCCCACGATACCTGCCACATCTTCAATTGCCCAGCCCACCCCACTCCACTTAGCCCTTTGGATCTATGGACCAATCCAGTGGAAGTAGCCCAATTTCTAGGACTGGACATTGAAGAAGAACCCCCGGAATAATGAGTACTATTTTAATACTTGAATAACCATGCTGTTACAACAACAACAACAACAACACCACAGCAACATCATCTCAGCAGAACAGGAGCAACTTCAACAAAACCAGCACCATCATCCGCAGCATCAACCACCGACCAAAATTGTATTTAGTATTAAGTTTAGTTGTAAGTATAGTGTTTAAGATAGTTATAAGATTTCTTTAGTTAAAAAAAAAAATTTAAAATTAATATGAATTAAAAAATTTTAAATTAATATGAATTAAAAAAATAAAATAATGTGTGTATAAGGCTATTCCTTTTGGGGCATAAGGTAAGGGTGGTTCAAGGGTAGGCATTGGGAGGGTCTTATTTTGATTTTTTTTTACCAAAAATTAGTGGCCATGTAACGGCATTTTTTAAATATGTAAACGAGTTAGAAATTTACGGGTCAAGATAACCACGCCACCAGGGTAGAGCTAGCCCAGAACATTTTGAAATGCCAGTATAATTTTTTTTTATTTAACTCATTTTAAATGTGTTTTAAACCTGCTCGTAACAAGCGCTCTCTCGAAGAACAAAGATCCAGCTCTACCAGACTCTGATCCTACCTGTCTTGCTCTACAGCGCAGAATCCTGGGTAATGACACAAGCGGATCAATCCATTCTGGGAGTCTTCGAGAGAAAAATACTCCGCAAAATATTTGGACCCATCATCGTGAGCGGCGAGTACCGTCGTCGAATGAATCATGAGTTGTATGAGCTGTACAACGACATCGACGTGGTCAAGCGCCTTCAAATAGACCGAATGCGCTGGCTTGGACACGTTGTACAAATGGACGAAATCGCTCCGGCTCGAAAAGTCTTCGCCATAAACTCGATGGGCGGCGCAGGAGGTGGCTACCAAAACTCCGAAAGATGGACCAGGTGAAAGAGCTGTTAACTAAGCTTGGTGTGACGAACTATTTACGGAGCGCAAAAAATCAAAGCGCTTGGAATACTTTTCTACGTGCGGCTACTGATAGATAAATTTCTGTTGTTGCTGCCATTAAAGAAGAAGAAGAATGCAGATTTTAGGATAGCCAAAGTTTGAGCACGATTGGAGTATATTAACACGTGCCGCTTTAGGCTTAAAGTTTTTAAGCTCCTCCAGCCACGTTTGGGGGGCATAATTCAAGAACGACCAGATTAATTTTGGTAAAACAAAAATCCGAAATTAAGGATGGAAATTCCTTTAATCTGTCCATATATCATTTCTCTGCATGAAAAAAAGTTTCATAGTTATAAATAAATTTATGAAAGAAATTAATATTTTCCTAAAAAAATATTTTTTTTATATTTAAAAAATAATAAAAAATCCAAAAACAGAAAAAAGTGTCAAGTCTTACTACTTTTTAAAGGAGTTATTATAAAAGAAGGAAAATTAGGACAAATTGGTTTCTAAATAGGAAAGGAAAAAAACGAAGTTTTGTAAAAATCGGCCCACTTCCCGCATATCCTGAAATGGGAAAAACTTAAATTTTTCAAAATTTTTGTTCATGTTAAACAAAATTTGTCTCGATTTGTCTGTGATATATTACTGATTACTCTGTTGAATTATATAAAATTATCTCAAAGGACACGCCCACCTCACATATATCCTGATTTGGAAAAAAATTAAATTTTGTAATATTGTCGTAAGTATTAAACCAAATTTAGCTCGATTTGTCTCTGATGTATTACAGACAACTGTGTTGAATTACATCAGATTATCTCATATATCCTGAAATGGAAACAACTTATATTTTCTAAAATTGTTGTTGGTATTGTACAAAATTTGCCTCAATTTGTCTCTGGTATATTACTGACAACTCTGAAAGATGCAGGGCTATATTAACATCATTGCAAAGTAGTGCGCCAGCAGGGGAATTAACGCGAACCCTGATAAAACAGAATTACATAGTACTCTTCAATCGGAAACAGAAATCGCTCACTACATCCATCCATCCATTTGGGCAATGAACATCTCAACTTTTCCGAAATGGTGCCTAATCTTGTTCAGGAAGCTTAATTGGAGACAGAACATAAAAAGCAGATCCAACAGGGCACTCATAGCGTGATATACAAGCCTGGGGGTTCAAACCCAAGGTAACACTTTGGATTTACAATGCTATAGTGAAGCCAATACTAGAATATGGCTCTATAGTTTGGTGGTTTGCACTTGACAAGAAGAGCAAATTTAGACAAATGGATTCCTTTTTTTCTCCAAATAACCAGATGTATGAGATTAACTGCCTCTAAGGCACTTTACATGATACTTAATCTATTACCACCTGATCTGAGCTGCAAATGCTCCGCCCTCAAATCAGCCATAAACGAGATTGAACATTGGAATCCCTCCATCGGACACTCGCGGATCCTGAACCATATCAATATCTCAACTGTAACTGACTACGTGCTTAGGAAACTAGAACGCCCTCCAGGAAGAAATAGACAGAGAACGAGAACGCTATGTATAGACCAATAAACATCTTTACTGATGGGTCCAAACTGGATGACAAGGTCAGTATCTATCCCGCGGATCTAGCCCTGAGTATAAGATCAAGAATTTTAGACTACTGCAGAGTTTTTCAAGCAAAAATACTTGCTTTTAAACGAGCCTCGGACGTAATTAACTTGAGGAGGTATCACAGGAGGATATTTCCCTGTTCACGGACAGTCTAGCGGCGGTAAACTCGTTAAAGTCCTGTGACATCAAATCGAAAGTGGTCGGTGTCTGCCGGAAATCTCTTAACGAGATAATTAGGACTAACAGAGTCCTGGTTACGGGGATACCTGGACACAGCGGATATGAGGGCAACTGTAAAGCGGACGAAGTTGCCAGCAGTGAACCATCTACCGACTACATTATATGCGACTGGCCAGCTATATCAGAAGAAGACTGGAAACCTTGGGGAAACCCTCCTTAAATGGTATAGAGAAACTGGCATCATTGGATTTCGGAAGGATCAACAACTTTTGTAAAATTAACAACTGGACCGATTAGATCGAAACTCCGGATTCCCAATCGACAACTGGCAACGCAATCAGGCGGCACACGCGCTGATAGCATAGGTTGAAGGGACAATGCCACAAATGCCCAAAGGTGTCACAATGAGTCCATAGGGACCTAAGTGATCCCTCCATGAAGGAGAATAATACTAGCGGTATAATAAACTTATAGCTATTTATAAAAAAGAAACAAAATGCGAGTAGCGATGCAGTGTTTTCGATTTCTAGTTCTAATCCATAATGTCAACACAACCATTGGCAATTTGTAGTCAACATCAATATATCGATCATGCAAAACAATCGTTTCCGACATAAAATCATTCAAAGTATTCAATTTCCTCCCACCTTGCAAAGAATAGAGGAAATCAAATAGCTCTAAAGTATGATATAACTAACCATTCTACATCATTTACTCAAAAATCACATTTTTTAAGTTATGCCGGTCTTGTACTAAATGAGCGATATTAGTACATATATATATGACAATATTTGTATTTATCCTTTTCTTCTTCATCTGTAGACAACACCTTCCGCTTCTGTTGCTATCAGTCACACCCCAAAAATGACTTGCAGTTGAACAACAAAGTTTTTACTGTCAAAATAATATGTGAACATAAGTACACATGATACTCCTCAAAGGGAGTGACTTCTTGCACAAATAGTTTAACAAACAAGAAGTTCAACTTCCTTTCGCGTTCTGTATCTCATATCCTGTCATGTGTTACAAGCACATGCATGTTTATTATGACTGGATTATGGCACATGTAATTAGCAAAGTTTCACACCCCACCAAGCTAAAGCCCCCATCCTACGCTCAAAACACGGATACTCAACTCCCAAGTCCGTAGTATTTCGCAGGACCTCGTCTGTCTCTACGATGCTCATCTTCTCCGGCACATCATAAAGAAATGTCAGTTGTCGCGAAATAAGGATAAACAAAGCTACTCAGGCACGAAATTGGCTAAATAATTCTTAGCTGTTGTTTTGCTTCATAGAGGGGGCACAACGAACGAAAGAAATTATAAAGGAGCATTAAGGATTAAACGAAGACACAGACAAATAATAGACAATTCAGGAGGATGTGATGCGTATGTGCGAGTTAGACAAAGCAGACGTGCAAGTCAACGTGTATGCATTTTAAATGAAAATTAAACAAAGCAGAAAAATATAAAAGGATTTTGCAAATGACTTCAACTAATTAAAGGGCATAATGTTAATGAGATTGCAGGATATGTGGTGAATTTTTTATCGTCAAAAGACAAAGGATATTCTATTAGTTTTGTAAAAAGTACATGCAAATGTTGTTTTAATATTTCTTAAAATGTTGAATCGCACTGTATTTACAGAAATGTGGTTAAAGTAAAAGTATTGGCCCTTCATTGTCTAATGCTAGAGAGGAACAACTGCAAGTGGTATTGACTTGGAATTATATAATCATAGTAGATGGCGGTACTGAGGCTCGATCAGATGCACTATAGTGAATTTGCCATCGTCATTCGAGTATCTTATATGTTATTAAATAACTATTTAAAATTTCACACTGACTATAACATAACATATAAAAATTGCAATAGAATTAATATAAAGAATTAAAAAATGCGCTTAGCAATGATCATGGAATATAATAAGTGGCAGTGACTTTTAGAAAAATTGGATTCTTTTGTCAGTTTTTTTTATTAAGTTTTTCTTATACGAAACATTTTTTCTTTTAAGGACATAGTAAAAAGTCATAGTGTTTTTAAAACATTCTTTTATGCGATTTTTTCTTTAATATCTAAATTCTATATAAATCAACTAACCTAAGCTTAAATTTCCTATTACATAAAAAAAAATCATGGAGAAATAGTTTTTCCACTGCAACAATTTCTTCGCTGTAGTGTGTAAAAATTTATTTTAATGTTCATTTCATATTATGGTCCTTGTACTTCTACTTGCTCGGATGTTTGTTATACTCCAGCAGTATTTGTCGTAGTTGTTGGTCTTATTTTTATTTGTAGGATACTTAAGTTTTACGACTATTGAGACCGAAAATATAACGAAGCAAAGGCATCAAAAGCATAACAAGATGAAATCCTCTTTTCAAAATCTCTTCTCCCCAACTGGACAGCTACTGCAGTTGCTGATTTTCTACTATGTATTTGCGGCACAAAGAGCACACGAAGGTCTGATGATGTGCCCCAACATTTCCTCCCAGAGAGAGTGTGTGATGTCGTCAGTCACTCTTGCAAGGAAGAAAGACAAAAAAAAAAACACCAACAGATAAAGCAAACGAAGGAACTGCGAAACTCTCCGCCATATACTTCCGGATTTGTAGACAACACTGAAGCTGAAATAAAATAGAAATGGAAAGAAATAGACGGAGACCTCTTCAGTGAATCGTCCTCATCAGCGGGTACATGAATGGAAATGCATTTGTAAAACTTTGATTTGATTTCAAATTGGGCAGCAGTTAACAGAGGCGTAGGACTGTGAAATAATATTGCCGACATGAATGTAAGTGGATGTTATGTATATTAATGTACAAGAGGAACGCATTAAAGGAAATGAGTAGGACCTCAAGTGACTTAAGACCAGGCTTGTTTCAGGACTTTTTAAGACGATTGAGCCATGTTCGCCGGACTGAAATTTCTCTTGTTGCTTGTTTTTTTCTTTATAATTGTTATTCATAGTACTGAGCAGAGCTTAAGGCTATTAAAATATAAAATTCTTTGTTTTAACAGAAACACTTCACAATCAAGCACTTGGTGTGATTATCGTTACATAACTCCGTGTTTACCTCTTATATCGCTATCATTACCCTTCCGACTGCACACGCCACTGAATACTGTCTACAAGAAAAACTTTTGCTGCAACTCAAGTTGTTTTTAAGTTGGCTGTTTTGTCAGTGGTAATTCATTTTTATTGAAATGGCATAAAACGTTTCTAAAGTTTATTTCAGTACAATTTCATTCGCAGTGTTACATTAGACACTTTTGACTCAGGACTATAATTTCAATTGTAGAATGAAACTCATCATTTGTTTATCCATGGAAATGGTCACATGCACTTTTGATCTTTCATTTTCATTGTGCACCACGGTCATTCATATGTTCGGGTTTTATTTAGTCACTACAGCTGTCATTGTTTTTCGGAAGATTTGATGAATATCTGTGTTGGGTGTACAAACTTAATTGGAGAATTTTATTCTTATTTTAATTAATTTCTACGCTTACATTTTTGAACATATTTCGTTTTTTACTTGATTTAAGAATAATTAGCACTATTCGTACTTAAATATTTAAGTAAGAAAAAAATAAGAATTTTTTTTCTCGATCTATTTATACGTTCGACTTCAAACCTCTGAAAGGTTTGAAGCAAACTCACAAGCGCAATTTTTGTAAATAGAAAATCAAAATTAACCAACAAAAAAAAAAAAATTGGGCCCAAATTTGGGGTCTAATTGCATTTTGAAAATAGACCCCAGAAAGTTATAAACCAAACATAAAATGAATATATGTAAGTTCTAAAAATGTTATTAGAACCTGATTTCGCAGTCGTTTTTCGAAAGTATGCAACTACACCCCAAAAATTAAAAAATGGCCTTAATGTTTCGTGTTTGTTGTTCCTTGTGTAAAACTGGGGCCTATTTTAATTTCTGTGTTTGGAGTGTAATTTCCATACAGGTATCCTGATTTGTGTGTAAAATCACAACAACTTAAAAAACTTAATTTCCCTTTGCACCCCATGAATGAGGTATGGGATAGCTTCTCGCGTTGTTGTGAATTAACACGCTTTCTATTTTTAGATTCACAACTAACGGCACCTACATGTTTATCGACGAATGCGAACGTCACTGTTTGAGAAGCTCTTATTAGACACGACGATTGAATCGACGCTTAATACTGCGAAGTTACTGTCAACAACATTCGGGGGGAGCCGACAATGAAAGAAAATTTTCTTTTTTTTTCTTTTTTAAGATGACTGGAGCCAGGTTTGAAACTGCGATCTCCCGCATGGTAGTCGCGTGTTCTAACCACTATGCCACGGCCGGTCCCACAACAACAACTCAACGAAAAAATCACCCAAAATTACAAATGAAAAAATGAAATGTAACTAAATAAAATTTGAAATTGACCCAAAAATTTAGTAATTTTTCATATGAAAAATCCCTAAACAAAATATATAATTCCTATTACCCAAATGTATCAATTCATTTCTCACAGTTTTACAATATGTAAAATGGCTAGTAAATACTCCATGGAATCATGAACTATAGCCCTTCCAAAAGGACAAGAGAAGATGGTAGTCTCTGCAGTTTCAAAACGCTCTCGTTCACGTTCATGTATATTTATATTCAGTTGCTTGGCAAAAATGTCATAAGATAAACGGAAACAAGCGTAATTTAAATAGTTTATATAAAGGATTTTTTAAAAAAATTATTTGTGTTATTTTTTACTTTTATATTTTTTTCGGTTTTTAAAATAAAATTGTATTTTTTTAAATTGTTAGTTATATAGGTCGTAACATAAATTGTTTATTGATTAGTAAAATTAAACAATAAAAAATTGCACGAATTAAAAAAAAAATTCTTTGGCTTTTTGAATGCAATTTTTGCATAATCTTTATATTTCTATTTATACTTACAATCATTTATCTGACAATAAGCTAAGAAGATTTGCAGAGAATTAAGCTAATAGCTTATTCTGGGGTAAGGGTCGCAGGCAAAAAATTATTTAAAAAACCAGTAATATTAATATTATTACTCGATTTTTAAAGAAGGGGTTTGCCTAGACTTCCAGATTTTTTTTCTCAAAAACGTTATCCTGCTTGAGCTTTACTAAATACGGAATTTGTCCACGATCGCGTTAGGTCTATTAATAATATTCATCGATTTCTTAAGTGGGCGGTACAAGATAGGTATCGGAGGTACCGGATGGGCGTGGCTAGACTTCCAGTGTTTTCTCACAAACTCTATCCTGCTATAGCTTTACTAAATAAAGAATTTGGGTACGATCGCGTTGGATTTATTTATATTATTACTCCATCTCTTAAGTGGATGGAAATTTACATTTGTATGGGAGGTAACAGAAGAGCGTACCTAGACTTCCAATTTTTTCCAAAACTTTATCCTGTTATAGCTTAACTAAATACAGAATTTGGGTACGATACCGTTGGGTGTATTGATATTATTACTCGATTTTTAAAGGGGGCGGAATGATGATTTTGTATGGGAGGTACCAGAAGGAGCGGGGATATAGCCAATTTGCAATGTCGTAAGTAGTTTTGGGAAATATTAACTCTAGCAAAATTTCAAAATATTTATTTGGTTGTGTCTTTCAAAAGTTATCGTGTTTACCAGCCGGACAGACAGACGGACATGGCTCAAACGACTTAAAAATCCATGAATCGAATTTGGTTCAAAGAAACCTAGGGTCTAAGGTAACTCCTTCTGTGTGTTACACTTTTGGGTCGTATTAGTTGATATATACCCTTCTACCCGTAGGGTTAGGGTATAAATATATATAGTAAGAGTATTTGCGTCAATTGAGAAATATCAATTGGGATATGTTAATTTTAAAAAAACGATGTAAATGGCAAAGTGTTTTGTGTCATGGTGCCTGCCTTTTAAAAATGATGGTCACATATTAATATACAAATTTGATGTAGATTAAATTTACATCAGATTCTCAAATAAGTCGTAAACAACAGTATGTTGAAGAATGTTTATGTTATATATGTAAGGTAATAGCATATTCGTTGCCTACCGCCTTCAGCTTGCAAAAATTCCTTTAACTATTGCATTTGTAACTAAAGCAATTCATTTTAATGGTTCTTTCAGTGCTTAGTTTATTTTACCATTTTCTCTGCTGAACAATTTTTCCATCGCAAGATTTTTTATTTTATTATTTTTATTGTCGAACATCTCTCGTCATCACTTGAGACTCTATTTAATTCAACTTGATTTCCTTTTCGTTCACTTGCATCCATCCATTCGTCGTCGTCGTCATCGTCAACATCGCCGCAATCTTCATCTCAATAGAATTGGATGCCTCAAACATATCCTTGTGCTTGTCTAGCAACCATTATACCAGATCTCGAGTGCAACGTCGTCACTGTAGTTTTTCGTCTTCATTTATTTTATGGTTTTGAGAAATTGCTATAGACATGAATACTCAGTGGATATGATTGGCTGTTTTTGTTTGTTTGCTTGTTTGTTGGTAGGTTTGAGTACACTACCGCTATGCAAGGATAATGGATTCAGTGTGAATTACATAAGACGGGTCTTAGGATAACATGAAATATTTTCGAAAAAGCTTTGTGTTGTATGTGGAGAAACTGCAGCCATTAAAGTATCACCTTTAACAAAGTGTTGTATGAACTTCAAATCGATCCGGGAAAATATTTTAATTATGACTCGGTAGACGTCCAGTAGCACGAATGTTTTTTATGAGACCAATAAACTCAAATGCAGGAATTTTAAATTAAAACTAAATATTTTTAACGTCTACCGACAAAGGGTCAAAAATCCGCCCATATCGTCTATAAAAGATTTTAAAGTAACTTGGATTTTTGAATGTATAATTTTTTTTATAAATAAAAAATGTTTTGGGCAAACGTTTTATTTAAAAGGAAACGAATCTATCTGACAATACTCCCATCCACATTTTTGGTCGTCAAGTGGTTGCATTCTTGCCCTCAAAATAAAACTTAACAAAATTAATTTCCCTTTACACCCCATGAATGAGGTTGGAATTTCTTCTCGCGTTGTTGTGAATTCACACGCTTTCTATTTTAAGATTCAAAACAAACAAACGGCACCTACTTGTTTATCGACGAATTGTTTGAATTTCTCTTGCTTCAATAAGTCAAGATATTTAGGTATCGTTTTTAGTGGAATGATCGGTATGAACAGTCATTCGATTTTATTGAACTAAATTTCGGTGTGTTAACGCCGTCAACCATGATATACAGAACTCTGGTATGAACGTCCAGTACAAAGACTTGAACAGCCAGACAACGTGTTAATGTTACATACCTCTCGAAAAATTATTAATATATTTTATAGCGCTAAATAAAAATAAGGAACGGTGTTAAAGAAGACAACAAACATTTTATGTTATCGCCTTCTGCATTCACTAGAGTAAAGAAAATATTTTTCAATATTCACTTGTCGGGATGTTTAACTGTTGTAGTGATTATTCTTTATGTTTACTACTCTTTCCATTATCATCATCGTATAGAGCATTGTCGGCATACGATAAGATGATTGTGAATGGTCTTGTCCAGTGCAAAAATCTCCTTTGATGTGTGGCTGCTAATGGTGTTAGTCAATGTTTGAATAAACATTTACGATGTCTTCATGTTGTGTCTTATATTAGAATTGGATATGTTACTTGTAAAATAGGTTACAAGATTCCTTTACATCGTCGTATCTTTAAATTGTAAAGTTTCATTAGCAGTAACTGTTGTATTTATATTTTGTAGCGGCTATGAATATTTTATTATCATTATAATTATATTATCATTATATTATATATTACATTAACTACAATTTATGTTTTATTAAAATGCGAATCATTTAAGTTTATTTGTTCTGGAAATAACTGTCATTTTATTTTGAGCGTATGTCTTTTAATAGCTACTCTTGCATAGAGACAAAAAGCTTTGTATCTCGTGAGAGAAAATATCACTCATTGTTGTCACTCATTGCATATATTAATCTCCCACATTGTGAACTCAAGCTTATAATTTATTACATTACATGTTATTGTTTTTGTAAGAATATCACTCACAACTTGTGATTATACTCTCTAAGCTATGTAGTGATAACGGGATCAATAATTTGTTTTCTTGTTAAAATTTTGGCTTCATGCATAAGCAAATTTATAAGTTTGGTCATTCTTGATCTGGAAAGCAGCAAATAAAGTCAAACCAGCGGAAAAAAACCAAATACTCTTTACTGCCTTAAGAATATACTAAAAAAATATTAAAAACTGTGGACGTAATTGGACGCTCGCCGTCTGTTACGACCCTTTTATAAAAGAGAAAAAGAGAAAGCTTAGACGACTTGGACGTCTCCGTCTAGTCTGTCTCGCTACATGTAATATAATTGGGGGAATTAATGATAAATCGTTGATTCCTACAAGTGGCGCCCAACGGAATTACTGGTGACAACTCCAACTTTGCTGAACAATCCGCAGGAATTGGTTTCCTTGTTGTTGTGTTGTTGTTACCACATAAGCTAGCTACATTTATTCGTAATATTGATCGACGACGCCGATTGCGTTGTTGTTGTGTTGTTGTTGCTAACAGCGTTTATTCGAAATATACATAGTCGGCGACCCCGATTTTGAGAAAGCTGTTGATTTGTTGTTGTATCTTCGCTCAGTTGTGTAAAAGTTTAGCAAATTTCCGTTTTTAAACATTAATTGAAAATGCGAAGAAGCCCTCGAAACACGCCCCCAGTTGTTGATAGTCCTGGTGTAAATTCGAATAACACTGCCAATTTGCCAAATATGCCTTCAGAGAGGCCTCAAACACAGGCTCCTGTAAATATAAATCTTACAGAGACACAGTTTAGGGAGTTGCTAAGCGGTCTTAGCGTAAGACAGGTTCCTAGAATTTCGACATTTAGCACATGTACCGCCCGTTTCCATGGTGATAGGAGTTCCAGCAAAATCGAAGATTTTATCGCAACCATTTTAGTTTATAAAGAAGCAGAAGGCATTACTGATGTTCACGCTCTAACAAGTCTTCCATTGCTACTTGAGGGGTATGCTTCGACGTGGTGGCAAGGTGTCCAGAGTGAAGCTAAAACCTTTAATGAAGCCATAGAACTTTTGCGGAAAACGTTTGCACCTCCAAAGCCAGACTGGCGAATCTATAGCGAAATTTTTCAGGATAGGCAGAAAAATCAGGAACCAATTGACGCTTTTATATGCCGAAAACGAAGATTGTTCGTTCAATTGTCCGAAACTCTTTCCGAAAGCATAATGATCGACATGATTTTCTCCCAGCTTATTATGCCAATCAGAGAAAGGATATCTAGGAGTTCAATTACTACATTCCAAGACCTTCTAATGAAAGCAAGAGAAATTGAGCTCATAGCTAGTGAAAACAAGCAGGAGAAATTAGACAATGTTGAATTCCCTGACAAAAAGCCAATGAAGTGCAGTTATTGCAGAAAGAAAAACCATACCGTAGAAAACTGTTTTAAAAAACAAGAAGCTGATAAGCATTCCCACACCAAGGCACAGGAAACAAAGCTTAACTGTTATGGGTGCGGTGCCCCTGGCTATTACCGCTCAAATTATCCTTCCTGTAACAAAGATCAGCACGGAACAAGCTCAGGAAAACTAGATTTCAATTCCTTACATGCATCATTAGTAGGCAGAAACGTCCCGGTGGTCCAAATTAATGTGAACGGCTTGAATGGTGAAGCCTATTTCGACACAGCAGCCAGGACGAGCGTGGCAGGACATTTTCTTTTTGACAAACTAAAACAGAAAGGTTGTCAATTTCATAAAGTATGTGCCGAGATAATACTCGCGGACGGCATAGTTAGAAACGAAGTTGTCTACTCTACGACTGCATCCATTATAATTGGCAACCGATTCAAAAGAATAAAATTTATTTGTTTGCCAAACGCAAAAGGAAATCGAACACTTTTGGGAATTGATTTTCTAGAAGAATGTGGAATAGTGCTTGATTTAGCCCAAAGAAGTTGGTGTTTCAAGGATGAACCAGACAAACATTTCGATTTTAAAATGCAAGAAGCTTGTACGATAAATAAGGTTTCTATAGAAGAGAAAGATAATGTGTCTACTGCTAATGTAAAGCAATTTTTCAACTGGTTTGAGAACTCAAATACTCAAAGTAATGAATATTCTCCAGATTTCATCGAAAAACTATTTTCTGACTCACTTCCTTCAAACTTTCAAGTTGAACAATCTTTAGAGCTGTTTCCACCACTAAAGAAGGTTAAATTCAATGATGATGGCAAGGAAGAGTTAAACCCTATTGAGCTACATTCGTTTGACATAAGGTTGCGCAGCGATGAAGGCATTCACTTAGGAAAAAATGAGCGGGAAATTTTGGAAAATTTACTTCAAAAGGAAAAACAAATTTTTGAAGATATTGATGTACCGATAACTCAAGTGGAACATTCAATAAAAACGGGCTCTCATAAACCAATTTCACGTCCACCATATCGTGTATCTCCGAGGATGAAAATGGTGTTAAAAAATGAACTAGATGAAATGCTAAGAAAGAATTTGATTGTGGAGATGGAGTCACCATGGGCATTCCCCGTAGTCCTTATTCCCAAAAAAGACAACAAAGTTAGGTTGTGTGTAGATTACAGGCGATTAAATGCTATAACCACAACCGATACGTACCCGCTCCCCAGAATAGACGATCTTCTTCATGCCGCAAAAACGACGTCATATATGTCGACTTTGGACTTACGAAGCGGTTATTGGCAGATTAAAGTCGCTGAAGAAGACAGAATAAAAACAGCTTTCACCACTCCGTATGTGATATATGTCTTTAACAGGATGCCCTTTGGGTTAAAAAACGCGCCTGCGACATTTCAACGTCTGATTGACAAATTTAGACAAGGCTTGCCCAATATTTTGATACTTGCATATCTAGATGATATTATTATATGTTCATTATCATTGGATACTCATATTTCGGACCTAAAGCAAACGTTTTTAAGGCTTAAGAATTTTGGATTCCATCTAAACCGGGAAAAATGTCACTTTTGTTAGCAAGAAATTAAATATCTGGGTCATGTATTAACAATAAATGGTTTACAAGTTGATCCAGAAAAAACTAAAGCTATTATCGATCGTCCTAAGCCGAAAAATCAGAAGGAACTTCTGTCCTTTCTTCAAACTTGTTCGTGGTATAGACGGTTCATCCCGTCATTTGCAGATGTCTCTAAGCCAATGTCTGACCTTCTAAAGAAAAGCGCTAAATGGAGTTGGTCGCAACGGGAAAACACGGCATTTGAAAATTTAAAGACGCTTTTGGTTTCTCCACCGATTTTGCAGCAAGCTAGGGAAGACCTACCATTTATTCTAAAAACTGATGCAAGCAACTACGCGCTCGGGGCGGTATTGATCCAGGGGGAGAAACAAAATGAACACCCTATCGAATACGCCAGTAGGCTATTGTTACCTGCAGAAAGGAACTACTCCACAACGGAACGTGAAGCTTTAGCAGTGGTCTGGGCAGTGCAAAAGTTCCGGGGCTATATAGAGGGATCGGAAGTGCAAGTTCTAACCGACCATCAACCACTTAAATGGCTTTTTAGTCTAAAAAGTCCAACGGGCCGTCTCGCAAGATGGGCATTACAGCTACAAACATATAACATCACTTTTGAATATACACCTGGTCGCCAGAATATAGTTGCAGACACGCTATCAAGGCCCCCTTGCGCCATACAAAGCCATAGCGATGTGAGCTGCGAATGTCTATCTATACACATAGACTTCCCCAGAAAAGGAGCTGAAGACTTTAGGAAAGCACAAATGGAAGACGATAGCCTAAGAGAAATTATAGATTCTTTTGAAAAGAATGATGAAAATGTCATGCGCTACACGAACCGTGGGTATTTGATGCTCGATGGTGTTTTATATCGTTTTTGCTCTGACGAAGATTCGGAAAATGGACAATTGGTGGTGCCTAAGTCTATGAGAAGTCTCATTCTATACAATTATCATGACGAACCAACAGCTGGCCATTATGGTATAGAAAGAACAATAAATAGAATTACTCCACATTACTACTGGCCTAAAATGAGGGCTGAAATTGCCAGTTATGTGAAATCATGCATAGAATGCAAGCGGTACAAGCCATCCAACATGAAACCGGCAGGACTTCTTCAAACCGCTCAAGCAATCAAAGATTTGAAGTAATTGCTGTTGACCTTTTTGGTCCTTTGCCAAAAACATATAAGGGAAATCAATGGATCTTGATAGTAGAAGATCTCTGCAGTCGTTGGACAGAATTATTTCCTATGCGCGAAGCATCAGCCGAAAATTGTGCTACTCTGCTCTTGAATGAAGTTTTTTTGAGATATGGAATACCGCGACGAGTTCATTCGGACAATGGGTCCCAATTTATTTCTGCCGTCATGCAAAAACTGGCGTATTGCCTGAAAATTGAACAGACCTTTACACCAATATACCACCCGAAAGCTAACCCCGTGGAAAGAAAAAACCGTGATCTTAAGGTGCAGCTTTCTATTTGTGTTGGGCAGGACCACGTTTCATGGGACCAAAATCTACCATCTATACGTTTTGCCATGAACACTGCCAAATGCTCATCAACTAACAGTACCGCAGCTTTTCTCACATTTGGCAGAGAGCTGAGATCACCTTTGGAAATTCAACATGACCTACGTGCTATAGTAAGGGCCGAAATCGTCATACCCCAAATAACTCCGCACTTGCTACGACTTGCGGATGCGTTAAATATGGAAAGGGAATGTGAAGAGAATATGCAGGACAGAAACAAATTTTACTCCAATTTAAAACGAAAACCCCAGGATAAAATCGAAGTGGGAGATCTAGTGCTGATATCAACTCACATTCTCAGCAAAAAAGATAAAGGGCTAACATCGAAATTCGTGCCTCGTCGAGATGGACCATATATTGTAACATCCAAAAAGGGTTCCAGTAGTTACACGGTGGCATCCCTCGATAATCCCAATACACCATTGGCAACATATCATGTTTCCGACATTGTTTTATATAATGGCCACATTAAAAATCCTGTTTTTCCTTTGAGGCAAAGAGGAAGACCAAAACAAAACAACACAAACAACGCAAACGCTAACAACGCAAACGCTAACAACGCAAACGCTAACAACACAAACGCTAACAACGCAAACGCTAACAACGCAAACGCTAACAACACAAACGCTAACAACGCAAACGCTAACAACGCAAACGCTAACAACACAAACGCTAACAACCCAAACGCTAACAACACAAACGCTAACAGCACAAACGTTAACAACACAAACGTTAACAACCCAACCGTCAACAAAACAACATATGATGACAACTCTAATATCGCCGACAACAGAAATACTTCAACCAGCAATACAACTAACGATGACAACATCGCTAACAACACCAGTAACAACAAGAAACAAGTCAATCCCTAAGATAGTCCAAACACCGTTAAGAAGATCACTTCGGCATAATAATCCATCAAGAAGAACCTAAGGATTGCTGCCACATCATCAGAGCCGATTTCTGAGGCAGAGGGGGAGTGTGTAGCGGCTATGAATATTTTATTATCATTATAATTATATTATCATTATATTATATATTACATTAACTACAATTTATGTTTTATTAAAATGCGAATCATTTAAGTTTATTTGTTCTGGAAATAACTGTCATTTTATTTTGAGCGTATGTCTTTTAATAGCTACTCTTGCATAGAGACAAAAAGCTTTGTATCTCGTGAGAGAAAATATCACTCATTGTTGTCACTCATTGCATATATTAATCTCCCACATTGTGAACTCAAGCTTATAATTTATTACATTACATGTTATTGTTTTTGTAAGAATATCACTCACAACTTGTGATTATACTCTCTAAGCTATGTAGTGATAACGGGATCAATAATTTGTTTTCTTGTTAAAATTTTGGCTTCATGCATAAGCAAATTTATAAGTTTGGTCATTCTTGATCTGGAAAGCAGCAAATTAGTCAAACCAGCGGAAAAAAACCAAATACTCTTTACTGCCTTAAGAATATACTAAAAAAATATTAAAAACTGTGGACGTAATTGGACGCTCGCCGTCTGTTACGACCCTTTTATAAAAGAGAAAAAGAGAAAGCTTAGACGACTTGGACGTCTCCGTCTAGTCTGTCTCGCTACATGTAATATAATTGGGGGAATTAATGATAAATCGTTGATTCCTACAATTTACTAAATTCTATATATTGTATCTCTATATATATGAAAATGCTCCGGAAAAGTCGGGAAATTGGAAAAATCTAAAATTGCTTTTTTGTGTGGAATTTTGTTTACAATTGTTACGAATGGCTTTTCGAATGGAAAAAAAGAAAAATTTTGTTGAAAAATTCCGGAAAAATTTTACATTTTTTTACGAAATTTTGCCGATTATCGTATTATTTGATAATTTTGGACGATGTAAGAGTGTAAAATTTCGTGTAATTATTCCGAAATGACTTTCCGAATGGAAAAATAGAAAAATTCTCGGTGGAAAACTCGAAAAATTCAGGAAAAACTCGACAAATTTGAATTTTTTCGGAAACATTTTGCACAACAAATTGAATTTTTGTATTACATTTTGTGTGTAATTATTCCGTTCTTTTCGGTTGGAAAAATAGAACATTTTGGTTATAAAAATATGGAAAAATTCCAAAAATTTAATTTTTTTTCGACGAAATTTTAAATTTTTTTTGTATGTTTTGATAATTTTGAATAATGTAAATGTGAGAAATTCCGTGAGAAAAATAGAAAAGTTCTTGGTGAAAAACTCGGAAAATTCCGGAAAAAATGTTGAATTTTTTCGACGAAATTTTTCGTTGTATCGCTGGATTTGATGATTTTAGACGACGTTAGGATGGAAAATTCGTTATGATGCTTGAAAAATTTCGGAACATGGTGAAATTTATTATGTTAAAAGACAAAACGCGAAATGGTCGAACAATTTCAAAATCTTCTGAAAAGCATAATGCATTGGTCCGATTATTCAAAACCGCATTGAATACAATGCATTATGACGTCCACAAAATCATTATCAGATCAGATAAAAGACCCTCTGGATGTCATTTAAGATAACTCAAGCTCCCACTATAAATTAAGTCGCAGTGGTGATTGTTGGGGAGAATGTGGAATCACGCAATATTGTTTTTAAGTTTCGGGATGGTGGACAAGTGATTCACTTCAATGCCCGTTGATGTCCTGTGGTGGAGAAGATGGCTATCACCTCAATTAAAAGTTGGTTAATAGAACGAAAGGTTTGTTTACGAGTCATCAGTTCTTTTTTATTATCGCTTTAAGTTCGAATTCGTATTTAAGGAGAATAAGCGAATAAAATGTTTAGCTCACAAGATGTTGACAATCATCTGTTAAGATATCGCCGTTTATTTAAACAGTACCGCGTTGACATAAACGTCGAGGTCGAAACGGAGCGTCTCAATTTTATTAGTTTCAATCAGTCGCCACACTTCGAGAATCTCGCCAACAACTGTTTCTGCTCCAGCGAATTCGTAAATTGTTTGCGATCATCATAGCCACATTGCATCTGGCGAACCCGAGCGCATTGTAGGACAAATAAAAGGACGATATGGCTGACGACTTTTGCACAGAGTTCGCACGACAACATCCAATTCCAATCTTGAAATTATCTTCTGATCAAAGACATGTACGTGCTAATGTGCGGCAGTCTACTGTCGAAATTGGGAAATCGTTCGATGCATGAGGCATTCAATCGCGAATTGCAAGACTTTGATCGAGTTGAGATGACTGAAGGAGTCCGAACAAATGTGCCGCCCTTAAATGCCGAGAAAACGAACGTGTACGATTCGCTGATGAAGGTTGTTGACGATAGAACGGAAGTCATTTACTTTCTTGATGATCCCGGTGGGACAGGCAAGACATTCGAAATTTCTTTGATTCTGGCAATAATTCGGTCAAGATTGCAATTGAGTTAGCTGTTGCATCCTCTGGTATTGCTTTCATATTGTTGAAAGGCGGTCGAACTGCAGATTCCGCTTTCTTCTCACGGTTGACAAGCCAACATGTAGCAAAAATATTGCGAGAATGCTAAATCATTATTTGGAATGAATGCACGATGGCGCATAAACGATCATTGGAGGCAGATGACCGAACGACGAATAATTTTCGAGGTGATTTAAACAGAATGAGGCGACCAACTATTCGACAGAATTTTTTAACTCTCTAGATGTGCCAGAAAATTCGACGCATAATTTGCAGCTGAAGGTGGGATCGATCATGATCACTTTGCGGAATCTGAATCATCAGAAATTGTAATTAAAGCGACGATCATCAAGGGCAAATTCAAAGGAGAGGAAGCTCTTATCCCTCGAATTTCTATTATTCCAACCGATCTTCCCTTCCAATTCAAGCAAATCCAACTCCCCATTCGATTGGTATTTGCGATAACAATCAATAAATCGTAAGGCCAATCGTTGGAAATTTGTGGAATCAACCTCGAATTTCCCTGCTTTTCACACGGTTAGCTTTGCGCAAACAGTCTTCATTGTTTGTTTTTACGCCGGAAACAAATCGAAAAACATTGTATATCAGATCGCTCTTCACAGATTTCGATTAAATTCAAGTATTCATATTATGAAGGCGTTACCTTAGGAGCGAGACGAAGTTTGCCGGGTCCAAAGTTGTATGGCTGAACAACGTTTGCTGCTAGTATTGCAATTATTTTGCAATTTTGCCCCTGCTAGACACATATTATAAGGTCATACAATTAAATTTTACAGAGCAAAAAAATCATCAAGCTCACGTATAGCATTTTTGATTTAACCAAAAAGTCTTTTTGTGCAGCCTGATCCAAACCAATCGCCTTATGGCGATAATCTTAGAGTCTGTGATTGTCTGACAGTGTACATTTTTTTATTAAAAATTTACTCAATTTATTGTTGCTGCTGGAAATAGTTTTTATTTTTCTTATGGCTTCATTTGGCTTAGAAAAGAACAAAAAAGGACATTCAACCGCAGAAGAAGGATATATGTACAACAATTTTTACATACGAATGCAATACCCAAACAACAATGAATTTCTTTCGCTTTTGTCTAAACAACTCAACCGCGAAATATGCATTTTTTTCTGTAGAATACAGTTAAATTAAAAAATTCCGAAATAAACAATCCCCTTCTCCAACTCTGCCTCATTACGTTACCCAATGTACCAAGCACGGGCACTAATGAAACAAATAAATAAGAAATGTAGCTACAAAAGAAAGAAAATCCGTTTGAAAAAAAAAATGAAAACAGGACAAATTAACTAAAAAAATAACTCATTAAGTTGGTTGCAGGACATTCCTGTGAGAAAAAGGACAACATTATGTGTTGGCGAGTATGTGAGCGGGTATTTTTAATTTTCTCACATGTTACAATGCAATGTTGGCCCATCATCCCACTCGGACTCAATGCCTTCCTCAAAGACATAAGTTGTTGCACATTTGGGTAGTGAAAATTACACTGTTGCACGAGTTTGTTATCAACACACGTATACACACACCCGCACACATATACCCTAAAAGTATGCAATGCATTCACTAAATCACGCTTGCGGCCACTAAAAATGCAATCTTTGCTTAAGCATTTCTGGTCACTCTCAGCGCAATTGGGTGTTGCATGATGCATGCAACTGTAGCAAAACGTCTGCCGTCCCTTTTCAAATTGCCTATTTCCGATTATTTTTCAGGCATCTAAAGATTTGTGGCATTACCAGAGGGAGTAAGGGTTGACAATACAACATCTGGGGGCTATGGTCATTAGTGCATTTTGCCGCTTTTGATTGCATATAACAATACAATGTGGTATGAAAGCTCACTTCAGCTGTTTGCCGAATAAAAACATTTAATTTTTTTACGCTAATCACGTTGTAGTTTTTGTATACAACATATTGTAAATCAAGTTAAGTATATGCAAACACCTTAGATATACCATTGATCAAACACTACTGCAGTGATTCGTTAATATAATATGTAAACACAAATGATTGATGAAAAGTTGTAATGATTTTCTCTTTTCATTTAAATAACCAGCAAATACATGAGGTCATAATCAACAAGTTACTATGAAACATTGACAGTATGAGCCACTTCACAGTACACAAATATGCTCGACGGTAGGAGTAGAGATAGCTTATACAAGTTTCTAATTACCAATATGTTACTAGAAAACATTTATTCGACGACTTATGAATGTTGGTAATTTCCCAACCTTATTTGTTTAATTTTATCTTTTCTACTCGTAACTGATAAATCGTGCGAAATATCTTTACAGTCCTATTTTCTATTTTTCTGCGAAACATATATTTACCCTATCCGCCACAATTCAAAATGAATATTAATATAATGTATGAATGAATATTAATATATCGTTTAAAACAATTTTGCATTTATATGGCAAATAGCGGGGCTGAAGTGCAGCAAATGGGGCGGGAGCCCGATTAAAAAAAAAAATATGCCATTGTCTTCGTCTTGGCGCTCAGGCCCATGGGGCCCGGGGGTCAAAAAAAGGGGCCCCTTTCGGTTCTATGATGACCCCCCATGTGCGTGCCCCCCATCGCATTCGCCACTATTCAAAATGGCTGAAGTGCAGAAAATGGGGCGGGAGCCCGATTAAAAAAAAATATGCCATTGTCTTCGTCTTGGTCCCCAAACATCGAAATGGTAGGTCAAAGTTGACGCTCAGGCCCATGGAGCCCTTGTTCAAGTCAAGGAAACTCTTTACGGCGTATGCGGCGGGGGGTGTGCCCCATAATGTGTTCAAGACAAGAAAACTAATTACGGCGTATGCGGCGGGGGGCGTGCTCCCCACCGCATTCGTCTTGGACCCCCCAAAATGTTGACGACCACCGCAAACGAATTAAGGACCATGATTTAAGGATATGCACCTGGAATGTTAGAACACTGTATAGACCACGTGCCTCCATCCAACTGGCGGAAGTCCTCGAAGAATACAAGGCTGACATAACCGCTTTAAAGGAAATCCGGTGGACGGGACACGGGTGCTCGCGCATGGAGACGTGCGACATCTACTATAGTGGCCATGCGGACAAGCACGCGTTTGGATGTGGATTTGTGGTTGGCAAGAGATTGCGACACCTAGTCTCAAGGTTCAACCCGGTGTGTGAACGTATAGCCACCATAAGAGTCAAAACAAAGTTTTTCCACATAACACTTATATGTGCCCATGCTCCAACAGAAGAGAAAAGCGATGAGGACAAAGACGAGTTCAACGAGAGCCTAGAAAATGTATATGACCGTAGCCCGAGCCATGACTTTAAAGTTGTACTAGGCGATTTTAATGCTAAAATAGGCAGGGAAACCGCATTTGAGCCTACCATCGGAAAATTCAGTCTGCACCGCAGATTGATTTCTCTGCGGCAAGAAATATGGTAGTTAGCAGCACTAGATTTGATCATAAAAATATTCATAAGGCAACATGGTTATCTCCAGATCAATTGACGAGGAATCAGATTGATTATGTGGTAGTCGATGGAAGGCACGCATCGAGTGTTCTGGACGTACGTGTGATTAGGGGTGCGAACATTGACTACGATCACTTCCTTACCGCAGTAAAGGTACGCACAAGGCTAAGCATGGCGAAAAACGTACGTAACCAGGCACAACGAAAGCTGGACATCGGTAAACTGCGGACCACAGAGGTTGCAAACGCCTACTCCAACCACCTAACTGAACTGCTGCGGAATACTCCAACCCCTGACAATATAACCTCGCAGTGGCAAAATATAGCCAACTCCTTAGAACTGGCTGCGAGAAGCGTACTTGGGTACTCAAAGCCGTCTCAAGAAGATGCCTGGTACGATGAGCTGTTCGTGAACGGCACAGGGAGAAGAGACGACAAGCAACTCGTCTTTTTAGAAGAAAAAAGAAGGAGCTGAAGAAGAGGCAGGATGAGTGCACTGAGTTGCTCCGAAGTAGAGGGGAAGCCCGAAAATTCTACAAGAGAGTTAAAGCGAGAATGCGTGGAACAGGGTTGCCCTCCTGCAAGGACAGCGATGGTCAGCTCGTGACGGACCCGGATACCGTTCTGAAGATATGGAGAGATCACTTTAGAAATTTACTGGATACTGACACCACTCCAGAAGACCCCGTTCCAATCCATGACGATGGTATTAACTGTCCACCTCCGAGCCAGAGCGAGATACGTATGGCCATCTCCCGCCTTAAAAACGACAAAGCTGCTGGGGCCGATGGTCTCCCTGCTGAATTGTTTAAGGCTGGCGGGGAGGAGCTGATTAGGAGCATGCATCAGCTCATGGAGAACATCTGGCAAGAGGAGAGCATGCCCGGGGATTGGAGTCTCAGTCTGTTATGTCCCATATACAAGAAAGAAGATCGTAGTGAATGTATGAACTACCGTGGAATAAGCCTATTACCAATTGCGTACAAGGTCCTTTCAAGCATATTGTGTGAAATTGTAGAAAAACTCATTGGACCATATCAGTGCGGCTTTAGATCTGGCAAATCTACGACGGATCAAATATTCACCTTACGACAAATCCTGGAAAAAACCCATGAAAAGCAGATCGACACCTACCACCTCTTTGTCGACTACAAATCTGCCTTCGACTCTCCGATAAGGAATAGGCTTTATGAGGACATGTCTGAGTTTGGTATGACTGCAAAGCTGATTCGACTTTGCAAATGTACCTTAGACAACACCAAATCCTCGGTTAAGATTGGTAAGGATCAGTCTGAACCATTCAATACGGAAAGAGGTCTCAGGCAGGGCGATAGCCTGTCCTGTACACTATTTAATATAGTTAGGGAGAAGGTGATGAGAAAGGCTGGTGTCAACATGTCTGGCACCATATTCCACAAGAGCCACATGCCACTAGCCTATGCCGATGATATAGACATCATTGGCCGAAATCTGCGGGATGTTACAGCAGTTTTGTCATCACTAGAAAAGGAGTCAGCAAAAATGGGTTTAGCGGTCAACGAGGACAAATCAAAAATAATGATTTCGACGAACAAAGAGTCCTCTCGGTGGGGACGCACCGTGAACGTTGACAATTATTGTTTTGAGGTAGTCGACGAATTTACCTACCTCGGATCTTCCGTCAACAAGATGAATAATGTCAGCCAAGAAATTAAACGGAGAATAGTGCTAGCCAATAGATGTTTCTACGGACTTCGGCAGCACTTTAGTAACACCACCTTACCTCGGGATACTAAGAAACAGCTATACCAGGTGCTTATTTTACCCGTTCTGTTGTATGCTGCCGAATCATGGGTGCTTACGGTGCAACGGACGTAAAACCTGAAAGTATTCGAGAGAAAAGTACTCCGTAAAATATATGCACCTATCTCTGTCGACGGCGGGTTTCGCCATCGGATGAACCATGAGCTGTATGATCTTTACTACGTCATCGACGTAGCTAAAAGAGTCCGAATACAACGACTTCGTTGGCTGGGACATGTTGCCAGAATGGATGTAAATGCTCCAGCGAGAAAGGTGTTTGAAGGCGAAACTGAAGGACGGCGCAGAGCAGGGAGACCCAAATTCCGTTGGAAGGACCAAGTGGTAGGCGACGTGTGCTATCTGGTAGTATTAACTGGAGAACACCCGCAGAAGACCGAAGCGTGTGTAATTCTTTAATACTTCAGGCCTCAATTTTATGAACCACGTTCGTAAGTTGTAATAGGCCACTTAAGTAAGTAAGTAGTAATAGCGTCAGTTAAAGGAACTGGAGTACGAATGTATAAAGAAATCTGGTTACAAGTACGCAGAATGGGCTTCATATATGTAGAGAATATTTTCACCAATTGCTGGTTTCGAAAGGCAGCGCACGTGATGGTTTTACGACAGTTCTCGACAGATATTAATAAAACCGACGTGGTAGGAAGATCTGAAACTTCACGTTGAAGTGACTATCAACCATTAGTTAAAGGATTAACTTATTAATTTCGAGATATCTTGGTGGAATCGGTCAATTTGTGATTTTTGAAAAACCACAATATAACTATACAACGAAAATGCATACAAAAGTAATTTTATTTCTGTAAGTACATAAAATTTAAGTCTTATTTTATCCTTGATTGAACGCGGTTCTACTCCCACAAAATGATAAGTCTTTGAAAATTTTACAATAGCCAAAATTTTAGCTGGGTTGGACAAAACTTCAACACCGATTTTTACAACCACCATAGTGGACGCTAAAAGAAATGTTATTTTTTCCCGATTCGTTGCCAACATTTCTAAAAGGATAGTAGTTGATTTCAACTTAACTTAAAATTGCTAATTAAAAATACTGATAAACTACGAGACCCATTAATTAATTCGCAGAATAACTGCCATAACTACTTCTCTTGTAAAAGTGTGATTTAAGACACGTTTTCTCCCAATAGACGTAAATTCAGTGATGTTATTTAACATGTAAAGAAATGTTAAACGAAATTTTGTTCAATAACTTACTTGCTTCTAAATACTTTTTCACACTTATCGCATTGAAATGTTTTTTTTGCAGCTGCAGTACCCTTTATATCCTTCTTTTTTACTGGTTTCTTTGCAGTGTTATCAGCATCAGTCAATTTGGGCTTATTGCCATGAATCTTACTCTTATGATCTTTGAGATTATAAGGTCGCGAAAAAGTTGCTTCACAAATCTCGCATTTGAAAATTTTCTCATTTGTATGTTGGCGCAGGTGACAACGCAAAGAGTGCTTGCGGAATGATTTTTCGCATAAGGGACATTTGATAAGCTGGTTCTTTCCAACATTCCCATGGGAGTGGAAGATGCGATGATATAATATTTCCGATTCATATGGTGCTCTGAAATGAAACATACGTAGCTCAGAAAATATTATAAGGAATATTTAATGAAAGTACTCTTACTTAAAGTCACACAAGTCACACTTTCTCAGGGTCTCGGAATCGGTCTTATGTTTCTTTACAGAGTCACTAACAGCAGTTGTTTCGTCATCTTTTGTTGCAGCAGTCGGTTTACATTTTCTTGAGTGCTGCCCAAGTTCTTGGGCTGTTACAAATTTCTTACCACAGCTCATGCACTGTGACAGCGAGTGGTCTTTCTCCCGATGTTCTTTCAATTCCTCCCTTGACTTAAAAACCTGCTGACAGTCAATGCATTCAACAGTTTTCTGGACTTTGACAGGTTTTGGTGAGAGGCATCTTCTTTTGGCTTCTTGACTGGTACAAGGTTGCTCATGCTGAGGGATATCCACTTTAATTGCAGCTTTACATACAGACGTTGTAGTCGGAGGGATATTCACTTTAATTGCAGCTTTACACACAGACTTGGTATGCTGAGGGATATCCACTTTAATTGCAGCTTTACATACAGATTTTGTATTTTCTAATCGTATGTGAGCTCTACAAAATGAATAGATATAAACATTTATAACTAATTTTGTAATTGAAATTTTTAAGTTATCAATTGATGAAAGCTTTAAATAATTAAGCTCGAGGTAATTTTCTTCTTTTTTATTATTATTGTAACTATGTAAGGAAAGCTCATGAAAAAAATTAAAAAAAAAATTTTAAATTTAAAATGTTTTTTAAAATAATTTGGAAGCACCAGATTTTCAAATGAAATGGAAAAATAATGAACAGTGAAAACTGCTTAACCCTGCAGAAGAAGGTAGAGGCATTGACGCCTAATGAGTGGTGCTATACTGGAATAAAGGCCAGTAGTCGCAACAGATACGATTTATAGACGGGTGGCAAGTACTGGAAGAGTAGTCGCAAATGCTGAATTAGTTTTTTGAACTTGCCCTGTAGAAGCATTGACGTCTAACGAGTGGTGATATACTGGAATAAAAGCCAGTAGTCGCAACGGATACGCTTTATAGACGTGTGGCAAGTACTGGTAGAGTAGTCGCAAATGCTGAAATAGCGAGTAGTGGTTTTCGTATGACAGTCCAATGTTAAAATCGTCACTTGAAAGCATTAACTGGGAAATGAAGAGCGACTAGTCGGTATCGCTTTGGGGCTAGTGGAAGAGTACTTCTGCAGCACTACTTTCTTCTGAAGGGAACTAGCACAGTTAAACTTTGGTGGTTTGATATAAGGTGATGTTTATTAATTGTTCGTCTAGCCCAAAGAAACACATGTGGCGTGCATAATTCTTCGTTTTATTTTCAAGCTGACACTGATGTTTTCGTCCATCTCAGATCCAAGCTAGATGAATGTATTCACTACCTCAAAGCAATAGTTCTCGACGTTCACGCTGTGTCACCAACGGGGGACATTTCGTTCGAAGATACCATTAACTTCGTCTTGTCCTCATTCACTGCCAAACCCATTTTTGCTGACTCCCTTTCCAGAGATGAGAAGACAGCTGTTACCTATCGCATCGTCCGACTGATAATGTCGATAACATCGGCATATGCGAGTATGATGTGGCTTTGATTAAATATGTTGCCAAACATGTTCATCCATCACTATGTTAAAATTAATGCATGACAAACCATCAACCTAGCGCAGATAGATCCTTTCAAACCGAACACAGGATTCGGATATTAGGGTACACAGACAGAGACGGATTATCTTTGCAGGGACACAGAACTCAGACATGGATTCGTATAGTCAGTTCCTGATGGAACTTTCGAAGGCTGCCCTGTAGTCGACAAAGAGGTGGTAAGTGTCGATTTGCTTTTCATGGGGTTTTTTCAGAATTTGCCGGAGTGTATAATCTGATTCGTCGTGAATTGGCATTTTCACAATTATCTTTAGACGTTCACACAATATGCTAGAGGTGACCTTATACGCAAGTAGTACGGTAGTTTTTACACTCACTACGGCCACCTGTTTTGTAGATAGGACGCAGTACATTGAAGCCAAAAAATGTATATGAGCTGTCGCATGCTTAAAAAAGCACATCTCCACCCACCTTAAACAACTCGCTGAAAGACCATCATTCCCAGTGGCTTTATAGTTCTTTAGTTAGGCGGATTCCCACATAAAGGTATCCACAAGGCAACCCGGATCAAAATACAAGAAATCAGATTGATCACGTATAAGGCATGTCTTAAGCCTTATGGACGGTCGTGTGATGCGTGGTGCAAATATTGACTCAAAATATTGACTTAAAAAGTGCTAAAAACCAAACGCAAAGGAAGCTAGATATTATAAAACTGCATACCACCGAGGTAGCCAATGCCTAATACAACCAACTCTCTCAATTGCTTCAAACAAACTCTCCTAGTTCTGACGTTTCCGATACACTGTAGAAAATGATGCTGCATACAAGACAAAACTGCAGCCAATGGCAACGTGTGCGCTAACGGAGCGTTATAATGAGAAAAGAAGGGGATGAAACGCCTGTTCATGCGGAAACGCTTCTGTTAAAGAAAAGAGAGGGCCAGGATATCAAAAACTACTGTGATTACAAATGCAATTCCTATACTGTAATATGAGAATTAAGGTCTTGTGTATAGGAAGACTAATAAATTACAAATTACATTACGAATGTTCTTCCAAAAGGTAAAAAGCAAAGGTTTTGTAAAGCCAGAGACTAAAATCTGGACAAGGACACTCAGAGTGTGCTGACTAAAGCACATTCTGGCGAATTTGATTGAACTTTATTAGTAAAGCCACACTTTATGTATTCACAATAAGACAAATCCTGGAGAAGACCCAATAAATGCAGATCGACACCTACCATCTGTTCATCGACTACAAAGCTGCATTCGACAGTCCGATACGACGGAAATTCTGCGCTACGGCGCGCAAAAAACCGAAGCGAATGGAATTCTTTTGTACGTGCGGCTACTGATAGATGGATTTATGTTGCTGCTGCCAACTAAGAATAAAATGGCGGTTTTCATCTCAGCTTGGATCGGAGGAAGAAATGTGATGTTATGGTTCCGGATTGATACAGGGTCTTAAGCAATCGAGTTTTCAAACATCTATAGGCTGCAGAAGTGATCCTTCCATATTCTCAGTCAGTCAGTTTTCTTGGCGTCAGTAAAGTGAAGACCATCCTTGTCTTTACAGGAGGGAAGACCTGTTCCATGTACCCTACCATTTATCTTCTTGTATAATTTTCGGGCTTCACTTGTATTTTTCAATGCAAATATTATTATGTTTCTTCAGCTCTCGTTTTTTTCCCGCCTCTTCTCCCTGTATTTTTCATGGACAGGTCGCGTTTCCATTGGCTACAGTTTGGCCCTGTATGCAGCATCTTGATCCCGGGTGACATTGCGGCATTCGCCATTGTACGGGGTATTATCGTTTCAGAGCTTTACATACCCCAGTATCGATCGCGCAATCCTTTCCCTCGAGTGGGCAATATATTGTCATTGCGCGCTTTTATTTTCGAAAGTTGGAGCATCTCTGTGCCTGACTACACAGGGCTTTGCCCTGTTAAGCCTAGTACGCACCTTCACTGCTTTGTGGTGGTGATACGAGTTAATGTTCGCACCCCTGATTACTCGTACGTCTAATACAATTAACGCGTGCTTTCCATCGATTACCACGTGATTTATTTGATTACTCTTAAGTTGATCGGGAGATATCCAGATTGCCTTGTGAATGTTATTGTGGTTTTATCGTGTGCTGTTAATTACTACGTTCCTTGGTGCAGATAAATCAATTAGTCTGATTTCGTTTGGCAATGTGTCTGTATGCAGACTTAATTTTGCGACTGTTGGGCTAAAGACCTTCTCCCGGCCAACTTTGTCATTAAAATCTCCCAGCACAATTTTAACATCACAGCCCGGGTCATATGTTTCTTCAAGTCGGATAAAGAATTCGTCTTTGACCTCGTCAATATTTTCCTCCTTCGGAGCATGAGCACATATCAGCAAGATGTAGAAACATTTTGCTTTCACTTTTATGGTGGCGATTCGTTAACTGACAAGAGTGAACCTAGAGACCAGGTGTCTTAGTCTCTTGCTGACCGCAGATTCACAACCATACGCCTCATCCGCTAGCACCAATATCCAGTCCACCGGTTTTCCTGTATAATAGGAATGTCAGCCTTATACTCTACGCCATTCGAATTGAGGCACTTGGTCTGTATATAGCTCTAACATTTCATGTGCATATTCTCAAATCATGGTCCTTATAACGTTTGCAGGTCATCAACATTTTGGGAGCAAGTCCAGACCACCTGGTTGCGCATTTTATTCCTACTGCCAGGATTTATTTCTTTCTGAGACAGATACTAACCCAGGAGCCGCCCAATATAACAGACGCTATGGATTTTTTGTCTGACTAGGGGAACCTCGGAGACATCACCCTACTATTTGTACCTATCTGTCTCTGATCCAGAAATGCGAGTCACTGATGAAATCGGTGGAGAAGATCTTTCTTAATCGTTGCGGCACAAGATGCATTGTTTCCTTAAAAAGTCAAATGAACGACGAAAACAATCGGGTGGGAATACGGAAGGCCTTAACAGGGGTTTGTCAAGGCCTAGACGTCAGACGACAGCCTGAACAGTATTCCGGCCATTACGACGCGGAATGTCAACGTTCTTTTAAGTGGCACGAATGATAGTCCAGACACACTCAACGATCTTTGAGTTATCGTTGATGATGTTAGCCATGGGAGGCGGATCATTGGACATCATCTTCAGGTCGGGTTTTTGGCATCCAACTTGATGCGGCACTCTACCTGGGGAGCTTTGATCGAGTTGACTGCTTTCGTTATAAGTTAATGTCAGGCTAATGTCAAACCGAAAGATCGTGGGTCGCACTTTTAAGCGAAAGTGAGTTTTAAAAGGCTACTTTTTTCCCTATGCTTTTGTGAATAAGATGGTTTCCTCTTTTATTTTTATAATAGATTTACACGCAAAGAATTTACTGTATACTGTACTTACGTTTTTTTCTTCGCAACCGCAACTTTTATCAATTTTTCCTTTTTCTCTTTTTTATCTTTTACCTCGAGACCTGCTGCCCTTTGCTTATGGTCCAAGGTTTTGCGATGCCTCCTAGCCTGACAAGGACTAGTGAATTCCATACAACAAATTGAACAGAAATACTTTGAGATCGAATGTATAAATTTCTCGTGACGTTGCAATGCGATTTTTGAAGACAAAACTTCCGGACATGTTAGGCATCTAAACTTCGACTGATATGTGTCTGAAGCTGTGCTCGTTATGGACACAGTCGAATGCTGTTGGCGTATGTGAACGGCAAGTTGAAAATTATAACGAAACCCGGAACCACATTTTGGACAATCGATGCTCAGGCGCTTGCTGATACATATGGGCACAGAGCGGTTTATGGCCAGCAGAACTTCCTTATGCTCTGGACCAGACAGATGGCGTCTCATTTGATTGTTGTCTTCACACTCAAATTGGCAAAAGGAACACCAAAAACGCCCTGGACCTTCGGAAGCATCCAAGTGAGAAGCTGAATTCCAATGCAGTAGAAACATTTCCTCGGTGTTGGCATAAAATCGACAAGGACGACATTGAAATGGGGATTGCAACACGATCGAATGTATATTATCTAAGATCATGTGTAACGAGAGTGCAGGATGCATCTGCATACGACGATAGTGGTAATGGGATATCAAGTGCTTTCCAATCAAATGTCGGGACATTGTGTGTTTGCACAGACTGCACTTTAAATAGGTTAGACGTCTTTTTCTCTTTTTACGATTGTTAGTTGCTGTAACCGGCTGAAGTTTAATAGCTTCTAGTACGAAGATCTTGTTGATGTCATGCTTTGACATTTCCTTAAGGACGGCCTTTTCCAGCTGTGTTTCAGGTTCGGATCGTTTAAGGTGGTAGCTGGTTTTTAAATGGTTCTCATAGATTGTCTTACTTTTCAGCTTGCGACAGCAAATGTTGCACCAGTAATCCTGGTTAGTGGTGAGTTTACCGAGCCCCACGACTTCCTTGTACTCCAATCTTTGCAACTTGGTACCGGGTATCCATTTACCTTTTGTATGATCCGAAGGAGGATGCTGCCCTTCGTTGGTTTCAGTGTCATCCATGTGATCATCCCAGTTAGGGGAGAGTATAGAGACTTGTGACGGAGTGATTCTGAGATTTGGTCTATTCTCTGGTTTCCACTTGCCGCCCGTGTGGGAGACAGGCACTACGGGTGGGGAATTGGTCACTAGTGGCAGCTTCCACTTTCCTCCAGTAGCATGACCATCCGCAATGGGATCATAATCCTCGTCATCGTCATCGATGTCTACTTCCAAATCATCCTCATCGTCGTCGTCGGAAAGGTCAGGAGATCCATGTTCAAATTTCAGGGGTTTAAATATTGTTTCATACGGCTTTTTTGTTTCTCCCATATCATTTACAGCCTTAAGAAGTTTGTCACTTCCGTGCTGTGAATTGCCTGCCGTTTGGTTGCCTATCCATGATTCCACGCCATGCGTTGTCTGGTCTTGCTGCAGAGATTTCTGCCTTTGCAGTTGTGAGACTTGGCTGGACGCGCCAGTCTTCCCTCCAGTTTGCGAGGGAACATGATGGCTCACCGAAGACTGTACACTTTGCAACTGAAGTGAGGAAAAGAAAACATCAGCTCCTAATTCATAAGCTAGATCGTAGTTGTCTCCCAAATTTTTGGAGGTCTTTCCTCCATGGCTGGATGCTATGGGCGGTTCGGGTTCATTGAAGCTGAATGGTTCATAGCTTATAGCTGGTGTTACTTCCGTGGGACGACGTTGTGCGGAGTCGGTGGATTCAGAAGTGACGCGTTTAGCTGGATTAGTTATTGCCGAATTTTTGTTGCAATTTTCTTTACGATGACGAATATAATTCTCTAAGCCGACAATAGTTTCACGGCATTTAATGCACAGATGAGTATCGTCAATATCGGCATCCATTTAGTTCTGTAATCTGAAATAGACGGCAATAAACATATTAAATAATTTAGGTAAATACATGTTTGATGTGGATAACAGAAAATATTGCAGCTAAACAAATAAATCAGATGTATTCCTATATATTGTACACGAGACTAAAAACAATTTCTTTCATTTCGTTTATTTAAAGCATCTAAGAACAATTCTATGGAATTACAACACACCTATTTAAAGTCCTCCCACCAATGATCTTAAGGTCCTACTAAATTGTATCTCTTTGGTCTGACATATCACATATGTGCTATCAAACTTCGATGTACCTCCATATATCTCTCACATCATCGGTAGTATGTAGATGTTGTATATTATCTCCAAACGATGATAACAAAAATTTATATCAAATTTATTAACAACGTGATCAGGCAAATTCATTTCAATTCACAGACCTGTATACAACAAAACAAATCTATGAAGCCACATGCACGAGTACGAGTACCTATGTGTGTAGAGGCAATCATGTTGTTTAATTGCACATAGATTACGCGATGCATTTCAAAGATATGACCGGGCCAGTATATGTGACCATTGCGTCCAACGCCCCAGACAATATCAAACGGTCCCGTATGAGAGTGCGCGTGGTAAGCGCATAGATCTGAAAACATATCTAATCATGTGCGTAAAATATACGATTATAACATTTCACAAAGTAACAAAAAAAAACGGAAAAAAAAATAATAATAACAATAAAAGCGGCCTCTTCTCCCTTGGGACTACGACGAAACAAAATTTGCGCTAAAAATCATCTACTGATTCATGGGCAGTTCCAGCAACAAGAAGAGCATCAGTGTTGCATAAACGCAGCAACTGCGACAACTATATTTCTGACGTATAAAGTATGGGAAGGATGTCGGTTACATCGTTGCTGAATGCGAAATGGTTTTTGGGCTAAAAGTTGCTCTCAGCTTAACTGGTTTCGATTGGGGTTTTGGCTGAGAGGAAATTTATTAAGGATTGACTCATTGGGGTAATATTCATAATTTAAGACATTCTATTCAACCAATCAATATTAATGAGGCAGTGTGTAGTGGCAAGAGCGGGTTGTGGTCGACCGAAGGCATTGTTCTGAACAATGTTTAATGGATGAACGGATGTGAAATGGATGATTCAGATTGCAAAAATCTGCACTCAGGCGGGCCATTAAACAATGTCTGTATTACCTACAGATGGACACATGTTCTCAGCATAGGTATTCTTATTGACATTTCATTTAGAATATAAAAAAGAATATTTATTTTTCGATGAAATGCAATAGATTTTTTTACGAAAGTTTGGGAAAATTCTAATGCCTAACAATAATTTAATTTTAAGCAGTTAGTGTATAGAAAAAGTTATATAAATTAAAGTAAAAGTTTAAATTGCTTTTTTTAAAATTGGTTTAAAAGCACAGCGGGTAAATATTAAAATATTGAAAATTATTTTACAACAATATCAGGTTATCTAGTTTATCAGCAACAAGAGACATTTTTTATAAATTTACAAGCGCATCGGTCTTTTGCGCTTCGTAGACTTTTCATCACACCAAGCTTAGATAACAGCACTTTCACTTGGTCCATTCAACCTAGTTTTGGTGGCCAAAGACTTTTCGACCTGCAGCATTTTCATCCATTCGTACTACATGTCCGAGACAGCTCATTCGATCTATTTGAACACGCTTGACTACGTCGATGTCGTTATACAGCTCATGTTACGATAATGGTTCAAAATATGTTGCGAAGTATTTTTAGACAATTCTATTCAGTCGTTGATGACTAGTGTGATTTCAACCAGTGTTGCCAAGTCTTGGACATTGAAAAGCACTATGAACCATTAAAAAAAGCGTTGATTCGGGTAAAAAACTACCTCAAAACGGGTAAAAAACCACTGCGCTTTTAAATTAATTTTTTAACTCAAAATTATATGTTTACATTTAAAGCTATTAATTTTATATTAATAAAGAACAATAAAAATAATATGTATAAAACATGAATTATATAACATTCTTCTTAACAGTTTTTTGTACATTTGGACTCACAAAAAAATTTAAATACAAGCATTTCACTCTCGTCATCGCAGTCATTCGCCCACAAAACAGTTTAAATAAAATAATTAGATTTTTTATAGCATTCACTTGAAGTGATTTTGCTATAAACACTTGAAGGAAGTTTGCAATTATTGCAGCAAGATTTTTCTATTTTAATTCCATATTTGATTTTGGATTTAAAAAAATTCATTAGCTGAACGTTCTTTCCACTTCTGCATTATAATATGGAAAAGATAATAATTGTAAAACGAAACTAAACAATTCTGCAAAAGGGCGCTCATTTACCGAATTTTTAAAATTATAAACTTCAAACCAAAATGTATCAGTGCTTTCAGGACATTGCCATTTGTGAAGGTTTACGTTTTCTAGGCTTGTTTCCATTATTTCCATATATTTGGATCATGTATTTCATGTTGGGTTTCTTTAAAAATATTACTTACACTAAATAATGATTTATTTTTTAATAACTAGACTTTTCGAAGTTATAACCCAAGTAGCAAAAACGATTGTATGATTGTCTATATCACCTTTTATGTAGTCAAAATTATCACAAGGTATGATAATTTTATTTGTTAGGCCTCTGATGAAGTCATATAAATCGTTATACAACCTAACATGACCAGCATTAACGGCTTCGAACGCTAAGTTAACTTACTGGACGTCACCCAAGATTGAATCCAGATATAACAAATATACATAATTAATATTATCATTATACATATCTCAAAACATATTTGTTACAAAGGAACAATCAGCTGTTGCTTTCAAATGTATGTTTAACTCGAGCCCCATTTTTAAAATTACATTAACAGCCTTTTCAATCGACAACCACCTGGTATTTGCCATCATTGGAATCTTTTGTGGGTAGGAACTATCATCAATTATCAATTTAAAAATTTTTGCATAAGCCTTTTGTCTCATAGGAGAATGGCTTAACCAATTGTGGGTTTCTTTCACAAGGAACTCCAATTTATTTGGAAAACTCTTTCTGTAGCGGCGCACACAGCTAATTAAAGCGAGTGGCACACGCAACGAAGCAAGACAAGGTTCTTTAAATTATACTTGAGTTTTATATTTTGGTACAAACCGTTATTAGCACCAGTCATCACTGCAGCGTTATTGGTGCTGAAAGCCACTAAATATTTAAAATCCAATTTAAAAATATTTAGGAGTCGCTCCAACGCTTTAAGTAATTCATCAACCGTACCTCCATTTAAATCAATTATATCAAAAATGTAGTAATAAAAGTATTCCTTTGATGGCTAAAATACCGCACTACGACTCCTAGCAATTTTTCGACAGATATGTCCGTTCCTTCATCTAATATCAGACTGAAGGCATTGCCTTTCAATTCTGCTGCAAGCTTGTCCATGAAGAAAGGATCTATTACATTTGTTATTATGTTGGAACATTTTCTGCGATGTAATTTAAATGGTACAATTATTTTTGAATTAACAGTGATGGTACACAGAAAAAATAACTTTGTGTTATTATACCCAAGAGATGAAACGCACCAAAAGCACTGGAAATAAATTCCAAAAGCACCATTATTAATTTTTTTTCGGTTAACGGGTATGAAGAAACAAAAAGGGTTTGGGAGAGTCAAAAAAGCACCAAAAAAAGTGCTTTAAGCACCAAAATGGCAACACTGATTTCAACTATTTCAGATATGCTGCATTCGGGAACGAGCAAAGTACGAGAGTGTTCCCTTCATATTTGAAGCACACTCCGAGTGCCCGTGACCAGATTTCCATCCCTGTCCTTTTAGGGGGGAATCTCTGTTCCAAAACATTTACTCTTTACGTTTTGGTAGAACTTTCGGGCTTTACCTCTATTCTGCCACTGTGTGCCCGGGAACATTGTAATTAGTCAGGTTTTTTTTAAGTAATTGAGAGTTTGGTGCAGTAGGCAAACAAATTCATAATTTTATAAAAATGTTATCATACCTTTACAGAATGAAAAAATTTTAAGGAACATAGGCAGTAACCTAGATTATGTTATAGGTCTGGTCGAGTCAAAATTTTGACTTGAAGACTTAGACAACTTTTCATCTAATTTGGAAAATGTGATTTTTTAGTTAATGCTGTAGCATTGTTGGTTATATCATACTTAATGTTGTGTAAAAAAATCATGTACATATGAATAATATACATTGCATATACTCCGTCTGAAAGCTATTTGATTTCTCTATTCTTTGCAAGATGGAAGTCAATTGAAAACGAAATCGATTTTTTTAAGTTATGCCGATCTTGCACCAAATGAGCGATATATTGTAAGAAATCCACCACCTGTTTGCTGTCAAAGTCTGAGGTGAAGATGTTATACAAAAGCAACATTTAAGATAGTTATTTCCAATAAGGTTCCTGTAGTCCTTGTCAATTGCCACAGAGGCCTTTTGTACAGTCACTATCGCGTTCAAAATATTGTTGTTGATCGTAACGTTTCGATTTCTGGTAACTGTAGGTTTGTATTTATTACCTAAGGACAACTACCGGGTTGCCGTCTATTTGAATTATTCGGTATATTACAATTACCTATTACATGTGACTGACCACATTTGATACTCCTGTACGGCATTCTACATTTCGGTGATACATAAACAACACTTTTCAGTTACGACACTAAATTAATCAAATTTCATAATTCTTCACCATGCCCTTACATATTTTATAAACTTGGCATAAAACAGTGGAGTTCCAATGCGAGGTAATGCTACATCCATCTTACAGTCCTGATCTGGCACCTTCAGATACTAGTTGATATTTTATTTTCATTCGTGGATATTGATTATATGTCGCACGTAGAAAAGTATTACCTGCGTTTCGATCTCCTCGTTCCTAGTTCTGCCTGGTTCTTAGTAACCTGATCTTGGCAACCGAGTATTGAACGCTCTGTAATGCAATGTCTATTGAGTTCATTGTCGAGGACTTTTTCGTTAAAAATCGTTTACACATATCCCACTCGATAGGACCTTATATGCAGCTCATAGCCTCCAGCCATAAAGAGCTATGCCGAAAGGCATCGGCTTTAGTCTCACTACTACCTAACCTCGGTTGGCTTGCTGTATGTCAATCTGAGCCGTCATCAAAAAGAACGCAGACTTCCGAAACCCGCAAATGGTGGAAAAGCTCTTTCTGCGAATGTGTAACCAGATTTCAATCCTTGTCCTTGGGGGAGGGGAGCCTAGTACCACAACATTTTATTTTAACCTTCGCCGATTACAATTGGCTGTAGCGTTGCCCTTTTGAACCGCAACCTTCTCACCTTTATACCTGTATCGCTATATCCTCCCTCTCCCGTTCCTTCATCTGACGTTTTTATTCCCATAAATAGCTGTCTCGCCTGTTTTACTGTCTCCCAGCCAGAGAACGTAGCCGAACCAAATTTTCGGCGGCGGCTCAGGATATTTTTCTCGGTCGGCGACGGCGAAATAGGATTTTTACCGGCGGCGGCTCATTTTCGGCTCATTAGCTTAACTGCTTCGCGCCTTACCAAAACAGTGACCAAAAAGAGAAAAAAAGGTTAAAATTTTCACAAAACAAAAATATTTTGGTGACCCAAGGGTATCAACACAACGAAATTTTTCACCCTTCAGCCGATACAGGTGGAATACATCGGCGGCTTAAAATAAGCCGACACTAGCCGTACATATCGGCGGCGACGCAGCTACAGATAACAAGTCGGCGGCGGCGCATCGGCTACTTTTTGGTCGGCTTCTTTCTCTGCTCTCAGCACGGGTTACAATTGGCTGTAGCGTTGCCATATTAGCAACATCCTGTTCCTCAGAGGTTATGTGACATTCTTCATAGAACTAGGATACGTCTGAGTGCCGTTTTTCATATCCTAGCACGGTTGTTGCGGCGGTGGCCATGGAATGCGCAATATGCTGCCACTGTGTATCGGGACCGTCAGAAGTAGAGGCGTTTTGTCGTATTAGTTGGGAGAGCTGGTTTTGGTAGACCGTGGCTATCTCTGGGGTTTGCAGCTTCGCGATGTCCAGCTATCTTTGTGTTTTTTGTGACGTGCGTTTTTCGCTCTTCTCAATCTTAAGCGCACCTTGGCTGCAGCCAAGTAGTGACCCGAGCCAATATTAGCACCACGGATCCACGTACGTCCATGACTCTAGTTGCATGCCTGCCATCTATAACCACTTGATCAATTAGATTTTTTGTGTTTTGATGGGGGGTTAGCCAAGTTGCCTTGTGGATATCTTTGTGCTGGAATCTAGATCCACTCACTACCATATTCCTTTCCGCTGCGAAGCTTACCAGCCTAAACCCGTTGTCTGACGTGTCGGTATGCAGACTGAATTAACCGATCGATGGACCAAGAACACATTTCCTTCCTATTTTTGCATTAAAGTCTCCAAAAACAATTTTAATGTCGTGGCCAGGGCAGCGGTCGTATGTTTCCTCTTGGCGCTCGTAGAACGCATCTTTAATCTCATCGTCTTTATCTTCCGTCGGGGTATGAGCACAAATCAGAGTGATATAGAAATATTTCGCTTTGATGCGGATTGCGGCTATTGATCACTAACGGGATTGAATCGCGAGACAAGATGTCTGAGTCTCTCGCCAACTATAAATTCGTCTTTTTCGGCATGGCAGCTGATTTAGATGACGCAGTTTTTACGTCGTGAGCATTCTTGTCCTGTCCATCTCATCTCCTGGATGGTGGTGATGTCAGCCTTATATTTATTGAGGACATCCGCCAGTCGTATAGTGGCACCTTCTCTATAGGGAGTCCGGACGTTCCAGGTGCATATCCTTAAATCATGGTCCTTATTTCGTTTGGGGGGTCGTCAACATTTGGGGGGTTCCGTTTGTTACTTTTTCTTTGTCATGTTTTCATAGCCAGTAAAAGACCTGAAGGCGGGTGGCTAGCCCAACCAAAAGTGTTCGTCCCTCACAATCAGCCGCTACGATTTTTCAACTAAAAACTTAAATTCCGTATCCGCCAATTATATTTTGTCAATCATTTTGCAGTTTTTTTCACCTGTAACTACCAGTACATGGTGTAGGGCATTCTCAGAATTATTCTGAACACATGCTGCGGTAGTAGTTCACCATAAATTCTCAGCTATTTGGTACCTTGCAAAACAATCTCTTCTCTGCTGAACACAGTGTTGCAACTCTCCAATGATTGAGTTTTTCAAAAAGGCCAAGTCAAATCATACACTTGGACGTCCATCGTCGTCGCAGTCATCTTTCCAGAGTCGGCATGAATGAAAGCTCATAATGGTTGAAAGTGTTATTTGTTACCATCGCATTGTCATAAGTTGTTGCAAAATTGTTGTGTTATTAAACCTGCTGAGATTCAATGCGCTCCCCACAAGTCTTCCTTCCGCCGTGGCGGCATCCAACTGCAAATGCACTTCAATCCGTTCGATCCATTCCTTAGCGAGTACATCTTGTTTAGCATTGAAATGCGTTGCCATATATTCGTATAAAAGCGTTGTAACTCAGAAATCATTAAATAAACAGCCAATGGACAATGAATGGATGTGGCCTGTAACCGGGTAGTACAGGGGAGACTGGGTGGAGGAGCGATTGTTTATGAATTTGTAGGTTGGCGTGAAATATAGACACGAAATGTATCTTCGCTAGTAACGCAATCGATGCAATACATAAAAATGAATTGTTGTTTTACTGTTTTCGCCCGTCCGTCCGTCCATCTGTTTGTCTTCTGTTCGCGGTTCTCTTGTTCGCCTCATCTGAATCTGAGTTTGGAATTGGCTGAGAACACTTAAAAGCTGTCTAAATTATTGCTAATGATTTGTAGTTAATATGGCTCATAATTTTGATGTCATTCAGTGGTTTTGTTGCTTGAGGTTGAGGACCGCGAAGTAGATGTAGATGGAACTGTGTTTGTGAGCAACACAATTTCCTAGTGCTGTTGCCTTTTATTAAAAGGGAACATTAATAAATGACACATAATTTAGGGACTATTTGAGTAACGATGCCTTTATAGGAATAAGAACTGGGAAACAGAATGGTAATCTTTTCGAGTATGTTGTACATATTTAGAGGAATTTTTAAGTCTCTTACTAAAGTAATTTAGCATTCATAGATAGTTCTGAGGTCACTATTTCGGAAATGAACACCAAACTTCTGTAAATAAGATGGAGGTTGTCTGTCCATCATTTTTTATAAGGGTCGTAAAAGCGATTCGTTTACTAATCGTAAAACTGTTAAAATACGATAGAATTCTAAAAACCATTTGAAAATTATAACATTATAGAATCGCTGGTGAACATTTGGTAACGTATCGAAAAGCGACTCTTACAAATCGTTTAAGCAATAAAAATTCGATTATTTCACTTTTTTTATTTAAATAAGTAATTGGTAAATTCATAATAATCTTTGGGTTAATTTTTGGCATGCAGGGCAAAAGTTTTTTAAAATTTAATTTTGGAATCAATATACATATATTGCTTTTATTTTAAAAACTGTAACTACAACAGATGAATACAAAAAGTTAAATGTATTTTAAAACCATAACAAGTTTGAGTACATACATGATCGGGCGTTTGAAATAAAATTGGTTTCAATCAAGTAGTCTCTGAAAATGATATCATTTTTAACATTAACTTAAATAAAATGAATTAGTTCCACGCTATATCAAAAAAAAAATAAAAGAAAAATATACAATACCTCAGAAGAGAATAAGAAAAGAGGGAATAACATAAAAATAAGGATGATTTATAGATTTTGCAACTTGAAATGAATTCGTTATTACGATTCGAAATAGAATCCTTTTTTTGATACGTAAATTAATAGCTTTTTTGATTCGAAATAGAATCGCTTTTTCGATTTGTAAAATATTTGATTTTACGATTCGAGAACGAAGGTGGAAATTCTCCCGCTTGCGATATCACGCCCGAATCGTTGGCTAATATCGCTCTCGAATAAAATGCGAATGATATATCATTCTTGAATCGGATGGTTTGTCGGAATATTATTACTTTATACTAGCTCTTGGCTATTTCTTAAAATAAACTTAATTTTCTTTTAACACCCCGTTGTTGTGAGTTAACACGGTATCGTTTTTTAGCTTCACAACTAACGGCACCCACTTGTTTATCGACGAATGCGAACGTCACTTTTTGAGAAGCTTTTACTAGACATGCCGATTGACTTGACACTATACTGCGACATTGCTGTCGACAACATCGAGGGGCCGGCAGTGATAGAAATATGTAGATGACTGGAGGCGAGAATAGAACCCGTGATCTCCCGCATGGTAGACGTGTGTTCTAACCATCATTCCACAGTCGGATTATTTTACGTTATATTAAAAAAAACATAATTTAGGCGATACACTGACCCATCATGGTTTTTTGTGTAAATTTCGCTGATCGAAATAAGGATTTACGAGTAATTTTCTAAGCTTCAATAAAAGTGACACACACTTGAGATATTTCAAAAGGTTGATATTGCTTGGAACTACAAACTGCCGTATTTAGTCTGTCCACTGGCCAAGCCACACAATTTTCTAATCCAAAATACAAAAAGTTACAAAAAATCATCTTTAACTTTTGACGGCCTATAAAATTTTACTGGTTGACTATACGCCTTTACGACGTTTGAATAATAAGTGTAATCTATATCTATTCCTAAGACCTTTTTTTCCCTACGACGAAGCAAGCATATGCAAGCGAATAAAGATCATAAAGAAAGAGAAATCTTTAAGCATTTTTTTTTGACATTTTATAGTTTCAGTTGAAAGTAATAGAAATATCGTCAAAATCTTAGTATATTCTCAATTCTGTAAGGGTATACGATGCAAATTCATGTATAACATTATTTTAGATACTACCACTTTGAAATAAAGGAGGGTGTATGTCTATTTCATGAGTTTTAAAACATTTTAACTTTGGCCCATACATATATATATATGGGGACTATTTGTATATGTACACCGATTTCTTTACAAATTCATACCGATCGTTCTTGTACCTGTAGGATCATTTGTACCAAATTTGGTTAAGATCGGATGCTTCCATGAATTAATCGCCGTTTCGGGGGTCCCATACCCTATTGTGCTACGCCTTCTGATACCTCCCATAAAAAATTAATAACTTTCATAACTTTTAAAAGGAAAACTGGAGATTATTAATATTATTATTAATAGAGTACAGCAATACTTATAATTTTTCTCGGTCACTTCGTTAAGTTTTTTGTACTTCACAAATTTAGTAAAATGACTACCACAATGTTACCCGAAGCAAAGAAATATCTAAACAAAGCATTTCATATTCCCTCACTGCATATTTGCATCTATCTAACTGGATATAAGATATATGTACCATACCGATATGTTTTCATACATATGTAAAAGCCAAAAAAAAAAAATCATACAATCATTGCTAGTTTCGTTCTAAGTACCGTGTCAAACACGCCATCATACGCGATGACACTTGACAATTCACATCCAGTTCGATATCGCGTTTCGCGGAGGACACACATAACGAGACACGCCAAGCAGTCAGGCAGAAAAACGTCCTCACACAATGTTAGAATTGTTCGAAATGAATTGTCATAGCCAGACAATGTATTTAGTATTTCTGTTTTTTTTTTCGTATTTTTTGTATTTGTTGCTAAACCAACAACAAAAAAGGATAAATACGAATTAAATAATAAAAGCCAACAACAGGATAATAACAGCAATAGTCATGGCAGTAACAAAAGCGCCATCTACAAATGTACGTGTACGTATATATCGACACTATCATTCAAATTGCAGCAACAAAATTAAAGAAAAAACAAAACAAGCTGACAAAACATAGGGGTGCTAGAAAACATAACAATTTTGAAATTGGTATAGGATAGAGCCATTATTTGCATATGTGACATTTAGAACAAACAACAACACCAACAACAAAATATTGTCATCAGATCATAAATGAATGCATGAAGGAAGCCAGAGTGGGCTGTTTACGGGAATTGGTGGTCCAGGGGGAAATAGCGTGTGGACAGTCGGATTTTATTGACGTAAAGTTAAATGGGTTTTGAGTCAACTCAAAAAGATATATATATATATATATAATTGGATATGAAATGGATATTGTACATAACTATAAATTGATGGTGACAAAAAACAAATTGAACATTCCAATATGTCGTGTTCATGAAATTGTGGAAGTTGGGCAAGTTGCTGTAAATTCTTTTGGATCATTTATTAAGAAACAAATTCAGAATTTTATATTATATATTTCAGATGATGTTATTCGTATATTAAGTTGTTTTAGCATAAAACTAAAATCACTAATTGAATTTTAAGTTAAGTGAAAATTTGAAAATATATCAATGGCTCTTATCGATAATATCATATTGTTGCCTTAAAAGTATATTTAAGGTCCTGTTCCAATAAGATTTAAAAAAATATAAATTTAATATATATTGCAATGATATTCGTAGTATACATGATATAGTTGACACATATATATCATACATAAACATTACAAGAAAGCTAAATCTGCTTTATACTTTAGAAAATTCATTCTAAAGATATCAGATATCTACCTGTAATAACTATGGGATCATTAACGATATTACTGAATGGGTATTTTCGAAAAGTCGACATACAAGTTCACAAACTAGTATTTCAGATGAAACCATTTCGTTGTATTGCTTTTTTATAGCCATAACAACCAACATCAATTCATATTTCAAGTAATAACCAATTTCACATTTTTGTATAAAAGGTGTTGTCATCCAATCACATACTCTGGAAATGGAAACCGTATCAGTCAGTATTGATTGAATCTCAATTTGATTTTATGACCCGGTTTCTTTTTTTTTACCAAATTAAGGAAATTTTTTTATTAAAAATGTCATAAATTTTATGATGCCAGACAAACCAGCAAAATGACAATTGTCAGTTGACAGCGCTTTAAATTTATCAGCTTTGTTTTTTTTTGTCTCTTCGTAATTTATTTGTTTTTTATGTTAACACATAAAATTTCGCAGTTTTTAATGCCTCAGCGGTATGCTGCCGTCTCGAATAACGATGGCCACATCACAAAGACGAAGAAGAAGCACGGCAATCATCCATGAGATGAGATAATGATGAGGATTCATTTCATCCCCATTTCATTTTTATGCAGATATGAATGTGGATCGCTGGAAATTATTGCTGTTGTTATTAAATTAATGCAATCGATTTGCATTTTTATTCGCAAAGTAATTTTCACCGAATTATTTATTGCTCAGGATTCCATCTGTGTTTGTTACCTGATGATGATGACGATTATGAGGACGTCATCGTTGATGATGGTTATGTCGCTTCGCTGTTAAATGACAATATTCAAAGTAACTCACACTCGCGCATATGCACTTAGGGATGCGAAGAGCTACATTTGTCGGAATTGATACGGCCACTTCAAAGTTACGGCCTTTGACTGACGACTGACGAGTCAGTTCTTCATTTGTGCATTTCTGTGTTGTTGTTGTCTCTTTGTAGACTGCCATATTTTTATTTCGATCGCCGTGTAGGCTTAGGGCGTCCATGCTATGCTTGGTATCGGGTTTATTTCTTTAATTTGCTTAGTTGATACCAATAGCGGACAACTATGGGGAGAAAAATTGCAATTGGATGGCAGAGTTGTCCAATGTTTGTAGAAGGTGTGTGTTTATTGACTATGAATGTGTAAGGTGAACCGTACTGCATAATACCTGTGCTTATGATGATACTATTTGAAATGCGTACGTTGATTATTTGCAAGTCATTTTATGCACAAAAAAATAGAAAATATGCGCATATGACATGCACTTAAAATTCCAAAATATGCAGTAAAAACAAATGAAATATGCAAAAATTATTTTAAATTTTATTAATAAATACATTTTTGGCAAAAAATACAGAAAATTCTTTTTATACCCGTATATGTACATATCGAGACCCAACCGCCAAATAAACGTAAGCGACAATATTATCGATTTTCGTTTTTTTTGCAGAAAATCGATTCAGAAGCATAATTCCAATCGCCTGTAAAAATTTCACAGCTAAAAATTTACCGTTTCGAATTAAAAGTCATTAATATGTTTAAAATAATACCTGCGCTGAGTATAAAGAAAACTAAAAGAGGCTTCTCCTGAAAAATTTAGATTTTGTCGCGAAGGAGTTTTGAAAGTGTTCTTTTTTTCATTTGATATAAGAGAATTCAGTTCAATAAAATGACTTGGTTAATAAACTTCAATTCAATGATATGCAACTGTTTTGTAACCCTTGACGCCTTTACCATGCATCGGTTAGAAAAAGAAGAACTTTATATTTATGGAAATCCTCACCGAGCCAGGCATTTGTTGACTTTGAGCAAAGATTTTTTTGTCGCGCATATCGTCTTTTCATATGAAATTGCCACAGTAAAATTTATTTCCTATATCCACTGGATATCGGTGTAAACATTTTGTAAAAAACAAGTAATTCAGATGAATATTGTGTAATAAATTATAAAGCAACATTTACCCAACGATGTCCTTCAAAACTTCATAGGCGTTGTTTAGCAAAAAGCAAAATTATGCAACAAAAAAATGCATTTATTGCAAATTTGCTAAAATATGCGCATAAATATGCAAAAACACGAATTTCAAGAAAATGATTGTATTGACCAAATGAAATGACATGAGTGTTTTGCCTTAAGTAAGATTTAAAATTTATTTCCTATATCCACTACATCCACGGTGTAAAAATTTTGTAAAAAAAACAAGTATTTAAGATGAATATTGTGTAATAAATTATAAAGCAACTTTTACCCAAGGATATCCTTCAAAAATTTATAGGCGTTGTTTAGCAAAAAGCAAAATTATGCAACAAAAAAATGCATTTATTGTAAATTTGCTAAAATATGCGCATAAATATGCAAAAACACGAATTTCAAGAAAATGATTGTATTGACCAAATGAAATGACATGAGTGTTTTGCCTTAAGTAAGTTTTACACGCTACCTACCCATTTCTACTCATATTCCCTCTACAACACGAATGATACAGTTTAATACGAAAACGTAAAATTATGGGAAAGTAGATATTCAATTATGGGAAGGTGGATAGAAAATGTGTGACAAATGTAAAAATTTTTTGTATACGCACAGAACAAAAAACTAAACTCATAAAGTCGACCTACGTTCTTCAGTGTTTTATAAGTGGTATACATTACCTGAAATAATGTAACTCACACAGAACAACATTTTCCAGCTCATTGATTTGGGACCTCATTCTGAGAACTGTACGTGAAAGTAGCCCCAAAAAGAAGAAGTTCTGCATCATTCGTTTTGCCAAGTAACATGCCATAATAATTTAATATCAATTTGAAGTTAGTAAGTATCGTATAGAGGAATTTGCCACGTTTTAGGCTCTTTTGTTTGACATAACACGAGAACCACTAGTCCGATTTAGCTGAAACAAATTTAAAAATTAGTAATTACAATTCTTTTAATATGTTTATATAACGTTTCCCTACATAAGCAACAGTTTCACTTTTCCATTCATCAAATGATTTTGAACTGGGTTTATTTTGCAGCAGTTACAATAAAACTTTTGTACCCGTGGCGTATGATTTACGTGGAATATTACTTATAATTAAATTAGGCAACAAATGAAGACTTTTTGTAAAATACAAGAACTTGGTATAATAGGTTTGATTCTACTATCGAAGGGTATAAAAACCCTATACTCAGTTTGGCGAGATTGGTGACCAATTATATTTTATGGACCCCCAAAAGATTCTCGAAATCAGTCAGATCATGATAGCGCTATACTATATTTGGCAATAATGTAGCTGAGAATTTTACGCACTAACCTTATTAACAATTTATGTCAAAAAGGTTGGTTATTCCTGCACTTTTTTGAGCATTACTTTGAGGGAGTGAAAATTGCGTCCCTCGAAAAAGATAAATAACTTAATCATTTGTTAACCGATTTCTACAAACAAGTATGCGTTTTACTCACAAAAGTGTGCACTTTCTGAATAAAATAGTAGGGTGTCCTTATCAAATAGTGGTTACAAACTTCTTTAAACTAAAAATAGTGAAAAAATCTAAAAAGTTTGAAATTTCGAGGCAAAAAAAAGACAGATGTGACAAGTTATCAATATAACTATACATATCGTTGGAAAGGCCGCAGGTTTTCTTTCCTAATCCACTGTGAAACTTAAAATCGGTTGATATTCAACCACATTACTGGCTTATAAGTGCGTATAGGTACGAAAAACCGGTATCATAGTGGTTTTTATGGGCTATTTAGGTTGCCTAGACACGCACAGATTGTATTGATATGATTACGAAAGTTGTTCAGCTAAAATTTTGGCGAACATTGTTATTGAAAAATGTAGACCCCCTCAAAGTAATGCTCAAAAAAGTAAAAAAATAATAATATTATTTTTTCTTGTGTCCCAGAATCGTTGTTGCTTTATCTTCAAATCCAGGGACAAGTGGAACTATTTTTTTTAATACTGGGACCGACCCGCTCTAATGTACAGCCGCTGCCAAAAGAAAACTTGATAAAATTTTTCTATCTAAGTAATCTGGATTTTGTTTTTGTACACTTCCTGTTTACAATAACTCTCAAAAAAAAAGTCCCTGGACTTAGGTCGGGCTACTTGGGAGCCAACGGAAGTTTGAGTTTTTTGAAATGATCCTATTAGGAAATTTTTTGGACTATTCGGCTTTTGTAAATGTATGTATGATTCAAAGAAAATCATCTTATTTTGGATCATTCCGCCTTCATCTCACCTTAAATTAAATACAAACGTTTGGGTTCACCAGATTGGTCTCCACAGTAACACTTACTTAAGTAAGCATATGCGATGACCAATAGCTGTGCATCCAATACCAATATTGACGCATGACGATTTCTGGCTCGCACTACACAACCATCATTTTTATAGACGCCATTATACAGAACACAGGCGGATCAGTCGTCAGTTTTATTATTATTATATATTTTGTTAAATAAAAATGTCGTAAAATTTCGTAGACGTTGTTCGTCAGGATGCATTGCATCGCATGTACTCACTCACTCATTTGTTCATTCGTTCAATTTGACTTGCATATAAATGTTCTACACCTCCCAGGATCGTCTGTAAAAGGCGGCATAGTGTCCACCAACAAATCGCCGTTCTCATCTTTTTTTACGACTTTTGATTAATAATTTATATCGAAGGCTGATTAAAATTTTATGTTAAAACCTTTAAATGAATTTTTATTTTAGTGTTATTTCTACTCTTTCTTGGTTTTTGTATGAGTATTGCTGTTGTTGGCGTCGCTTTGAACTAATTTTAAAATCATATCTTCACTACACCTTGAAAGAATCAACGAAGAGAAAATGGTTGTTGTATAAAACAAGACAATTATCTCACCAACGCCTTTATGGGCCTCCAAGCGTGGCTTGTAGAAGTATCAAAATTTTATGACATCGCTATTATTGTAAATATTCGTTTAACGTCAAATGTTGGGTCTAAAGTCCTTATATTAAATTTCTGTTTATTTTAATTATATTAATAAGATTGACCGTTGGTTTTCCATTTCGTTTCAAATATTAATTATATGTTATAATTTTGTTAATGATCTGTAATTGAAATGTATTTTAGATATTGATAATACATGTATCATATATATTTGGAAGAGAGTTGCGAAAGAAATTTTATAAGAAAATTCAGATCAAACCTTATATTGAAATTTGTATTCTCTTGTACCTGAAGTAAATGAGAACAGTGAATTACATCTGGAATAGTGCATATATATTAAATATCGTCTTTTAATTAATTTGTAAGCTTAGTTTACATATATCATACTTACAAGTATGTTATGCACATTACCTCGTAAATAACTACACGGGTACATTTTCTAGCTACTCGTATTTAAATTTTGTTCGAAAATTATGATTTCATTATTATTATAGTGATACTTGTGTATAGACGGCAACTGTTACAGCATCAGTTGAAAATGTGAGACTTAATTTGTTTTAATACAGTAATTAAAAACGGGTCATAATTTTAACCAGCATATGGCATTATGGTAAATCATTTTAAAACCTCCCCTTTTTATTTGTTGTTACTTACAGTCCTCGGTGTCGGTGTCGGTGTAGCTGTTCGAAAACATTTGAATACCATAATTTCATGTGTAATGGAACATAACCCTTTAACAACGGACAGAGTAAAGAGTATTTACTCGTAATTACATAAACTTGTACATGCATGCGTAAAATACTACAATATATGTAAGTATATGTTATGTAGAAATATTCACATACTACCGATGCACCGTGATGTGAAATACGTGTTAAAATAGAACGAATTTATGTTGTTTTTACGTATTTGCCTTTTTATTATGAAAGGATTCCTTTTTTGAAATAGTCTGATCGGTTTTAGAGATTCATATTTCTATTCAAACATTTTTCCAGCAAAAATTTAATTTTTATATAGAAAAATAGACAATCAATGACTCCGACCATAACACAGTATAAAATTTTTCAGCTCATGTCGTGAAACGTGAAAAATTTTCCTATACGATACTTACTAACTTTAAATCGATATTAAATTATTATGGCATGTAACTTGACAGAACGAATGATGCAGAACTTCTTCTTTTTGGGGGTACTTTCACGTGCAGTTCTCATAATTGTGTCCCAAAATCATGTGTTGTACTGTGTAATGTAATCGAATTTTGTCGCTGAGTTAAATAAAGAATTTGAAGAATTGACGTATTTCGTTGTCAACAAATTTATTTTTCTCAACAACTTAATCACAAACGAACATAGCCAGACATTAAGAAGTTGTCCCTTTCTTTACACTATGCTGCTGGAAATTATTTTTTGAAAATCAGTTGATTTACCCCACTAATCCTGGTACCATTATGTTTACTTACTTACTAACTTAGATGGCCTTATTAAATGTGTGCCATTATATTGACACACGATTATTGACCTCGCATCGGTCTTGTGCACGCCTTCTCCAGTTAAAAACTCCAAGTTTGGATAAAGTCTCCTCCACTTGGTCCATCCACCGGAGTTACGGTCTCCCTCTTTTTCGTTGGCCCTCTGGCGCAGTATCTAGTAGATTTCTCTCTGGAACAGTTTCAGGCAATCTTTCAAATGGCCCAGCCAATTCAAACGTTTCACTTTTATGCGTTTTACCATGTCGATGTCTTAGAATAGCATGTATAGCACGTGGTTCATACGGTGTCGATACTCGCCATTTACAACAATAGGACCAAATATTTTGTGTAAGATTTTTCTTTCAAAAACTCCAAAAGACAGCCTCGTCAGACTGCGCATTAGTCCACTATTCTGCGCCGTACATTAGGACAGGTGTACATCAGGAGCTTTGTTGTTTTAGTGATGGTCTTGTCCCTCGATTGCTTAACCCCTAATAGCAGCTACTAGCAAGCATAATTCTTCTTTTAATTTCAAGGCTGACATTGTGAAACAAATTCATTCACTATTCCGAAGTTATAGTTGTCAGCATTAACGGATTGTCACAGACGTTCAATATTTCTATCCGTTGAAACCATTAACTTTGTTTTGTCCTCGTTCACCACTAAACCGATTTTCGTCGGTTCTTTCTCAATTCTTAAATATGCTGCAGTTACTTCTCTTACACTTCGACTAATAATATCGATATCATCGGCATACGCAGGAAGCATGTGACTTTTATTAAAGATCGTCTCTGTTCAGCTTTTCTTTATATCTTTTCCCATTACGATATTAAATAAATACACGAGAGACTGTCACCTTGTCTGAGACCTCGTTTGGTATCGAACGGTTTGGTTAGGTCCTTACCAATTTTTACTGAAGATTTTGTGTCAGTAAGCGTCGTTCTGCAAAGAAGAACCAGTTTTGAAGATATACCAAACTCAGACATTGATATAACCCTTATGTGAGTAACAAAAAAAACACCTTCTCCAGAGTGACAGGGGTACCTGGGTACCCACATACAAATTGTATGAAATGTGGATATTTTTCTAATCGTACTGTACGTAAAATCGAAAAGCTCCTTAAGCTTTGTAAACCATCTGCATCCATTAAATATACATATTCACTTGAAAATGAAAAGGGTACCCGGGTACCCTGTCACTCACATAAGGGTTAAAATGGTTGCTGCGAATCGGACTATCAAATACGGCCTTATAATCAACAAAAGGTGGTATGTGTCGATCTGCTTTTTACGTCTTAAGCTACACTGATATGTACCGATTAGTTCGTTGAAAATCGTCTTTAGTCCTTTACACAATATACTTTATAGTATACTAGCTTTCCCGGCTCGCGTTGCTTCGCCCGAACCTACAATGAATCTTCTTACGAATTAATGCAATACGGGAAAAATGCAAACGCTACATAAGACGAACTAACACTCCATTTATGTAATTGTAGCTTAATCCTATCGGTCTGAGTTACTGTACCGGCTTAGTCTTTTTTATATCTAAAAGTACCAAACATTCGTATCGCACTCCCTCTAATTCTATAGGAAGCATGCCCATTAGGGCGTTTCACCAAACGGAATATTAAGGCTTGTGATCTAAAAGAATTTCGAAAAAAATTTTGGATTTTTTGAAGATGGGTATGGGGTCGCTGAAATAGATTTTATCAAAAAAATTAGGTTATGGAGAAAAAAATTTTATATTATTTTTTTCTGGTGCTTTTTGTTCATACAACTAAACAATTCTCTTCTTATGGATCCAATCAAACAACAAAAAAATTATTGGTGTGAAAAATTATTATATTATGGACCACTTTGATAGTCTTAAAAGTGAAAAATTATTTTTCCTACATTTCAAGCCTCGATAACTTGAAAAGTTTTCAACATTTTTTCAAGATGTAAAATGCGTTGGAAAGTCTTTAAATTACATTTCATTCGGTACATAGATTTATTTTTACTTGTTGGAAAAATATAAGAAAAAAATTAAAGTTTGAGAAATTTTTTTTTATTTATCAAATTTTATGAAAATTAAAAGAATTTCATTATGTTTCGTTCTTAGTTAAGTAAAAAAAAATTTCTAAAATACATTGCTTTAATAAAAATATCAAAAATGCAATTCATCAATATATTTGTATTCCCATACAAAATCAAATGATATTATATAAACAAAATCAACATATTGAATGAACAAATTAAAATTAAAAAGTAAATTTGTATCTAAAATTACAATACATTAACCATTAAATGTGGAACAACTGTGGAGGTATTTTCAAATTGGTTTCTTAAGAGCTTAATTCAATGACATTTTTGTTAACATTAGGTATAATTTTTTAATTGTTATCAACTCTAATCAATAAGTTTTGAAAATCATCCTCATTCTTTGTATTTTTTTTTTGTTATATATTGTAGCCGACGCCACGCCTTTCTGATAATTTATTCTCAACACATAGTTTTTCTAGTTTTATCTTTGAAGAAACAAAATCATCATCATTTTCCCATAAAAGTGTATCTTTCGAAAAAAAGGAAGTGGGCAATTTTAATTCATCAAAAACCCTTTTACTGTTTGAGGTTACAAAATTAGGCATTATGAATTTTGTTACATTTTAAAAAGGGCCTATTTCAAATATTTTAAAATTCAAAAAATGTGAATTTAAAAATAAAAAATATTTTTTTTGTCTATTTTTTATTTTTTTTCAACATTTTTCACAAGTAAGATATAAACTTCTATATACCAAAATAAAGGTATCTAAATTATCTTTCTAACGCATTTTACATCTTAAAAAAATGTTGAAAACTTTTCAAGTTATCGAAGTCTGAAATCTAGGAAAAATTATTTTTCACTTTTAAGACTATCAAAGTGGTCCATAATATAATAATTTTTCACATCAATAATTTTTTTTGTCGTGGGATCGGATGCTTACGAAGAGAATTGTTTAGTTGTATGAACAAAAAGCACCAGAAAAAAATAATATAAAAATTTTTTCTCCATAACCTAATTTTTTTGATAAAATCTATTTCAGCGACCCCATACCCATCTTCAAAAAATCCCAAAAAAATTTCGAAATTCTTTTAGATCACAAGCTTTAATATTCCGCTTCAAGAGTTGCAAAATTTTTTTTGTGAAACGCCCTAATGCCCATGTGCGATTACAGCTTTAGCCCTTTTGTGTGGGTGGTAGTACCAGGTTTATCCGTTTTCGGCCTTTCTACTCCAAAATGTTCGAATTATTAAAAAACCCATCAGGAATCTTTCTTATTCTAAAATATTGACTTAAATTTTCTCTAATATACCTTTAGCCGTTTAGTACCAGTTGTATCCCTTTTCGGCCGTTTTTACCACTAAATGGTAAGAATTTCGAAACCCTAATCGCCTTGTTCTAATTCCATATGGGCCAAACTCAAATTACCCAGATTTTTTTACCCAGAAATATCGGACTTCAAAATAACCTTCAATCCAATTTGATAGTTAGCATGTCCATATCGATTTCTGCGATGATAGCATTAGCCGATAGGTTAGGGAGATGGTATAATTTATCCCTTATTGATCGTTTTTACCCCTAAAATTACGAATTTCCAAAAATCCATTCTTAGCTGAAGTCTATTCGAAAAGCGGAACAACCACCCAATGTTAAAAATATAGATTCTATAGATTATAAAAATAATATTACAACAGTTATATTAATAAGACCTGCATAACACTTTTTTCAAAAGAGGCTTGGTACCTCCCATTTCCCAGGGAGACGTAATACCCCATGTACCATTTACATATGAAGCAAATCTCATATTTATACCTTGAAAGACTCGTGAAATACGACCGATTGAAATTTTGGTTTGTGTGGGCGGTGCCACACCCTTTTGTCTAGTTGTGTTTTCATTTCCTACGTGTAGTGCTACGCAGTGAAAATTGCATTGCAATCGGTCCATTTAAATCGCCCAGATAATCGCCAAAAGGGACGTGGCCATTTTTCAGCGAGACGTAATCCTCTATGTATCAGTAACATATGTAGCAAATTTCATGTTCATACCTCTAATGGCTCTTGAGATATGACCGATTGAAATTTCGGTTTGTGTGGGCGGTGCTACGCCCCTTTGTCTAAATGAGTTTTCTTGTAGCCTATGATGGAGGCCCTATGGACTGTATCACACATAGATAATTCAATTGCAATCGGTCCATTTATTTGGCCAAAATACCAATTTTAAAAAAGGGGTGTGGCACCGCCAACTTTCCGCAAACAAAGTATTTTTTTATACTACCGACGTACATACCAAATCTCGACTTCGTACCTATAATGGTTTAAAAGATACAGCCATTTTAAAATTCCAGTTGTATGGAGCGGAGCCACGCCCATTTTACCCCCTTGCAGTCCGAATTTCCAAAAATCCCTTCTTAGTGCGCGCCTACGTCATAAAAGAAACCTACATTCCAAATTTCACGGTTCTAGCTTTAGCCGTTTGGGCTGTGGAGTGATCAGTCAGTCACCCAAGCCTTTTATATATATAGATTATATGCAATGGGTAGAAAGCTCATACCACGGTTGGTGGAACAGTTACTGGGTTCGTATTGTTTCTTTACTGGACTTAGTACACGTAGACTCCAATCTTTTGGCATGCTTTCTTTCTACCATATCTTGCATATAAGATGATGCACAAATTTAATCAATACTTCACCACCATACTTGAAATGCTCATCTGGCAGCCCATCAGCCCCTTCCAGCTTTGTTGTTTTTGTGCCGGGATATTGTTTTTCTGGTTTCCATAAGATCGGGTGCCGGCAGTCGACCACACCATTTTGAATTGAGGTGTTATCGCTGTCATCTGGGTCATCCGCTGCTAGAATTTTTGAAAAGTGGTCACACCAAATCCCAATCACGGTTTGTGAGTTTGTTGCAAGATTCATTCTCCTATCCTTTCATGGCATAAGCCCAGTCCCAAACCCATGACCTCTTTGACTTAATTTCTGGTTGAATTTTTGGCTGTCATTACCAGAACGGAGCTCCTCAATCTTCTCAGCTTTGCGACATCCAGTTCTCTTTGCGTTCTTCGCGGTCGAAGTTAGGGCAGCGGTCATATTTTTCATCTAGCCATTCGTAGTAGATGTCCTTAGTCTCTAAGTGAACTGTATTTGTAAGTAAGTTGAAAATATAATATAAATAAAACTAAACAACTTGACGGAGACCACCTGCATATTTTTTCTTATTTTGGAAATCCTTAATTGGTATTGGCATACAGTTCTTTCATAAGGCCTTCTTATAGGAAGCGACGATAGAAGGCCATGCATTGAGAAGGCTACTGACTGCTTTTGAAGGAGTTCATAAGGCCGTTTAGGTCCTTTCTTTCGCCGCTTGGGAATCACGCAATATTTGAACTCACCCACGCTTATACACGAAGATTTTTGTGACACCCACGTGAGCATTTCATTCATGTGTGGATCACTCTTGATTCACATGAAATACGACAATCTCGTGACGAGCTCCCATCTCTAATAAACACCCTTTATTTCTACTACTATGTCGGTAAAAAACTGGTGCAACTTTTTGAAAATGTCTTACCACAATGTGATTTCACCAAAAACAACAACCTTTTCGACCACTGTTCATGGCCAACCTCATGCAACCTGTTCATAATTACTCAATGTAAATCTGTATGAAATAAGTTTACCTATGTATACAAGTAGTGATCACGTGTGTGAGTGGATTCGTCACTGTCGTAAATTTCAATGAAAATGACTATTTAAATGGTAACAACAGCAGCTACAACAATAACAAAATTCAAACAACAACGACGACAAATAAACAATTGGAGTCATACGTACTCATATAACATGGCTAACACCACCATCGAAAGAATCACACACATATGGTCGACACAATCCAACAATAGAGTGCAGTGGTTAATTGGGAGTATACAGTAGAAGGAGACAAGCAGCGGGACTAACGTTATGCTGCGACATAATAAGCCATTATCGTTTATCAAAACGATTTCATAACCATTGAGAAAATCGCTAGCGACTAATTACCGAAATAAAAATTGTATCATAATTCTAAAGCTTGTTGCCAACAACAATAACATAAGCCATCAGATTGTTCATGTGGGGTATCTATATTTTAGAGATGCCAACTTTGAGATACAAATGAACTGCTTTAAAATGAACACGAATCTGTGGTCCGACGAGAGCTGGTCATATAGAGTGATATTGATTATACCTATGTGTGCATAATTAGACTTCATAAAGATTGTAAATTCAGTTTCGGTTTACTTATTACGGAAATGCGGTTTTTAATATTTGAAATACCGCTTATCTAAAATCACCGCATATATGAAAAATTAGGTATTTTCAGACATGGATGTTAGGGCGTTTCAAAAAAAAATTGCAACTCTTGAAGCGGAATATTAAAGCTTGTGATCTAAAAGAATTTCGAAAAAAATTTTGGATTTTTGAAGATGGGTATGGGGTCGCTGAAATAGATTTTTATCAAAAAAATGAGGTTATGGTGAAAAAAAATTTATATTATTTTTTATTCATACAACTAAACAATTCTCTTTTTAAGGATCCGATCCCACGACAAAAAAATTATTGGTGTGAAATATTATTATATTAGGGACCAATTTTATAGTCTTAAAAGTGAAAAATTATTTTTCCTAGATTTCAAACCTCGATAACTTGAAAAGTTTTCAACATTTTTTCAAGATGTAAAATGCGTTAGAAAGATAATTTATTTTGGTATATATAAGTTTATCTTCCTTGTGAAAAATGTTGAAAAAAATAAAAAATAGACAAAAAAATTGTTTTTTATTTTTAAATTCACAATATTTGAATTTTAAAATATTTGAAATAGGCCCTTTTTAAAATGTAACAATGCATAATTTTGTTACCTCAAACAGTAAAAGCGTTTTTGATTAATTCAAATTGCCCAATTCCTTTTTTTCGAAAGATACACATTTATGGGAAAATGATGATGATTTTGTTTCTGCAAAGAAAAAACTAGAAAAACTATGTGTTGTGAATGATTTATCAGAAAGAGGCGTGGCGTCAGATACAATATATAACAAAAAAATTACAAAGAATGAGGATGATTTTCAAAACTTATTGATTAGCGTTGATAACAATCGAAAAATTATACCTAATCTTAACAAAACTGTCATTGAAAAAGCTCTTAAGAAACCAATTTGAAAATACTTCCACAGTTGTTCCACATTTAATGGTTAATGTATTGTAATTTTAGATACAAATTTACTTTTTAATTTATTCATTAAATATGTTGATTTTGTTTATTTAATATCTTTTGATTTTGTATGGGAATACAAATATATTGATGAATTGAATTTTTGATATTTTTATTAAAGCAATGTATTTTAGATGTTTTTTTACTTAATCAAGGACGAAACATAACGAAATTCTTTTAATTTTCATAAAATTTGATAAATAAAAAAATTTTTCTCAAACTTTAATTTTTTTCTATATTTTTCCAACAAGTAAAAATTATTCTATGAACCAAATGAAAGGTAATTTAAAGACCTTTCTAACGCATTTTACATCTTGAATGTTGGAAACTTTTAAAGTTATCGAGGTTTGAATCTAGGAAAAATAATTTTTCACTTTTAAGACTATAAAATTGGTCCTTAATATAATAATATTTCACACCAATAATTTTTTTGTCGTGGGATCGGATCCTTAGAAGGAGAATTGTTTAGTTGTATGGACAAAAAGCACCAGAAAAAAATAATATAAAATTTTTTCACCATAACCTCATTTTTTTGATAAAATCTATTTCAGCGACCCCATACCCATCTTCAAAAAATCCAAAAATTTTTTCGAAATTCTTTTAGATCACAAGCTTTAATATTCCGCTTCAAGAGTTGCAAAAAACGCCTTTGGTGAAATTGCCTAATGGATATACATTAGGGATATAACTTTTTGCAAATATCCAAATGACCCTAGCATAGTCGAATAGACCATTGAAAATTATATAAAAAAATGTTATTGCTTTTTCGCAGTTGTCAAAAAAGTTCACCCACCAAACGCGGTAAAGTTTTTGGTGTTTTTTTTTTGTTCATTTAGCTAAAAAGCGCAAAAAACTTTTTTTTTGCTTTAATAAAGACAACTTCGCAGCTTTAGATCAATACTTAGCACGATTTAAGAACGGTCAAGCATGTCTTAAAAGACACTGGGTTAGAGAAACTTCAGTAATCCCAAAGCAACAGCGAAGCAACATATTTGAGAACGCGGTATTAAGGTAATACAGGACATTTATCCATTATGCAAAACAACGCGCACGTTAAATTTGAAGTTTATGTCTTTTAATAATTAAACAAAATTTTTCAGTTTACTATTTTACTTTATTAATAAAGTATTTAAAATTTTTTATTTAAAATGAATGTTTTTTTTTTTTGGGAGATTTTAGAAAATCGTTTTCGTGGGTGAGGTTTTTTATCCGAAATGACCCCAAAATTATTTTTTCGTTAATAACACAACCTTCGCCATCGCGTGGTGCTAGGGTCAAAATTTGGTTATACCCCTAATATACATGCCAGCAAACCATCATAGAAGCGCTCGGAAAAAGGAGTCAGAAAATAATTGTTCTTAAACCATTAAAAGCCAACAGTCTTTTCAATCAAAAATCCTTCATTCCGATTATTTATTATAAATAAAAGGAACATAACGAACTTAAAAAATATGAAAAAATAAAAAATAAATTGTATTTTGAAGGTTTTTGAGGCTGTACCCAAGCAGGTACAATGGCTCAATGCATATATTTATATATACTTATTTGTTTGTATGAACATTTTGAAGAACTCCTCATATACACAGGCTAGGCTACATCAAATAGTTCACAAGTCCATCTTATTTAGTTGTGACATTAACGACAGCGTAACGGTTATCAATTTTTTTCGGAAAATGTTTTTCAGCAGTAAGTGCTACACTAGGAACTACAGATCGTTTACATATTGAAGGTTGCGTGTAGTTTTATAGGTAGTACCGGACGATAGCACGATGAAACTCCAGTATGTAAATTTTTGAGCTGTTGGCTTCCTTGTACAAAAGCGGCGTTCTCTGTGAATGAATGCGCTTTACACTGTAAAACATAAAGACGAGTTTGATCGACATTATAATCGACCTCTTCAGAATCAAACGGAGTTTCGAACAATTTATGCTCCGCCTATCCTCCTAACTTCGGTTTCATTTCCTTACTGTTGCGCATAGAAAAGTTTATCGACATTTCAATGGAAAATCTCTTTTTGATCGTTTGGGGTAGTTTTGATCTGGTTTTGAGTGCTGGATTCTGCGACGTAGCTCTTGAAGGGGTACATCATCCTACCTCTATATCAAACGAAATATGTTGCATGATAGTAGCAATAAGATCCTCACCATCACCATCCATCTTATCTGTATTGATATCTGGATCTGTTGGAACATACGCAACATCGACAACATTATGATTTAGCATGACATTATAACATTCCACAAAATCCGAAGCGCTGTCTAGATTATTAAATCGTCTGCCATATGAGATGGTTGGTTTGATGCCTTCAAATACCATGTCAATTCGAAAAAAAATCTAATCAAAATGTATACGTTATCAGCCATTGTACCCAAGAGAGTACACTGTTTTTCAAGCTTACATTTCTCTTGGAAAATCACTTTTTTATGACCAATTTCTTTCAAATTAGACAATAACAAGCCTTTTTATTCGCATATCAAGTGCAAACTCTTTTAATTGTTTTGCGACACACTTTTGACAGAATCAAACGATCACTGACCTACCCAAAATACGCAAATCTGAAAAAGGCTATACAAACTAAAGCAAAATTCGAAGTAATGTAATTCGCTGTCGCTGATTTAACAATGTGCTATTATTAAGAAGAGTACTCATAACACAAAATCAAAACAAATTCTGAAAAAACTAATTTCCTAGTGGATTTAAGGCATTTCAAAAATGAGTATTTTTCTGTACCTGTGCAAGTACAATGGCCAGTAATGGGTTAATATAATTTTGGGAGGCTCCGAAAAATGATTTCTATTTAAGTGTTAAAAGAGTCTTTCGAAAAAGGAGTAAAAATAAACTCCTTTTGGAGACATATGGTTTGCAGGGAAACCATAAACCGAAAAAGGAGTCAAAATCAACTATTTTCGGACACATATGGTTTGCAGGGATTTGGATGGCATGAATGCAAACATGAAGATGATGTTGTGCAAAAAGTAAATAGATTCAATTTGTTTTTATATTTTAGAGAGTTCTTCGAAATAATTGAAACAAAAAACAATAAATTCTTAGTAAGTACTTCAATTTATGTTTGACCTCGTTTTTAGTCGGGTGTAATGAGCTCTAACTCCTTTACTTGAGACTCTGCAGTTCCAACTATCAATTTCTAAATAGTGATGTGTCAAAGTGTGTAATGTCAAATTTTTTTCCATCTTAAATGCTTATAGGATTCGCAGCAATACCAAACTACGACATGACTGCAAATAGACTACTCAAGTTATTTTTAATGTCGACATCTAGGTAACACTTGTTGATCTATTCGTGGGTCTTCACAAATACGATGTTTCCAGCGTCGTCACATATGTTATAAGCATAGTATTTTCCTTCCCAATCAAATTACTATCACAACAAACGCATTTATCCCTTCAGAATTGAAAAGGATACGCCGATTTTTATAGCAGAATGAAGAAACAACAACGTTGCTTATAAGATGAATGAATCAAAAAATATATAATTTATCATTTGGTGTTAAATCGAATCGAACCATTTTACACTATTGGTATTGTTGGCAAATGTGTCGCTTCGTACAAATAATGACAATATGTTGCCAACACCTTAATTGTTAAACAAACAATTTAGTGTTTATCAGTCACAACTAACAGCAACAGCTACTGCAGCTTGGTCGGTTTTCAAATTATTCCAACTTCTTTCCTACCAACATTGAACATCAACGAACAAGGGAATAAATACACAATCTTATCCCAACAAAACGAGTGGAACACTTTACCGTTCTAAATGTGTGATGTGTGGAGGATCAAGATGGGGAAGTTGGAAATCCTTAGTAATTACATCTAGAAGGGAAGACAGCCAAAAGTCAGAATTAGAAAACCCACGTATTCAAAAATTGTATATATCGATTTATTGCCGTAATTTAGTTTAAGACCAAAATTTCTATTATGAGGTATTATAGAGTTCTTTTCAAGAGTTGTGAGTACCGTTGGGGATGTAAAGTGAATCTTGCATCTCAAGCCGACTCACAACCTCCTTCGTGATGGTACCTGGGCAAGGTTGTTCGTGATATTTTTATCATGAATAGCGGTAGATAGTGAGCGACGAACCCTGATGGTTGTAATGTGGATTTGTAGTTGGCGAGAGACTTAGACATCTTGTCTTGCGTTAGTGATCGATTAGCTACAATCAGCATCAACTCGAAATATTTCTACATCACGCTGAATTGTGCTCATGCCCCGACGGAAAATAAAGACGATGAGATTAAAGATGCATTTACGAGCGCCTAGAGGAAACATACGACCGCTGCCCTGGCTACGACAATAAATTCGTTCTGGGAGATTTTAATGCAAAAATAGGAAGGGAAGATCTTCTTGGTCTATCGATCGGTAAACTCAGCCTACATACCGACACGTCAGATAACGGTAAAAACAACAAAAATCAAATTGATCATGTGGTAATTGATGGAACATCGCGAAGCTGCAAATCCCATAGATAGCCACTGCCTACTTCAATTAGCTCTCCTAACTGCTACGACACAACGCCTCTACTTCTGACGTTAACGATACACAGTGGCAGCATATTGCGCATTCCATGACAACCGCCACAACAACCGTGCTAGGATATGACAACCGCGCTCAGACGAATCCTGGTACGATGAAGAATGTCGCATAGCATCTGTAATTGTAACCCGTGCTGTTAGGGAACGGCACAAGAAGATAGTAAAACTGGAGAGACAGCTATTTGAGCGAAAAAAAAAACGTCAGATGAGGGAACGGGAGAGAGCGAGGATATAGAGCGATACAGGGATAGAGGTGAGGCCCGAACATTTACCAGAAACTAAAAGCAAAAGGCCATGGTAATGGGCTCCCCTCCTTTAAGGACAAGGATGGAAATATGGTTGCAGATACGCAGAGTGTGCTGCATTTATGGAGAGAACACTTCCAGCAACTTCTGATTCCAAAAAGCAGCGCACTTGAAGGTATCACGCCAATTGTCGACGACGGCTTAGATTGCCCACCATCAGGACAAGCCGAGGTGAGAAGAGCAATGTCGCGGCTTAAGAACAATAAAGCAGCCGGTGCCGATGAACTTCCGGCACATCTCTTCAAATCCGGCAGCGAGGAGCTGATAACGAGCATGCTCCTACGCACGGTTTGGCTTAATGAGTGCATGCCGGATAATTGAAATCCTGTGATATTCAGATATTCACGCTTCGGCATATCCTGAAAAAGACCCAAGAGAAACAGATCGACGCGTACCACCTTTTCGTTGACTATAAAGCTGCCTTCGACAGCCTGACAGTGAAGATTTGCAAGGAGATTACGAAGCCATTCTATACAAGACGAGGCTTAAAACAAGGCGACGGCCTATCGTGTGACCTCTTCCATATAGCGATGGATATGATAATGAGGAAAGCTGCAGTCAACACGAGTGGCACGATATTCAACAAAAGCCACATGCTACTCGCGTACGCTGATGACGTAGACATCATCGGCCGAAAACTGTTGGATGTGACTGCAGCCTTTTTAGGTACAGATTTTCCTGACCAATTTTCTCCCGCACGAAAACTCGTTAAATGCTTAATAGAGTGAAAACTGTGTTGACACATCGCCAACAGTGCTGACACAGAGTGCCACCTCTGAAGGCTTGACTCCTCCTCTACAAAAGTCTAGAACATTTCAAAATAATCAGAACAACACTTTAAAAGTTGTGATATTATTACCGTGATTTTTCCAATCGGCCCATTGTGCTACATTAGTCACGCTTTTGGGTCACGAGGTAATGATCTACCAACGTACGCTGACGTTTATTTTTACACAATAATAACGTAAAGCTATCATCTGACAATGTTTCAGCCGGGTGGAAATGATTGATGAAATTTGTCTCCAGCTCGTGGACTATGGATGCAAAAACTTCGCCACTCTTTTCATGTCCATTATTCTTTATGCGGAAATTATATTAACGAGTAAAAAATTGTCTAGCCACAACCACGTTTAATTTGTTAACACTTTGCTCCACGAGCATATAACTAATATGTACGTAGAGCATCGGTACCGAGCAGAAATGCCACCCATGCATTACTGATAATTTTGGGGTCAGAAGCAGGTGACAAACAGAATTTGCAACTTTAAATCCGAATATCTCGAAATTAACTTTTTGTCGCTTGCACCTCTTTGCTTCTGACCCCCTCAATTGAAAAGTATACCTCAGCTCCACTACTGGATTCTATAAGCGAGGTTTGGGATCAAATTACTCAAAGTCTTAACTCAGCATGAAGAACTGATTTGGTTGTCGCTGACTTTTTTTGGGGAAATTTGGGCAAAGCTGAAATTTCCGTGTACGGATATGCAACTTAGGTTTACTTCCCAATGCGAATTATTGTTAGCTTCTCAACAGATGGAATGCTATCACGGATGTTTAGGAGGGCGCTAAAACACTTGACATCCTGGCATTGTTGTTATCCTCGGAGGAATGCACAATATTGTATGCCTTTGTTGTTAGTTCCCATTCATTTTTCATGCTTTTTCGTTTTCTTTTTGCTTTGTTTTGCTTTATAGCACAACTCTTCTGTGTTTATCTTTCAACTTATTTAACCTCAGAGACTTGTTAAAACCTTATATGAATTTTATACCCAGTTCCTGATGTTACATTACGGCTGTAATCTCCCCTGCTTCTAGTCCCTATGACATGGCCAAGTGTTGGCGAGATTGAAAAACTTATAGCAGAAAAAACAGGGTAGAAAGTGGGAAACATTTGGAAACAAAAAGAAAAGCCATTGGAGACATACAACCAACGACAACAGCTAAAACTCATCTCTGAATGTTTTGTCGGATTGTAACAAACCAAACAACAATAACAGAATCATCATTCATTATCATACCGCGTCCCACAGCACCGCTTCGCACCGTATTGTATCGCATCGCACACATACACATATGGCGGGAATGACAGCAACAGCGAAATACGCTCATCTAGGATATAGTGAGAAGAGGAGAGAGAATCCTAACTCTAACTACCCACACAATGCCTCCCCCCACCACGAACAATTGTCATAAATGTTGATGCCGCAACTACAACAGCAGCAATGGCGGGCGCGTGTGAGACTCATTGTATCGCATTCGTATGTACGAGTTGTAGACGTAATAAACTTCATTTTTGACAGGACATAACACACCAAAGAATGTCGACGCGTATGTTACCTACCGGTGTTTCATGTTCCCGGATACAAAATGTGAGCTTATGAGGTTGGTTGGAGTGCTTTCGCTGCGGTGGTGGGGTAGCTGTAGTACTTCCACTAAGAAGGATATGCCCAATGCGGGAGGGCTGTAAGTTGACAGATAAAATATTGCATATGGAGTGCAGATATTATGGTGTGGAAAGAGCTTATTTTCCAGTTAATCATTGAGATGTACTAAAGAAGTTATTTGTTTTAACTCATATCCATCGGATCTGCACTAAATGGGGTTGGTAAAGCGAAAGTTCCGTATAATATGGAAAATATTATAAATATATTTTAAGAAATTTAGGATATGGTGGAAATCATGTCGTCCGATTTACTTCAAAATTTGTGAATTGAGTCGTTCTATAGTTAGTGGTTTGTAAGGCAAATGAAAGTAAAGCTGCAGCAATGGATTCAGATGGGTTTGCTTTTTCATGTTGACAGTCATATATATATGTTTTGAATATAAGCAAGAATTTTTAAAACCAGTTTGCACCAATCGGAAGTAAGCAAATTTTAATTAGTTCATAATCAGATAATTAAAAAAGTATTTTGGAAACTAATGTAAATATGGTTGCAGTAGAAGTGGCTTCTATTTTACTTTGTATATTAATTGCTACTAAAAGTCAATTTGTGCGCTGTAATGCAAATTATCCTTGGTTTAAATGATAATAAGCAATGATGCAAATGGATTTTCTTAAGGAGGGTATTAATTTGAATTTGAAAACTATGGTTTGATTTTAAATTTGATTTAAAATAATATCAAAGGAAACAAAATGTCAAGTATATAAATTAATTCAGAAACTTTTGGTTTACTTTAATGTGTAATCATAACTCGTGGAACCTCGGATAATACAATACATTAAAAAAATAGAAATATCAAATTTATAAAAACATTCCAGAAATAATCATTTTAATATTCAAATCCCGTAATATTTACCAAGTGTTTATGACTCACAACACTAATTTTTGATTTCAACTATAAATCTATATTGCCACTACCATATTAACCCAGAACATACTGTAATATCTTGCGGAACTTACGTCCTCTTGACACAATGGTAAATTTCCCAGCCAAAAAAAGTATAAATTCTCATAACTGTCACATGACATAATCAATCAAAAGACACTTAAGTTAATGACGACATTGCAGATGGTGACGGTGACAATGGAGATGGTGATGATCACCATCATCCCCATCCGCTGCTGCCGCATAATGATAATGGCACCCACACAAAACTGTCACTACACTCCAGCCAAACACAAATGCCATAGGATGACAAGAAAAGGAGGAATCCAATGAAATGTAAGTGTGTTTAATAAAAATTTATGCGTTTTTAACAATTTCCAACAACATTTGGTTTCAGTGTTTATTGTACTTTATACTTGTATATATTTAAATACATATTTATTCCAATCATAAATATGTACAACCGGAACATAAAATGGCCGAGCAAAAGAAGTACATCAATGACTCCTAGCAGCCCGGCTGGCTGGCATCACCAGCATTACCGCCAGCATATACGAGAAGTAAATCGCACAAGTTGTAACAAAAACCACAACAATCGTTACATCACGTGAATGATGATGACAATGATTATTATGTCGTTGTTGGTGTTGTTGCCTGATGTTGCATGTACGAAGCTTGGTTAATTGGAAATACAGCGTACGTATAACCATCAGAGCGACAATAAAGTGGTAATCAAACAAATTGTTAAGTTTATGAGTCTCAGCAAAACCAAACAACAGCACCGCGGAACACCAAACATTTGTGATCAACTACATAAGAGTGGAAGAGGTGTCATTACTTAATGGAACCCACGCGCCGACCGTGCGTCACATACAACACATTGAAACAGAGTTTGAAGTAGCAGCAAAAGGAAGGTCATGATTTGCTACTACACCGGAAAGGAAATTGAAGTTGAGTAATAAAATGCATGTGATGGACTTTTCCGTTGCAGTCAGAGATAACAATTTATATTAGATTAACTTATAATGTAAATCGTAGTTCAAGTTATTTACAAACCAAAATTTCTTTATTCTCTTATAAATTGAACATCATGATTTAAAGATTTGCACCTGATATACACAGACCATTTAAAAAAATGTATCGTTATCCAATAATTTATAAAATTATTATAATTAAGAGATCAGATTGTTTTTCTATGATATAATTAACATAATGTCGTACCAATTGTTGGATAAATTTGTTACCTTTGATTCAAAAATCATTATTCATCAACAAATCAGAACGTCGAAAGATTACTTCGAGACAACTTTAACTTTGCGATAATAATGCAAACAATAAGAAGAAAATATTTGTCTTAATGCTGTAAATACATCAGGTAAAGTAACGGAAAGCTTGTTTTGCTACTTGTGTTACCATACTAAGACGGCTCGCGATATGACTCTAAAATATCATCTAATTACTTGTGGTTTTGGAGTACCACGTACTTCATAACACGAAGTATGTATTTTTTGTATCAAAACATTAGAATTTTGGTTTTCAGTCAAAAATATAACTGTAATTCAGTGACTGAGAAATATTTGAAATGAATTCGGCATAGCAGCTTCATTTCAAAGTGTGATTTCGTTGAGAAAAGAAGTAATCGAAATATGGTATGTGCAAATAAATGGTTACTAGTGTGTGTATAAAAATCTAACTTAATAATTAATTTAATGAAAAGTAAAACCAGAAAATAAAATAATTTAATAAGTGGACCATATGACAAAATTAAAGATAATGTTGCTATCGAAAAAAAAGTTGGAAATTACTTGATGAAGAACGTCCCGATAGTTTAAGTGAGAAGGAATCTCTTTTCTGATATAAAATTAGAAATCTTGCAGAATTCTCTTTCTGACAAATAACACAGCGTAACAGTAAAGTACAGTAAAGAGATAAGTTAAACCCTAGTCCAGTTCGGCTGGATATGCTACCAAATATTTTTTTAAGACCCCCTAAACATTTTGATGTCCTTGTTTTTGGCCAACAGATCCTACAGTTTTGAATCTAGCACTTTCTCGTTTAAAGCAAATTTGTAGCTAGTAGTAGATTTTTTCAGGGAACCAGATTCCCGCATAAAGATATCCACAAGGCAACCTGGATATCTCCCGATCAAAATGCAAGGAATCAGATTGATCGCTTGGTAATTGATGGAAGGCATGTCTCAAGCGTTATGGAAGTGCGTGTGATGCGCGGTGCAATTATTGACTCGGATCACTACCTAGTTGCAGCCAAGGTACGCACACGATTAAGTAGGGCTAAAAACACTCGTAATCAAACGCAAAGGAAGCTAGACATCACAAAGCTGCATACCACTGAGATAGCCAATGCCTACTCCAACCAACTCTCTCAATTACTCCAAACATACCCCCCCTAGTTCTGATGTTCCCGAAAACAGTGGCAACATATTGCGAATTCTATGACTACTGCCGCAACGACCGTACTGGGTTATGAAAAACCACGCTCAGACAAGCCCTGGTACGATGATGAATGTCGCGAAATGTCTGAGGAAATGGATGCTGCATACAAGGCAAAACTGCAGCCAATGGTGATGCGTGCGGTGACGGAGCGTTATAAAGAGAAAAGGTGGGAGATGAATCGCCTGTTCAGACGGAAAAAGCGTCTGTGGAAGAAAATAGAAAGCCAGGATATCGAAAACTACAGGGATAGAGGTGAGGCCCGAAAGTTCTACCAAAGGGTTAAAAGCAAAGGTTTTGGAACAGGGATCCTCACCTGTAAGGGCAGGGACGGAAATGTGATCACGGGCACTCAGAGTGTGCTGCAAATATGGAGGGAACACTTTCAATCTCTTCTTGTTCCCGAAGGCAGCATAAGTAACGAAATTGCACCAATCATCGACGATGGAGTAGACTGTCCACCACTCAGCCAAAACGAGATCAGCACTGCTTAAAAATTATAAAGCTGGGGGAGCCGATGGACTGCCGGCAGAGTTTTTAAAGCCGGCGGCGATGAGCTGGTAACATGCATGCACCAGCTCATAAACACGATTTGGATCAGGAAGTGCATGCCCGATGATTGGAATCTGAGTGTCCTATGTCCCGTGCTTAAGAAAGGCGATTCTAGTGTGTGTACCAACTATCGCTGGATTTGCCTTTTACTCATCGCATACAAGGCCCTCTCTAGTGTGTTATGTGAAAGGCTTAAGCCCATTCTGGCGAACCTGATTGGACCTTATCAGTGTGGCTTTAGACCTGGTAAATCCACCACCGACCAGATACTCACGCTACGACAAATTCTGGAGAAGACCCAAGAAATTTAGATCGACACCTACCATCTGTTCATCGATTACAAAGGTGCATTCGACAGTCCGATACGACAGAAATGGCAGCAACAACAGAATTTTATCTATCAGTAGCCGCACGTAGAAAAGTATTCCAAGCGCTTCGGTCTTTTGCGCTCCGTGAATAGTTTGTCACACCAAGCTTAGTTAAAAGCTCTTTCACCTGGTCCATCCATCGGAGTTTTGGTCGCCCCCTCCTGCGCCGCCCATCGAGTTTATTGCCGAAGACTTTTCGAGCCGAAGCGTTTTCGTTCATTCGTACAACGTGTCCGGTCTATTTGAACGCGCTTGACCACGTCGATGTCGTTGTACAGCTCATACAGCTCATGATTCATTCGACGACAGTACTCGCCATTCACGATGATGGATCCAAATATTTTGCGGAGTAACAGTGAAAAACACACCCGAACGTGAATATATACTTTCGATAGTACTACCGGAGCTAAGTAAGACCCTCGTTACATCGTATTCAGCATTTCAAATACAATAATATAAGAGGTAGATTTATAATATATTAATTTTTTTGAAAAATTTTAAAAAGTTTTTTTGAGTTAACCATTTTTTTTACCAAAAAAACTTACATTGAGATACCAGAAGAACAAAAATGTGTATAAAACAAAAAAGAGCCTGTTGGATGTCAGAGTCAAATGAAGTGCTGACATCGGATGTAATCACCACCTACTTGTGGCATCATCACGAAGAACGCAGAAAAGCAAAAAATATTCGAAATTCAGTCAAGTTAAGAACCACAAACAGGCAAGCTTCCAAACACTACGATGACTTGGTATGAAGGTGAAAATTTCGTGCAGAAGATACCCTTGCGGACAGGGCGAAAGCAGCCGCTGAAAACAAGAACATGAAACTTTTATATGACATAAGCAAGGAAATATGTGGGAGAAAGCCATGTCAATCCCTACCTATCCGAGGTGAGAATGGGAACCTATCCTATTCGAGATGAGAATGGGAACCTCTTGTAGATCAAGAAGAGCGATTTAAAGAACATTTCGCGGAGATTTAAAATAATCCGGCTCTGCCATCGCTGCCGACGCAAGTGGCTCCGGAAGAGGATACCAGAATCACTCGAAATACGACACTTATTTCACAACCGCCGCAACATGATAAAATTATAAACGCAATAGTGTCAATGAAGAACAACAAATTCCCAGGCATTGACAACTGTCCCAATACTACCAGCAAACCAACTAGAAGATCTGGCATACGCAGATGACATATGTCTAATATCAACAAGTCATACCGATATGCAAAATAAAATCAACGCCTTTTTCTCTAAGTCTAGTAGTGCTGGACTGAAGCTTAATTCATCGAAGACCAAAGCTCTGGAAATAAACGCGATCAACCCTGCCGTAACTCTTACAGGTGGAGATGAAGCCATAGAGAATGTTAACTATTCACCTATCTTGTAAGTGTAATTACCTCAGATGTCGGAGCAGCAAAAAACATTCTTAGTAGAATATTTAAGGCGCCTTTGCACAGCTGTGGAAAATTTGGAGAACCTCTTCAAAGTACACAAACACGAAACTACGTATCTTCCAACGTAAAATCGGTGCTCCTATACGGATGTGAGACCTGGCTGATGACGAATGCGCTTATGAAGAAACTTTAAACTTTCATCAATATTTCATCTAAGAAAAATCTTAAAGATCTGCTGGCCAAAAACTATATCCAATAAACAACTTCGGAAGAAGCGCAACCAAGTTCCGATACTATACGAAATCAAGCAGAGACGATAGAACTGGATTGAACATACCTTGCGAAAGCCACCAACAGGAATCTGTGGTCAAGATTTAGAGTGGAATCCGCAAGGCAACAGGCGACGTGGAAACTCCCAAATGAAATGGCAACGAACTATTGAAGAAGAAATGAAACGAATGATTTTACGACATCAACCGAGTAAAAACATTCGCACGAGACAGAAGATATTGGCGAAACTATGTTGAGGTCCTACGCTCTACTGGGAGGGAAAGAAATTAAGAATTAGAAGTAATAAACGAGAAATAATATTTTTTTTACATTGAAATTTATATCACAGATGTGTATTTTGAACAATTGAGTTAGCATATTTTAATATAGGCTTTCGATATTTTAAAGAATCGATGACATTTTTAATGAACACTATTTTATTAACATATTTAGATATACATGTGCAAATTTACCTAAGATGTGTATATGTATTATCTATGCCATTTTCAGTGACATTAGTGTTCTTTCTCGTCCCATATTTTACACTGATTCATCATTTTACTTAGGAGTATCAGCTTACTCGTATTGTCAACATTAAACATTTCAATTTATTGTTATTGACTTCCATAAAATCCTCCCATTAAACTTTATAATGATAACTCAATTGAAAAAATACAGCCCACTTACAAATCCACTTAACTGCAATCATGAGCGATATGATCGAAAATAAACAACTTAAATTTGTTCTCAGAAAATGTATCGCATCGAAATCGCATAACAGACATATGCGAGAGTCTGGCAACACATCATCTGAAGGGAAGTGCATTCGCACGTAATGTGGGAGTCAGTAATAAATCCACATTTACTACAGTGTTAATGATACATAAAAGCTGACTTTGAAGTTGGGCATGACAGAGTATCAAACATTAATATGTGCGCAAAAATTTAAACACCCGCGATTATGTATATATTTGTGCTCGCTAAGATATTCATGAGGTACATTTCTTGGAAGTCACATTTTAGATGCTCAATACTACTCAAATTACTAAACTTATTGTTTTAGTTTTTTTTGTCGCCACAGATTACACATTGCAACAGATGTAATGATGGAAGCACACTTCCCAGGCTGTCAGGAAATTGATTACCAGTTTATGGAACATTTGAACAGTTGAGAGAGCTATTAACAATGTGAAACCGGAATCTGTAATTTACTAAATGAAACAACAGGATATTAACCCGTCGGTCGTGTCACTAGTTGATGAACTCCTACAATTTATACGCTTTGGATCTAGTCTGGGTGTTTTAAACATTTCTTAGGAGACCGTTCGTGGTACTTCACAAGTAGGAGTACTCTCCAATACTATGGAATCTTAATATCAGTACCAGAGAACAGCAAGGGTACACCCTAACAATAAGTGTACCCGAATCATTTGTGCGTTTACGACACTTAGAGTGTGATCGGCACTCTAAAATAAGGCTTGTTGCCTTGAACTGATAATTTCGAACATGCTCATACGCACAATCGCAAACCGATTTCGTGCTCTTTTTCTGCATGTATACATGCGTTGAGGCCGATCAAAATGCTAAAGCAAAAGGAATGAGCGAAATTGAGAGCACAACACTTGAGACACACAATATGTGAGAGACATGTGTGTTGCTGTTATTCTTGGATTAGCTTCATACATGCATACATATTTGTTTTTGAATATGCACATATACATACATATATGTGAAATGAAAATAAAAAGCCGTGTTTTGCTGCTTCATTGCGTGTTATATATTCATATGTACTTATGTATTTCATTTTAATGATTACAACAAAGGCATTACATATTTTATATGTATTTGAAATCGTTCATACAGTTAAAGGAACAGGTATTTCAGTCGTTAATAGTTTTCCTTTTGGATTAATTTTAATCTTATTCCTTCTAAGGCATTAATTAACAACTGAAATCAAGCGACTAAAAAACAAACCAGCGATCAGTGCTCAACGCCCTGCTCATGCATAAAAGTTGAAGATACTCGAAATCATAACTGTAAAACATGAGCGTTTCGCTCACAGCGCATTAATTGCGCATTGCTTTTTGTGATCTATCGTTTGCTGTTCGTACATTTGCTTTGAGTGCACTGTGCCATTCACTTATCTACGAAAAATTTTTGGGTGTCTGGTGAAATAGAATCGACGCTTACTGTTTGAATGAGTGACGAAATGCAAAAACACGGAAAGCGATTTGTGCGTTGGGTGTGTTATTCTTTTCTGCTTTGTGAGTGCGACAAGCAATCCAAATTTATAAGTGTGATTCAGGTGCCAAAAAGTGACACCCTTGACGTTCTCTGATCTGTACTTTTCTAAATTACTCTCGGATCCTATGGAATCTGTGTTGATACTTCGGCTAAAATTGTGTCATAACTGTGGACTGGATGTAAACCCTTGTAAAACGAAACTGGTGCTTTTCACGCGGGTATATGAAATTCCTCAATTTGACAAATCCATGTTCTGGACTTGCCGGTTTTTATGAGGAATATCCCGGACAAAAGCTACTATGATAATAATAATAATGCCCTACTCTTTGGAGCATCATAACATTCAGAGACGTATCGAAATTAAGAGAAAAAGCGGTCGGTGGAAACTATTCGGAGGAGTTTAATTTGCAACCGGATCACTGTAGCATAGTTTAGGCCGTGGAGCAAATTAAATATCATAGGATATTGAACGGCAATATTCATTTACTTACTAATAGTAAAAGCGGCTATCAGATCCCTGGAGAACGTGAACACCACTTCGGAAAATGGTGCAAAATGCCGGTCGTCTCCGGAGGAGATAGCGATACATTCGACGGTTATCCACACATGGGTTCTAGGACATCGGGACATTTAGGTAACTAAAGAGCCGATGCATTGGCAATGGTTGGTGTTCCTATCATTAAGGGGAAACAGCTAATTGCAGAGAAGAAACCAGTCAAAAGTCCATATTAGGAACATCGAAGCTGTAATAACCGGTCACAGGTAGGTTGCAAAACACGTTAAGAGGTTAAAATTTCCTACAACGATTTGTGTAGAAGCTGCAACGATGAGGAAGTAGAGAAGACCACGTAGCATCTTTAATGTCCGGTGACCTGAGTTAAAACAATACCTGTCATTAAGGGGAAACAGCTAATTGCAGAGAAGCTCAACCTCATTGCTAAGGAAAGATTGATAAGAGAACCCAATTGCACAGCGACCAAACCAGTCTAAAGTCCATCTAAGGACTATCATAGCTGTAATAACCGGTCACAGGGAGGTTGAAGACCACGCTAAGAGGTTGAAAGTTCCCTATAACGATTTTTGTAGAAGAAGCAACGATGTGGAGGTAGAATAGACCACGAAGCGTCTTTAATGTTCGATGACCTGAGTTAAGACAATACCTGTATATCTGTAGGCGATCTACATAATATCCATGGTATCATAAGAGCGACGAAATGGCTTTAGAGCGTCGTTGACCGAATAGAGTAGGAATAATTGGAGAAATTAAAATGTTACCTCAACGGGACCCACACGTGGACTCAAGTGAGCTATGCTTTTGGCGGGCTACCAAATTAACCTTACCTAATCCATATGCTTTTGCCGAAGCTTAAAAGTTTCTTTCATCAATTTTAGAGTTGTCTTTTAGCCAAAGAAATTTCCCCGAAATTTTTTTTTTTTTTACTTTCAGAAAATCTTAAATTCTCATAAAAAGCCCACAAATTTCCCGCACAACAAAACTGACACGACATCATGAAACTGTTGATTTGGTGGCAATCAGCAGCAAAAATACAAATTAGAGGAATACCCTAAATTAAGTTGTTCACCACATCCAGACAAGACCATATTAGAAAAGTTCTGAAATATTGCTTGCCCAATTGAAAAACGCTGAACGCTAAAACCACAGGTTGCTTATCACACTAATGCATTTCAACCAGCTCGTAGATTCCACAGCCATGTTGAGTGCCACTTCACATATAAACCTTAAAAACACAATGAAAATGCCCACCTCTTTTCCCCATTGAGCAGTAATAAACCAATATGGTTGCCACAATCATCATAAAATTAAATTGAAGCTTTTAAGATGAATAAAAACCTTTTACTTGGTTTCAAAGGAATTAAATATAATGGAAAACACAGCAGTCAGTTGCCGCATTCAAGTGTTAACGGAGTATTAATGACTAAAATTAAGTTGGAGTCAAAGATGATTGGTAAAATGATGAAAATAGAATGAATGTCCCAATAACTAAAAATCCATAAAAGTCATAATTAAATACATCCGCAGATATTCGACGTCTATGTCGCCCACCAGTCAAATGTGGATGCAATGAGCTTATGATTGTTCATTAATAAGAATTTAACAAACTTTGCACAGTGGAGTAAGTGTCATGTTGATGAGAATATTGTATAACGTATAAAGAAATGAATGTTACACCATTTTGAACAAAGATTTGCTGCGATACATTATCTAATAACAAAGATTGTCACATTGTTAAGAACATTTAATGAGAAAGATTACGATTTAAAACGTTTACACATGAGAAGCTTTACATGAATTCTTAAATTCTTGAATGAACTTACCCCCATTTGAGTGAGTTTACTTTTATTATTTTATTTATTCGCCGATCTTTCCTTATTCACGTTAATCAGATTTGACTGATGTATCGTGACCGCATCCGCTGAAGAATTATATAGGAGTATACTCGTACTTACAAGTTACTACAGGCTAATTTGAGTCTTTCAGATTGTTGTTTATTTGGGAATAACCAGAAGCTCTCTTTGGAGATTCCTTAACAGCTCACAACGTCCGAAAGATCACGTATTCCCCGGACAATGTCGCTGAACAACCGTTCAGTGTTAGCAAATGTGAGAAGGCGAAATGTTGAGTAACCTAATCGGCCTGCTACCACCGATGCGTCTTAGGAAGTAGGTAACAGAAGTTACTGAAGCTCAACACAGGCTCTCTAAGTGGGTTTGGCAGCCCCAAGAAACTAGGATCGGGGGGCGCGGTGGCCTAATAAGCCACCCTCCTTAAACAAAATTATTATGAAAACACGAACAAAAAACAAACAAGAACCCCCTCAATGTTGATGACCCCCGCAAATGCTATAAGGACCATGATTTAAGGGTATGCACCTGGAATGTCCGAACTCTATACAGAGATGGTGCCACTATCCAACTGGCGGATGTCCTCGACAAATAAAAGGCTGACATCACCGCCATACAGGAACTGAGATGGTCGGGACAGGGATGCACACGACGAAAGAACTGTAACATCTTTTACAGCTGCCATGCAGAAAGACATGAATTTAGATGTGATTTCATAGTCGGCAAGAGACTTCGACACCTGGTCTTGCGGTTTAACCCCGTAAGTGACCGAATAGCCACTATTCGCTTCCGGGCGATATATTTTTACATTACGCTGATTTGTGTACACGCCCCGACGGAAGTCAAAGATGATGACACATGACATTAAAATTGTTCTGGAAGATTTTAATACTAAAATAGGAAAGGAAGATGCTCTTGGTTCAACAACACAACAACACCTCCTATAACGGATTCAGACTGTTTAGTTTCGCGTCGGCAAGAAACATGGTTGTGAGTGGAACCAGATTCCCGCATAAAGATATCCTCAAGGCAACCTGTATATCTCCCGATCAAAATACAAGAAATCCGATTGATCACGTGGTAATTGATGGAAGGCATGTCTCAAGCGTTGGGACCGGCCGTGGCATAGTGGTTAGAACACGCGACTACAATGCGGGAGATCACAGGTTCAACTCCTGGCTCCTGAAGGTACGCACAAGATTAATAAGTGCTAAAAACACTCGTAATCAAACGCAATGGTAGCTGCATACCACCGAGATAGCCAATACCTATTCCAACCAACACTCTCAACTACTCCAAAAAAAAAACCCCTAGTTCTGATGTTCCCGACACACAGTGGCAGCGTATTCGATGACCACTACCGCAACGTCCGTACTGGGTTATGAAAAGCCACGCTCAGGCAAACCCTGGTACGATGATGAATGTCGCAAAATGTCTGAGGAAATGGATGCTGCATACAAGGCAAAACTGCAGCCAATGGCGACGGAGCGTTATAGAGAGAAGAGGGAGAAGGGAGAAGAGAGAGAAGAGATGAAACGCCTGTTCAGGCGGAAAAAGGTGGAAGATAAGAGAGAGCCAGGATATCGAAAACCAAAAGGTTAAAAGCATATGTTTTGGATCAGGAATCCCTACCTGTAAGGGCTGAGACGAAAATCTGGTCACGGACACTCAGAGTATGCTGCAGATATGAAGGGAACACTTTCAATCTTTACTCGTTCCCGAAGGCAGCATAAGTGACGAAATCGCACCAATCATCGATGATGGAGTAGACTGTCCACCACCGAGCCAAAACGAGATCAGCACGGCAATTGTACCGCTTAAAAATATTAAAGCTGCGGGAGCCGATGGACTGCCGGCAGAGGTTTTTAAAGCCGGTGGCGATGAGCTGGTAACATGCATGCACCAGTTCATAAACACGATTTGGCGCAGGGAGTGCATGCCCAATGATAGGAATCTGAGTGTCCTATGTCCCGTGCTGAAGAAAGGCGATCCAAGTGTGTGTACCAACTATCGCGGGATTAGCCTTTTACACATCGTATACAAGGTCCTGCCTAGTGTGACTAAAGACTAAAGCCCATTCTAGCGAACCTGATTGCACCTTATCAGTGTGGCCTTAGACCTGGTAAATTCACCACCGACCAGATGTTCACACTGCGATCCATCTTGGAGAAGACCCAAGAAGTGCAAAACGACACCTACCATCTGTTCATCGACTACAAAGCTGCATTCGACAGTCCGATACGACAGAAATTGTTGGATGCTATGGCTGAGTTTGATATCCCCGCGAAGCTAATACGACTTTGCGGGATGACACTGACTGGCACGATGTCTTCAGTGAAAATTGACAAAAATCTGACAGAGCCATTTTCTACCAAGCGAGGCTTTAGACAAGGCGATAGTCTGTCCTGCGATCTCTTTAACATCGTAATGGAGATGATCATGCAGTAAACACGACTGGCACCGTCTTTAACAAAAGCCACATGCTGCTCGCGTATGATGATGATATAATATCATTGACCGAGGACTGCGGGATGTTACTGCGGCCTTTTCGAGCATTGAGAAGCAGGCGGCAGAAGTGGGTCTGGTGATTAATGAGGACAAAACTAAGTTATTTGTTTCAACTCGTTTGGAACGCTGCGTGAACGCTGACAACTATAACTTTGAAGTGGTAGATGATTTTGACTACCTTGGCTCCGCCGTAAACAAAAATAAAAAACCACAAGCTGTATGAGCTGTAGAACGATATCGACGTAGTCAGGCGCGTTGAAATGGATATACATATAATATGTCGTTTTTATTATACATGTGTTTTCTTACTTTTATCATATTTGGAAAATAGTTGATTTATGTGAAGAAGTTGTCACCAAATGAGAAAACCGTTTTCGTCAACGGACAGTTTATCAGAAGTGTAATAAATTTATGTCAAGATTTAATAAAAGGCAGTGTGTCGATAAATTGAGAAACCATTTTGTACAATATTTTGGATTTTGTAGTGTCATATTTATCAAAAATATAAACACAGCAAGATTTTTGGCGCCTATTCGTCAATTTATGTTTACATTTTAAGCAGATTTTGGAACGTGAAAATGACAATTGCAATAAGAATCACATTGTCTAGAAAGTTTCTTCTTACTAATTAACCACTGTGCACCAACATCAGAAAAATAATACGAAAATGATACGCGACAACCGCGTTAAGGCGAATTTAACCTGAAACAGCGGGTTCAGCGTTAATTGTTATACAACACAATGGCAACAGCTACATAACTTAACAAGGGATCATAAAATGTTTCTTCTTTTTGTTTCCGAAATATCGTGACTGTGTGAGTGTGAAAGAGAGAGGGAGAGAGAGAGAGAGAGAGCGATAACGCACACTATAGAGAAGGATATTCTTTCCGTCATGAAACACTAAATGTCATCAAATTCAATTTTATGATTGTTTCCACTAAATACAAACGCTCGGGGCGGGAGGTACGGGCTGCTGGTAACAACAATCGCTTACAATTAAAGTGTAGTAAAAAAAAATATTCGTTATGTTGACATTCATGGAATTTCTCCTTAGTTTTACGAGCTATGACAGCTAAAGATTAAACTCACTCTGTCGGAATGGTTGACAATTGCTCTCGCATAAAAATGACATAACCTTTGACGTGTACGCATGTAACTGTCAATCGGTTGTGACACCTTTCCCCGCGGTGTCTGCTAAAGTTTGACAGTTTTGCACAGCAGGTGGTAAACAGAGTCCATCAAATATCCATCAAAATCTTGAAATGTGTTTGAAGAACATTGCATCATTGTTATAGCAAGGACACGGATGGCCATGACTTTTAAGGCGTTTTCTGTGGGATTTACGGGCTGCTGTCAACTGGCGGATAGTGTGAGTGTTTTAGGGTTTTGGCGGGAGTTGTGTTTACATTTGTTGTCATTACCAGAAAATGTCAAATCATAACGAAAATCGTAAAATGTGTAATTTTATGAGGCACCATAAAATTAAGTGACACAGACCCAGTGTACGGTAAGACAGCAATAAAATGGACCAACAACACCACCGCAAACAACAATTCCGACGTCTGTCATGACACAACAACTGGTACAGCCCTGGTACGTGTATCACCTTTTCTTTCATTACCGAGGTATCTCCTTGAGAAAATATTTGTGTCTTGTGTTCCGACAAATAAATAAGCAAGCAGTGAAGAGAAACTAAAATGAACAATTTTACACCTTTTTGGGTAATCACATCGAAATGAAGCCCATGACACCAGCAACTAAACTGAAAAAGTAACATAGATGATGTGGCTGTAAACGAATGAAAAACGTTGCGCTCCTTCCTGGTGGCATTATACAAAACTCCATTTCGCTGTTCTAATCATTTAAACCTTTTTTCTGCGACCCCATTCCTCCCTTCTTACAATCTTTTTGACGCCCATGACATTAAACAATTTGAAATGTTTAGTGCAGATCGTTTCCAATGTCACTTACTTTGACATGTAGCAAGCCACATCATACCTATTACGAATATAGATGGTGCTTGTTACATGTTGCATTACACCAGCATCTTGTTTGTGCCGTAAAATATATCGTGGTCATCCTTCGTCAACCTAAGTTTATGGGTATTTGAAATATAGAATAATCTCGCTCGCCGCTGTTGCTTTTATAAATAATTTAATATCAACGATAGTTTAGTGGACATCTGTCTACCACGATTATTGGTTTGCCATTTGAAATTTCTTCCAAGGTGAGTTGGTTATCATGTTTGCTGTTGTTAGCATTAAAGGAGTATAAGATTGTCTGATATTCCTAAATTTATGACATGCTTTGATATCTTGGACATCTGGAAGAGATAGCGTCTACATATGCTACATGGGATGGAACCAAAGTGATTCGATTGGCAGCATGCGAATTTAAAAGCTTTGAAAGCATATCATAAGTAATTAAAAAAACGAGACGGATGACATTTCGGTAACCAATTTCCCTAAACACGCAAGAAGCAGAATTAGATATAAATAGCGAGGTGAGACCAATAAGGCAGTCATGAAATTTGAATAGACGTGTTTGCTACTTGAATATAATTTACATATCCGTGGTTTGTTTTGATCGTAATTGGTAAAGGTTATATTAATTATATATATTTTACTTTGAATCAAAAACATCAAGGATTTTAAGGATTCATTTACATTTTATTCAATTTATACTACTAAATGTGTAACTTCCAAGTTACAATGAACAGAGTTTAGTGTAGTTCGTTCATTGACTAATCTGCCCTTCAAGGGATAGCTAAATCATGTCTTTATATGATAATACTTATATATTTTAGGTATATTTTATAAAAAAAAACTTTAAATAATAAATATTAATTTTAAATACTTTCCCGCAAAAAAAAACAACATAACATATATAAAATAATAAAAAATAAATACAAATTCAAAAAACACTCAGCTTCAAACAAGTAACATTTAAATTATGTACATAACATATTGGTTATCACATTCACTATCATAACTTTTTACAAGCATCAACAATATTTTGGTTAACAAATTTTATAATTTAACGCTAAAACTAAAAATACCCGAATATCTGTATTGAAATTGCACTCACCTTCCACTTATTTTGGAAATGCAAAGCCGTTATCGATTATGTGTATAGGTAGAATGGTTTACAATCGGTTATTACATTATGAAGCAATATAAGGCTTCTTATTTTCATGAAGTCGTCAACAATAAAAATCTTCGATAATTCTAAAAAAAAAGATTATTTAACGGCAAAATTTTGATTTGATTTTATTGATTTTCTAATGCAACATTGGTGTTCACGTAAGGCTACGTTCCACAATATAGGTTGTAAAAAAATATTAAAATAAGTTTTTGTAAATCAGCAATTTGTAAACCAAACGTATAATATTTCAAATCATATTAAAATAGGTTTTATCAAAAATGTCCGACTCAATTCGCACTGATTTGTATTTTTGTAAAACAAGAAAAAATTAACTTCTATTTTTCTCACGTCACGTCACCATCTTTAGTTACTAAAATTTCAGGACTATTCAGTTCAGTTGTTCTATTATATTTTACTTAAAGGGCTTTTTACGTATTACACAAAAAGTTGCAGACATAAAAAAGGTCACATCCGTGACCATGGAATTTTCACAAGCAACCGCCTTTCCCCAAATCCATTTTTTACGGATTGCAAAAAAACATTTTATCGTAAAACTTGAATAACTTAAAACAAAAAAAAAATGCGTTTTACTTATGAAAACTTGCACTTTCTGAACAAAATAAGAATCCTAATATTTATAGCATCTATTTTATTTTACATTATCTTAACAAATTTCCTAATTTTGACAGATAATGTAACGTAGTATGGTATTAGCTTAACTTAATTTCCCTTTACACCCCATAAATGAGGTATGGGATAGCTTCTCGCGTTGTTGTGAATTAACACGCTTTCTATTTTTAGATTCACAACTAACGGCATCTACTTGTTTATCGACGAATGCAAACGTCACTGTTTGAGAAACTCTACTAGACACGCCGATTGACTCGACACTAATACTGCGAGGTTGCTGTCGACAACATTCAAGGGGAGCCGAAAATTATTTTTTTTTCTTTTTAAGATCACTGGAGCCAGGTGTTGAACCTGTGATCTCCCGCACGGTAGTCGCGTGTTCTAACCACTATGCCACGGCCGGTCTAATTGGTATGGTATTGGTCTTTCTAAATAAAAAGCACACTACTTAGCCTACATGTAAACACAAAATTTCATGACAAATTTAACAAAAATAACGGAAAGAAATTCAGATTATAAAAACCCTACATTCTATGCCCAATTTTGTTTCCAATAATACAAAAAAATATGACAATTGGTCAAGAATTGCGGCCTAAAATTTCAAATGTCCAAAAAATACTTTTGTCTCCACTGTGCGAACGAAGAATTGGAATGGATGATCAGTTGGAATAATCTAAATTCATGAGATAAGGACTTCTTCTCGTTTGAATTTGCCCGTTATGGTCGGTTGAATCACATTATTTATCAGTTTCTTGACGGACAACCGCGCACGGTTGCACTATTTCGGTCGTTTCAGATTCCGCAATATGATTATGATCAATATTTAAATTTCTTAAATTTGAATTTTCATAATTTTGTATGTACAGGGAAACGCTTTGGTGATGAGTTCCTCCTTCGACTATGTGAATTTGCAAAAATTTGGTAGGGAACGATATCAATTCAGTAGAAGCATCAACAGGAATTTAGCCATTGCCAAGAGCCATCAGTTGTCTCGGGAATTCAGCTGCCGATGGGAGGTTCTGCAATGCGAGTCATGTTCGTGGTCAATTTCAACTTTTTGACATTGACGTCGATTTAAGCGTGTTTTAAGTAAATCAGTAGCAATATATTTCGTGATGACGGAAATCTCCGGAAAGCAATATCACTACAAATGTTGGTTTTGCCGAATTCTTGGTCGTTGTGCACTTTGGCTTTTCAACCGTCAGAAGATTCATCGCCAGTTTCAAAGCGCATTTTGCAGTTCGACAGTTTTCCAACAGATATGTCAGCAATGCCAGAGGATGTAGCGGCCAACTCAATTTGAGATCTGACCGAATTGTTGCTAGAATCAACTACGAAAATGTCTTGCCTGTCCTACCGGGAGCATTGAGTTAGCCCATGTCTCCTCTTCCATAGTCAACAACATTTATCAGCGAATCGTACTCGTTCTTTTGCTCTGCATTCAACAGCGGCACATTTGTCCGGACTCTTTCGGCAAGCTCATCTCGATTATAGTTTTGCTCCCGTTGATATTCGCGATCGAATGCTTGAAGGTGTTGCGCGTACTCTGTGCAAAATATCGTCAGTCATCTCGTCCTTTGTGCCACAATGCGGTCGGGTTCGAAAGGTGACATGTGGCTCTGATGATCGCAAACAATGTACGAATTTGAATCGCTGATGCAGAAACAGTCGCATCGACGAACGTTGAGTCCGTTTTTGAGCAAATTTAAATTGTTCATCCCCTTGGCGTGGATGAACTGTGTATAGTCCGACTAATTATTGCACAACATTTGCGTCGTCTAAGGTTTGTTCGTCTAATATGAGGCATTAAAAAAAAATTAATTTCCCTTTACACCCCATGAATGAGGTATGGGATAGCTTCTCGCGTTGTTGTGCATTAACACGATTTCTATTTTTAGATTCACAATTAACGACACCTACTTGTTTATCGACGAATGCGAACGTCACTGTTTGATAAGCTCTTACTAGACACGCCGATTGGCTCGACACTTATACTGCGAATTTGCTGTCAACAGCATTCGAGGGGAGCCGACAATGAAATAACATATTTTTTTTAAAGCTGACTGGAGCTATTTTTGAACTTGCGATCTCCCGCATGGTAGTCGCGTGTTCTAACCACTATAAGGCATTAGTTAATGAAATAACTTCCCCTAAAAACTATCCAATCCAATTGGATAACCTCATATCTTACACATAAATACCTTTTCTTAAAAAAAAATTATTGAATTGATAAATATTGCATAGAAAGTTTATCCGAAATTTTCCACCTTAACATCGTTCAAAATCATCAAATCGTGCAAAAACTGCGAAAATTTGCCAGTTAACAAAATCAAATTTATAGAATTTTTCCGGAGTTTTTCATTTTGAATTTTTTATTTTTCCATTCGAAAAGTCATTCCTTAACAACACTGAATATACCATTTGGTCCGTGTTGAAGCGTATATAACTAAGTTCTTAAACAACAAAGGCAACAAAAATAAAACTTCCGTGAAAAAAAACTATTTTCCTAATTTCGATCGTTATAGCTCAGGATTATCAACTTCGTTATTATATCTCGGACATATTTGACAACAATATACCTTAAAGTACATTTTTATGTGATTGTAAATTACTTATTTAACAAAAATGTTAGCTTTTCGAGTACATACACTTCGTTGAAACATGGATCCACCATTTCACTCCAGAGTCAAATCGCAGTCTGCTGAGTGGCATGCAGCCGGTGAAAGCCGCCCAAAGCAACCAAAGACGCAGCAGTTGGCTGGCAAGGTTATGGCGTCTGTATTTTGGGATACGCATGGAATAATATTCATCGACTATCTCCAGAAGGGGCAGACCATCAACAGCGACTATTATGTAGCGTTATTGGAGCGTTTGAAAGACGAAATCGCAAAGAAACGGCCTAATATGGCGAAGAAAAAAGTGTTGTTCCACCAAGACAATGCACCGTGTCCCAAATCAATGAAAACGATGGCAAAATTGAACGAATTGGGCTTCGAATTGCTTCTCCATCCACCGTATTCTCCAGATTTGGCCCCTAGCGACCACTGGCTCTTCGGAGACCTCAAAAAGATGCTCCATGATAAGAGATTTTGTAAGGGCGCTTGGATAGTTTTTTTGTATGATTTTGTTTTTAATTTTAACCGTCTTTTCTTTCTTCACCACATAATGTTTGTCTGTTAAACGCCATCTGGTTGTGACCTGCAATGCATTCTAGATTGTCCATTTATCATGTTGTTGACTTTCTATCCTTATTTGTTTATTACAAAAATTTTGATAATTGGAATAGATACGTTAGTTGAAAGCGTCACCGAGGTTTCATTGTTCCAAAGGATGATTATTTCAGCCATTTTAGAACGTCTGATTTAAAAGTAAAGTTGACCGTAAAAGTGGTAATTGTGATCTATTGAATTGTGACTGTGCAGTGTCTGTATTAAAAGAAATATTTTGATTTCCTCATTTCCTTTCTGTATTGGAGTGCTAATTCTCTATTGCGTGCCAGTAAGTTATTCTTATTTGCTACTTGCAACAATCTACGATTATAGATAACCATTTCAGATAGTTATAAAATTCTTTCTGCTGGTGAGCAACTTAAAGATTCACTTCTGGTTTCGAAAAGAGAAGGTTCTCTTATTGAGGGAACATCACCATAAGCTACATTCCACCTACTCATAGCTTCTACACTGAAACCAATCTCTTCAATAAACGCAAAAGGTAAATTAGATTTGTTGTTGTTACTAAATTATTGTCTCTCTAATGCAATTAATCGTTATGTAGGTTTTGCTTAGGACACGACACAAAGCAAACTTGGTAAAAACCCAGCTCTGCTCTGAGCTTTGCATGAACTCATGTATTGTTCTGGGGATGCAAGTTGTCATCTCCTTTGCTCACATTAGTTTCTCTTTTGTCGTGTCCTCAACTGCAACCGAATTGCTATTTGTCCGAAGTGCGTTTTAGGTTAAATTGAAAAATTCAGACGGTAATTCCTACAAGAGGCTGAATCGTGAATAATTGTAACAATATAATTGTGCCAGAAGAAAAATAAGGAATAGCTATTGATTCTACAGCGACAGCAGCCCCATAATCATCAGTTTCAGCATTAAGTAAAGCGGAAAACCCCCTCTTGTTCAGAAAATTGTGGATATTGGCCATGGCGGTAAGTAAGGTAAAATAAATGGTAAAAGAAAGAACTTGGTAGGAAAGTGATAGCAACATAAAAATACGGATTAAGTGACTGGTGTTAAGTTAAAAAAAAAAAAAATATAAGTTCTATAAATCATTACGTTTCACACCATAAATCGATTTTAAAATTGTAATTAATAGTTAAAACAATTATGTTGTATGGTGTTATAAACACCAAAATTGCTATCCCTTATTTGTTTTCTTTTTGGTTCGTTTGATAGATTTTAAGTGCATTTATTTATATGTAATTATTATTTTTTTTCGGTTAATTTTATTTTCTTTTTGAGTGTGAACTAGTCCATAAACTTCTCAACCTCTTCAAGTTTTTTTTCATTTTTTTTCATGCTATTTCTTATTGATACCGTTGTTTAAAAGACGCAACCTAAATTACAATCATCTTCACATATCATACCAATGTTTCTGTTATTACAATTATTGCAACTTTTTACTCATTAAATGTTGATAATTTAGGTTGTGTCTTTGCTAATGTTGCAGATAAGTTTATATACGTTTGTGTGTTTATGATACAATGGTTGTGTTGCTTAGCAATTCATATTCGCAACATCTTTGATAAATTTGATTCTAGCAACATATCTCTGTTGGTGAATATAGCATCATCTCTCACCAAAATAAAGAAGAGAAATATAATCACAGCTGTATGATCCATCGAACTCCACGAAAGTACTTTCAGCGAGGGAGAGCACAAAACGGAATGTAAGTAGGTCAATGATCTTTTGGTTTCTTTATATGTCTTTTTTTTTCCTTCCATATGTTTACATTTCATAACTTTTTTTCTGGTAATTCCCAAGAGTGACCAGATTAAAATATTGTTTAATTTTATTAAGTTTTGGCTGATTAATTTCGAGTTAATTGATAAATATTTTCATTTAAGCAAATAAAAAGAAAAGAAATAGCAGGGAAATAGTTAGAGAAAAATTGAAAAGGGAAAATCTATAAAATTGTTATACAAATGATAAGATTGCCTATTAATAGTTAAGATAATTTTATATAAATTTTAATTTTTACTTTTTTTTTTCTTCTTAGTATGTTACATTTCTATTTAATTAACTTAATATTATTTAATGAAAAGTGTTGCAGAGTATCTGCTATTGTACTTTGATTTCTTAAGATTAGTTGTATTTTCCTTTTTTTTTGTCAAATAAAGTTTAAAATGAATTTTGAATAGATTATTACTTAAATCTGTTTGGTTCTACACTTTTCTGAGCTTGTTAGTTATAACTGGGGTCACCAGTTAGCTCTTTAAGGACTCTTTCATCTCTTGCAGCAACTTACCAGCATGTTGCGGAGAAATTGACACTCTATTATTCTCTCTTATCTCTTCTGTTATCTTTAAGATTGTCTTTTTTTTGTATCTTTTAATTTGCGTTCGTATCTTTTCTGTTACGTTTCTTTATCTATTTTTTTTCTATTTTCTCCAATGTTAAATAACATTGTAAAAATGCACGCTTACTCAAAATACTTTTATAATTAGCAAAGTGGTAGTGGTAGCCTTGAAGCAACGAACCCCCCCTTACGACGAGCAATAAGGCTGGAGCAACAGCGTGCGACCGCTTCAATTGAGCTTCCAACAACACCTTCCATTTGTCCTAATAGTTATATGCTACAATTTCGCTGAAATGATGAAGTTATCGCCGAAACTATTTTGAAGGCAAAGAAAATCGTTTTACAAAGGCGGTATCGAAAGATTGGAAAAGCGTTGGAATGATTGTATCTCCCTAAAAGGGGACTATGTTGATGAATAAAAACGAATTTTGGGAAAAAAAAAATGTGTTTTAATTAATTAGTCACACACATTATTGAACGAAGGTTATATGTATTATAATAAAACCTAATATCAGCTTACGTTAATTTAGTCTCCAAATGTTAGTCTTGAGAAAAACTTCTGAAAGTAGTTGAGGTACCCAAAACTTAAGATAAATTTGAAAAAATAAATAGATTTTTGGCATACGCCAGCAAGTTATATTTAAACATTTTTTTACTTAATGATGGCGCTGTGACCTTGGAAATGTAACGACGATTCCAAATGGCATAATTTTGAAAATCTTTTACTAAACAAATACCGATAGACACATCGAGGCGACCGTCGTCAAAAAATGTTTAGATACCTGTGTGTTTTACTAAAATGTAATAAAATTTGAATAAAATTTAGTGCAATGTCGTTATTAGATTTTGTATGCCAGCTAGATGGGAATAGTCGTCCTTGACCATACAATCTATTATTCGATCGAAAAAAATATGCTTTGGATTTTATAACAGCGAAGTTTTTCAAAAAAGCGGCATACTGTTTCGGACGAAAACCCCGGATTTTACATTTTATTAGCATTATTTCAATATGAAATTGAAATCAGCTAATTCAATTTTTAAATTTAACTCTAATAATATTTAAAAAATTTGCGAACTTAAAAATGTGAAGCTGACAATCCATGTGGAACGGAAACGCTTGTATTAGGGTACTATCTAAGTCCATTACACCATAACTATATCGTACATTAAAAACAAATGCGTATTCTTTTCTGAAATTAATAAAAAAAAAAATTTCCATTCCTATAATCAGCATCTCTCAGTTATAGCTGGGAAACAAGTTGCACCTTTAGTACCTCTACAATTTTTTAGGATAACAGTTAATAACCGCATCGGCATAAATCGAGTGATGCTTAATAAGAATTCTTAAGAAATTATGACACAAATAAAAATTATGATCATTTAGATAAACATCTTGTGCTGTAGTTTGAAGAACATTAACTTTCACCTTTCTGTTCCGCATAATGTTTTCTCATTACTATGATGTACCGCCTGCATTGTCCATGCGACGTAATTATGTTTTTTTTTTGTTTTATCATTTTTACGACTTTGTGCTGCTACACATAACACCCGCCCTTTTGATCTCGTACTGACGACCGGCCATATTGTTTTTAAATTTACACTTCCTACTCCGAAAACATAAAATACGCACACATACGCGTCAACTGCCATTCGTTCATACAGAAATACATCAAAAGTGCCATAAAATCATCAACGCAAAGAAGATAGGGGGATTATCGAGTTTGTATGTGAGGTCCGGGGTCATTACTACTGGTGGTTGATAAAAGTGCGGGTTGTGGTGAAAGAAGGAAGAGCGCAAGCAGGGATATTCCATCACACACTCACACAACACACGTAAACAACGGCTGTCAATCAACCATAAATCATGTGGACGCCATTGTGAAATGTGACATTTGAAAAGAAGCGGGAAGAAGAAGCCCAACAGTCAGTCGACAACAAAAACAATTGACAGTTTACTTGAAAATTAAAGAGAACAAACATCGGCCAACGACGCCACATAAATCAATGATGATCGTGTGAAACAATAAATGGCTGTGTGAGTGAGTGGATGAATGAATGATGGATGGGTTTTCGGGAGCGGAGTAAATGGAGTTTGATATTTAATATGCCAGCAATTGTGTATGTGTGTGTGTGTGCGTCACAGAGTGTGGTTTATCTTCCGCAGCATAAGAACATAAATATTTGGATTATTTTTTTTAAATTATTGTTGTTATGAGAAAAAAAATACACACGAACACACTTCCAGATAAAAGATGCAGAGTCGTTAAAAACAGAGAAAAGTGTCATATAGGCAGATTTGTATTTTATGCTCAAATGTGAGTGACTGACTGTGCGGAAAATATGGGATGGCTGTGCGTTAAGCTTTAAAATATTATATACCTACATAAGAGGGTGTGCACAGAAAGTTATAGTTTATACGAATAAAAGCAACATACAGAAAATCGTGAGTGCGATGATTTCACTCGTCGGTAAAAAGGTATCATTAATAGATTTTTACTTACTCTACGTTGTGTAAATTTTATTTGTAGTTGAAAAATGGGAGACAAATTTATAATATCTTGATCTTTTTGAAGTTTGATTCCATGATAAGTACTGGGTTCTTCATGTGATATTATTAACATTTCAGTTTTATGAATAAGTTTTTCATTGTTCGGTGTGAGATCTATTTTCTATTATCGCTAATAGAGTTTTTGCTTACAAGAGTTGTGTGAAATGGATTATGTTGACAGCTGGCAGGGCGGATAGCTATTTCGATAGTTGCCAAACTATCATCAGCAGCCAGCACCTTTTGCTGTGTCTTCTCCACATATTATCACAACCTTAAGTGTTCAAGAAACCATCGAGAAGCCCAAACACACCGGTGCGAAAATGGTATCAACGAAGACCACAAGTCAACATAATCCACACAAGCTCTTGTCTAGGCTCTAGACAAAATTGCATAGAATTTGTTTTCGGCGCATGCGCCACCCCAGCGTACCTCCCGTATATGTTTTTCTCTTGTTTGTTATTGTCGATCTGTGCAGAAATGTGAATATGTTTTTCATTGTTCGGTTTGAGATCTATTTTCTATTATCGCTTATACAGTTTTTTGTTATTTATTTTTATTATCATTTCTGTAAGTGTTTGTCACGGAACTTCTGCTGAACCGTATGACCGAGCGGGCCCCTGGATTAATTTTGGATTAATTGCAGCGCCGGCGCTACCGATTTTTGCACCTGGCACAGTTTTCAAAAATGCCGCCCTTTAAAAAAACATTAATTTGCCGTAAATAATCCGTTTCCGCATCACCCAAGACGTAGGATATGCAATGCATTTTTTTTAACGAGGTATCCCACGTAGGTATAGTCCTCAAAAATATAAAAAATAAATAAATATTGCTATAGTACTAATCCAGCGTACGAATTTCAATAACAAAAAATTAATAAAATATTTGAATAAATAAAAAGCACTAAAATTCAAGCGTGCAATTTTAAATTTTAAAAAATATATTAAATAATTAATTAAATTTAATTTTCCGAGCTTTGATTTTAGCAAAGTCGTCTATCAAGTCACTATAATCCAAGTTGCTCAGAAATTCACTTTCTATAGATATTCTAGCCAAATCTACTAGTCTTTCTTGTCCTATTGTACTACGTAAATAATTCTTAATAATTTTTAATTTCGAAAAGCTACGTTCCCCGGAAGCTACTGTTACTGGTATTGTCAATAAAATTCTAATAGCTACAACTAGATTTGGTAATATCGGGTCTAATTTCTTTTCAAATATAAAGTTTAATGATTCTATAGGGCTTAAAGTTTCTGAAATTATACTTTGGAATATTTTTATTTCATCCAATAAATCTAATCCTACTATATCAGAATTTGAATTGAAAGTTAAATGCTTTTCAAGGGAAAGACAATTATTTAAAAGATCAGAAGCATTTAATGAAACCACAGAAATATTATGCAAAAATTTGAAAATATTATTGTGTTCCGAAATTTGGTCAAATCTTTCGCTAACAGATTGAATTGCCTGATCAAGGATTTGAAAGTAAAATTCAACTTTAAACTTTTGTTCAGGATTTGATATGATTTCGTCTCTACCTTCGTACGAAAAAAGTTTAGGTTTTCAACTAGGTTTTCAAAAAAATTTACAGCTTGAAGTGAAGTGAATTATGGTGACACACATATACGTCAGCTACTTCGTACAAAGTATGTGTGATGTTGTGTGTTTGGCTGTTTCGTTGTTGTTCCTATGCCCACACACAAGTAAAAGCAGAAAGAACTGCACTGCAAAAAGAACAACAAACACACATAAAGTTGAAATTTTTGTTATGAACAGTACAAATTTGCTGTGCTTGAGGGGTTTTTTTCATATAAGAAACGGAAAGGGTGTTATCGATATTTTTCGTTTCTATATTAACTATGGACAGTGTTCAGTGTTTGTAAATTTATTTTTATTAATTAGATTTTGGCGCCCTCCAATTTAAGCGCCCCGTCAAACTGTTCATACTGTTCCATAGAAGCGCCGGCCCTGATTAATTGTAAGACCTGGTTGATGACGCTGCGTCACCAAAACTAATTATTGGAATCCATCCAAGAAGATGTTCTATAATGCACTGAGTGAATGCTCTATCAAAAGATTATTACATGATTTGTGCAAAAAGTTGGTGTAAATTTTATACACATAGAGTTAAAATAATTCTTAAAATCTTTCTGCTCAAATTTCCTTTAATGCCAACACACTTCTGCTGCATACCTCGCAATAGCCGTATCTGAATTTGTCATTACTTACCTTAATATATGAGTTTGTATGTTGGCAAAATGAATGATACTGGTTTGGTTTAAATTTTAACTGCTTGAAATCATATCGCAATGTCATAAAAAAGCACACACGTTGTATAATTATGGCATTTTGTGCTAATGTGAATTCATGTCCTGCGGCATCATCAGCATCACAGAAAGTATCTCAGCATCAGCCACATCATCAGTCGGTAGCATCATATATCCAGTCCGTAGCACACATCCCTACGTCGGTTTCTCTGTCCTGCGCTGCCATGCAGAGCAAACAGAAAATCCAACAGCAGTTTGTATTATGCTCATTAACGTAATAACGCCTCACTTTTACACACATAAACATTCAGACACCGATGCTTGTGAATGAGACACCAACCCATACATGAGTACATAGCAACTCGCGCTCACTCATACTGTGACATAATCAGATGTTATTATAGGCCTTTAATGTGCCGTTGTACAGTTTATGATGTATGTGTGCGCTCGCGTTTATCTGGTTGGGGTTGTCAGGTATGGTCAATAAAGTACTTTCGTCATATTTAAAAAAAAATCTAAGAATACCTATGAAGCAATATATGTGACCCGGTATGTTAAAAGGGACTATGGGTCGAAAAAATCGATTTTTACTTTTTTTTGGTGATTCTTATAGTAGACAACACGCACTTTCTAATGCAAAAACCACAGCTTTCTAGCTGCATTAGTTTCCGAGTAACAAGTTTCAAGCCATAAAAGCGTTCAGGCGCATCAAAATCAACTTTTTAACTTCAAAGTCGTTTTTCTCCAAAACTTATTTTCTGAGCATCCCTTTTAACTTACCGGGTCACATATGTTATTTTGAAAATGGAATATTGTATTTAAGGATACGAGTTTTTTATAGTCGTGTCATGAACGATCAGATTCAAAATAGATCTTGTCATATTTGTCATGATAACCTATTGAAAAAGTCCAAATAATTAATTTCTCCCATTTCAATACAGAAAAATTATTTTTCAAAATGTTTCTCTCAAGTGGTCTGCATTTTAATTCAACGGCTACACTGCTGACAATGGTAACACAAATATTTTTAAGGTGGCGGTTCGTGGTACTCCGCAAGGAACAAAACTCTCTACTCTACTATAGAATAATATCATTATTATTCTTCTTAAGACAATGGATAAGATGTGATATCATTAATAATTGCCGGCAAGGATCCTAAATAACTTTCTGGAATCTGCGCTGAAACTGGATAACAGGGGCACTTAGAACTACGAATGTACTGTTTACGATTGTACTGTTTATGAGGAATATCCTAGACAGGACATACTATGTTAATAATGTCCTATATTTTCATAAACGGATCGAAGCGGTCTGTGGAATATTTTCGTAGGAGTTGATTCGATTAGGGAACCGGATCACTGTAGTATAGTTCAGGCCTTGGAGCAAATTCAGTATCAGGATATTGGACGGAAATAAAGAAAAAAAACTTACTGAGAGTAAAGTGTAAGATAACAGATCCTTAGAGAACGTGCATACCACTTCAAGAATTGTTCGAGAATGCCAGTCGTCTCTGGAGAAGATGGCGAGACATTCGGAGTTTACTCTCACATGGATACCGGGATATGGGCCAGTTGGAAACGTCTTAAAGAAATCCTCAAGAATGTGTGCACGACCATATTAAATCGTTGAAGACTTGTCATTGACTATCCAAATCGTTGACGACTTTTTTATACAAGTGTCACATAAATTATGCACGATCATTGTCGCTCATGTTGTCATTGATGATAAAGTAAACGAACATGTCTTCATAAACAACAATATTTGTGCAGCATCATCACAGGTGATGCAGATAAATTAATTATTACTTTTAATAAATCAAAACTTGTAGTTTTTTGCACACTTTAAACTTTAAAACTCTTTAAATTTCTTAAAAAAAGCACATCCTTTTAATCAACTAATCAACTTTGTCACATTATTTTTCTTACTTTGTTATTTTGTTTTGTCGCTCAGCTTGTCGTTGACAATTCTTTTTGTTATTTGTTGTCTTGTAGCTGGTCATGCATGATGATTTCTTCTATTGGGTCATCAACGACAAATGTCTTTAAGAAATCTTTAACGACATGATATATTTATATTTATCAAAGATCCGATGCATTAGTAAAAGGTCGCCACAAACCTGAAATCGGGCAATTTTAACGGTTACATTGGCACTGCTGACACAATGGGGAAACAGCTAATTGCGAGGAAGCTAAACCTCATTGCTAAGAAAAGATGGGTTGAAGAACTTACTTGCACAGCGACCAAACAGATGTGGCCTTCCATAAATATACAGAGGACATGATTTGCGCTGAATCTATCTAGAGTCTATCTAAGGAACATAATGACAGAACATAATCACTGGCTGGTTTGAACACACGCCCTACACTCAAAAAATAAAAATTAAGTATTCCGTACTAAGTTCATTCTTAAATTTAGTACAAAATGCTTGATCCAAGAACGGGAAAATCTAGGCTGGAATTCCTATTTGTAAATGTTATTAAGCCTTGTGGTGCTTGATTTTGAAGTATACAATTCTTAATAATAGATGACATTAAGCCTGATGGGGCTTGATTTTTAAGTATAGAATTTTTGAATATAGATGACATTAAGCCTGCTTTGGCATGATATTTAAGTGTAGAATTCTTAATTATAGATGACATTAAGCCTATTGGGGCTTGTTTTTTATTAAATAATATGAGGATAGCTAACTAGATAGTTGCCAAACTATCTAATCAGTACACATTTGCTTTGCTTTTTTTACTATCATGACAAACGTTAAGTGTTATAACCTCCACGAAATTAATGAGAAGTCAAAACACACTGGTGCGAAAATGGCATCATAGAAGATCACATGTTACTTGATTCGCACAAGCTCTTAAGATTTTCATACCTAATTGGAGAATATACACGCCTAAATTCAAGAACGATTTTGCAAAAAATAAGAATTTTAAACTTTAATTTAGAATGTGAATTAATTGTGGGGAGAAGACATTAAGTTAAGAAAGTAAATGTTATTTCTCTCCCAATATTTTTTTCTCAGACATTTATGTAAGATTTTGTATTCTTACTTTGAGTCAGATATTACTTGATATTTATTCTAAGATTTTTTTACTTGATAGTTGACAAATTCGTTCTTAATATTCTCAAATTAAGTTCGTACATACTTAATTGGGTAATTTTATTCTTATTTTAATAATTTCTACAGAGATTAATGTAAGATTTTTATTCTTACTTTAAGTCAGAAAAACATGATATTAATTCTAAGATATATCACGTGACACACTGAATTTGACCAAAAATATCAAACAATAAAAAAAACACTTTTCTGATCGTTAGCCGAATTTGATGTATCATTTGAGACACTAAAGTGTATCGAAGGCGGCTGCCAAATTAACCTTACCTATATTTATTAAGATCAACAACTTTCCTTAGAGGAAAGAGTCATCTAGAAGCATTTTAAAAATACTTCACACTTGTAGGTATTTTCCATGTAACTAAATCTATTAAAACAGTGATTGTACATCCATTTTCAAAAACCGGTTAACCGGCATCAAAAACCAGGTTTTACCGGGTATTGAAATTTGGAAAAACTTATCGCAATGGTGTGAGTACGATTCCGATTAAACTTTGAGAAATTTGATGTTTAGATACATTTCGATGCAGATAATGTAAATGACAAAAAGTGCACAGAACTTCCAAGGTACTTTTATTTTTACTGAAAATCATCCCTTGCCATCTCTTGTGCGTCTATGTTTGCATCTGTGTTTGTGTTTAAAATGAGGCACTGAGCTCGCATAAATCACTCATTATGAGGCGTAATTAATGCGACTATATGGCGACCTAAATTTTATATAAATCATTAGATTAGGCAAACAAACCTTTCCCTCTTCACTCGTTCTCTATAATGGGAGCACAAACATAAATGTAACATTCATATCGCATTCATATACATATAGCTGCGACAGCTATACAAGCGACATCATCACTGGCAGCAGCAACAACAGTATTTGTTCCTATCACACATAGACACTTTTGGGAGAGATATGTTGAACTGTTCTTTTAATGCCTGAAGGAACAAACTTGTACTTTTGGTGGGAGAGTAAATGTGGCGGGTTAATGGATATTTGAAAGATCTTTAGGATGTTTAAACAATACGATAATCCAAGGGTTCAGGAAAATGTGATATATACTGGTAAACATTTCAAAACAATCCGTTAAAATATTTCAAATCATTGTTATGATAAAAAAAAAGCAAAATAACAATGGCCGAACTCGACAATTTTACCCTAATTCGGACACGGGGAATCGAACTGTATCATTTATACAATTTTTTTTTAAGTTTTTGTTTTCGCGCAGAGTTTTATTTTAAGGGGCTATACATTAAGATCTTCGACAAGCATTAGTGTTAGTCTACTTTGTCTACGACGGCTTAACATTTTAAAGATCTTAAATTTGTGTTGAACGCTGAATGTCAATCTCATAACCATATGAACATTGAATTTTTGGAAGCAAATATTCATAGTATTAGCTAAACAAAAAAAAAATGTTAAAGAAAATTTGTTTATCTCTGCGAATAAAAATGTACTACCAAAAAGCCAATTTTTATAAGATTATCAGCACTGACTAATATGTACTGAAGATGCATCAAAATAAGGTGCTAATTCGCACGTTAATATTGTTCCGAAACAGTAAATTTGTAATTTCTTTCATTTTTGATTTTTTTTTTTCATTCATATTTTGTTGTCCTTGTGTGAATGGATTGTTTCTCTCTTCATTTATTAATGCACGTTAAGGTAAGCATTTACTATATAACATTACATTACATGTAGTGCTTAATTATATTTACAAAAATTAGTTTATCATTTAATGGCAGAAATGCATAATGCACGTGCCTTATGTTGTTTTTCGACATTACTGAAAACAACTCCACATAACGAAAAATCTACTGCGGAATCATTTAATAGATGTGAAAATTGCATATTTATAATGAATTGTGTGAATATCATAAGTACGGATGCACCGTTTCACATAATTCAAAGTCTGTCTCTCCGGGCCTTACTCATCCTCGGCAGCGACAACAACAACAACTTAATGACACTATGAATGAGTGCTGGTATCTTCTCACTGATACGTACGTTTTAAGCAATAGCAGGAGTAACTTATAACGCTCACAGGAGAACTGCTATAAACATCATCTAAAGCTCTCATCAAAAAAATAAACTCTTTACACTTTATCCACAACTTCCTGTCTTTCTCTTTTTCATAAGGAACAACATGTAGTGAACAAAAACAGTTATTTAAATAAAAATGTAGCTTAACTATGTTCGTCATTAGTGTTTCATATATTGTGTCATTGTCAACTCCTGCGTTTTTGTGCATCCTGAAGATGTCACATCGCAATCTACCACTGTTTATATTTTTGTAGAGGTAGAGTATACGTATGTTTTAAAAATGTTACTGAATTACTTGTTTCTATCTTAAATGTTTACTTATCTTCGACTAAAGGACAATGGTTGATGTTATTTTTTATTTTGAGCAAACTTTTAAGTAGTTTAAGATTATTTTGATGAGTTTGCGTGTTGTCGCTTCTAATTGTGAACAAGTAGTATGAAACGCTCGAGAAATAAGAGAAGAGTGTCAGCTTACATGTTACTATTTAAAAACCCAATTAATGGATAAAATAAAGCTAATGCATTGCAGTTCCTGTTTTATTGCATTCTTTTGCCCATTATCAAAATAATTGATTTAATGAAAAGGCAGACAGCAGATATGCCTATTAAACAACATTGTTGACCAACAAGAGATTAACGTTTCCTCAAAAGAGAAATGATTACAAATAGACTTTTTGTATCCACTGCATTCGGCTGACAAGAAAAAATGCTTTTTTTTGACGTGGCCCTTTAAAGTTGATCTTCTCGGGTGTTTTAAAATTTAAAATGTTCGAGGAAAGTGGACTTATAAACCGATTTAACAGATTTTTTGCATTTAGATAGTGCTTCGATTCCTAAAAAGGCTTATTTTTAATGTTTTTTTTTGCAAAAAGAGAACTAGATTCTTTCGAATGTAAAAAAAACATTTTCCGGTAGGTGGCAATTTCTTTTTTATTACTTATAGAAATGTTCATGTAGATAAATTTAATGCCAAATTTTAATCATTTTAGTAAAATGGTTTCCCAGCAAGGGAAGCCAAAAATACCCCATTCTTGAAAAATTAGTTTTTTTGTTTTCAAATATTCTCAAATCGCTTAGCACCGATCACCCATCACAGATTTGGACTAGTTAACCATACCATATTTCAACATCCCAGTGTGACCATTTTAATACAAAATTCGGAATTTTGGAACATATTTTCCCCGTTTTGAGAATTTGGGTATTTTGTTGTAAGATTTGGCAACATATTGTTATCCGTATTTTTAAGGACCTGGAATATTCCAGTTCGTTTGAATTTTCTCATATAAGATGTTAAAAAAATACTTTTTGACAGAATTTTACGTTTTACTCATAACCATGCCAAAAATAAAATGAGCTTTTTATTAATTGAATATGTTTTTCATTGTTCGGTTTGAGATCTATTCTATTATTGCTAATAGAATTTGTTTTTACAAGAGTTGTGTGAAATGGATTATGTTGACAGCTGGCAGGGCAGATAGCTATTTCGATGGTTGCCAAACCATCATCATCAGTGCCGTTTGCTGTGCATTCTCCACTCATTATCACAACCTTAAGTGTTAAAAGCTTCACACAATCAATGTGAAGCTCACACACATCGGTGCGAAAATGGTATCAACGAAGACAACGTCAACATAATCCACACAAGCTCTTGTCTATGCTTTGTCCATCGGACAAAATTGCATAGAATTGTTTTTGGCATCAAATGTCAACCCAGTGTACCTCCCGCGTATTTAATTTTTTTTATTAATTTTTATAAAATATTTAACTTTATGTTATTCCCTTTCCAACGATATGGGGGTGTCCGTCTGTCTATCCCCGCTATTACAGCCGTAGTTTAAGAGAAATCGAGCTTAAATTTAATATGCAAGCTTCTATCCAAAAACTGAGGCTAAGTTCGAAGATGAGCAAGATCGGGCAAAAACTACTCTACTTCATTTTTTACAAGTGTGCAGATTGTGCTGAAAATGTGTGAAACACATATTGCTAATCATTTTTTTGAAGGTATATACCCGCCAGGAAATGGAACTAGTTTAAAACCTGTAGCATAGTTAGTTCCTAAGTAAACATAACTAGTTAACAAATAAGAGTAAAGGAACACCCTTGTTAAAACCTTTTTTTTGTGACCGAAGTTGAACATCTGTAGAGTAAAACATAGTTAGCCGGTATCGGCCGGTGAAGAGACTGTTCTTTTATGTTAACATGTTTCATCTACTTTGTGAAGTGTTCTACACCTGTTCTGGTTTCAGTTACTTTAGCCCACAATGTGGTAATTTTTAGGCACCATGTCGGTCTGAAACCGTCCGTGGCATAGTGGTTAGAACACGCGACTACCATGCGGGAGATCGCAGGTTCAAACCTGGCTCCAGTCATCTTAAAAAAGAAAAAATAAATAAAATTTTCTTTCATTGTCGGCTCCCCTCGAATGTTGTTTGACAGCAACTTCGCAGTATTAAGCGTCGATTCAATCGTCGTGTCTAGTAAGAGCTTCTCAAAACAGTGACGTTCGCATTCGTCGATAAATAAGTAGGTGCCGTTAGTTGTGAATCTAAAAATAGAAAGCGTGTTAATTCACAACAACGCGAGAAGCTATCCCATACCTCATTCATGGGGTGCAAAGGGAAATAAAGTTTTTTTTTTATGTCGGTCTGAAAACGCACCCATTTATGACAGTCTGAGCCAGACTTGAGTATTGTCTCGAAAAATTTAAATAATATAATTTATAACGTTTACAAATAAAAAAAAATGTTAAAAAAAAATGTAAAAAAAAAAAAATTAAAAACAAGTGAAACTATAAAAAAATTTAAATTTAAAAAAAAAAAATCCGTTTGTTCCTTCTTGTTTTATTATTTTTGAAGTTATTAATTTTGTAAATATGGAGTGTGTTTTACTTTTTATAACCTCACCTCTAGGGATAGGGCATTCATCACTTGATACGAAAAAAAAGTAAAATGCATTAAAGGAGACCTGTTAGGGCTCAATTATCTTAAGATAAAATTCGTTTCAGCATTTTTTAAGACGATTGAGCAATGTCCGTCTTTCTTGTCGGCTGGTTGGTGGGCAGGATAACATATCCTTATGCAACTTTACCAGTATTAATATTTTTCAAACTTAAGCAATGAGATCGTAAAAAGGCAGCATAGATCCACCCCTTTCTGGAACCTCACATACAAAATTACCTATTTCTGGATAATTAATATTTCCTCCATAACTTCCAAACGAACAACTGGAGGATATGTGAATTTGGGCAGTTGAATCACCTTGTAATACTAGGCAAACCCCCAGAAAATCAAAACATTTAACACACTCCTTCTGTTACCTCATATATAAATGTTTTACATTACGCAATGTAGGCTTTTGGAAATTCAATTCAGGAATAAAGTTGGACTATATCAGCCCCCTTCTGGTACCTCCCATACAAAATGACCTATTTTTGGAAAATTTATTTTTATTCCATAACTTCTAAATGGACAACTGGAGGATATTTTTTAATTTGGTCGGTTAATTTATCTTGTAACAGTAGTCAAAACCTCTGAAAACCGAACAATTTGACACACTCCTGCTGGAACCTCCAACAAATGGACGAAATTCCCCCCAAAGATCTACATGCGTAACTTTTTTGTAAGTACACTAAGCTTAGTCAAATTTTATTAAACATTGTTTTACAAAAAAAAAATCGGACAAGTTGAGCTGTCTCTACTGATACCTCCTATACAAATTACTTCATTTCGCGAAAATTAATATTAATAATTTTGTAAAAGTAAACGTTGAAAATAGTTTACTTTTATTAATAAATATTCATATGTGAAACCTAAAAAACCGGGAAATTTATTCCACCTATTCAAAATTATGATTTCTTTTTAGATTTTTGTGCGATTAATAAGAGACTTTCTCCTTAGCTATCAGTTGGTATTATATAAGAGCCTTTCGGTAACTACATACAAAATGACCAAACGCCCAAAAATAATGAATTGTACTTTTGACATTTGTTTAAGAATTTAACACTCTTTTTGCGTGGTTACTTCAACAGTATCTAAAAAAAAACTTAATTTCCCTTTGCACCCCATGAATGAGGTATGGGATAGCTTCTCGCGTTGTTGTGAATTAACACGCTTTCTATTTTTAGATTCACAACTAACGGCATCTACTTGTTTATCGACGAATGCGAACGTCACTGTTTGAGAAGCTCTTACTAGACACGACGATTGAATCGACGCTTAATACTGCGAAGTTGCTGTCAACAACATTCGAGGGGAGCCGACAATGAAAGAAAATTTTATTTATTTTTTTTTTTTCTTTTAAGATGACTGGAGCCAAGTTTGAACCTGCGATCTCCCGCATGGTAGTCGCGTGTTCTATCCACTATGCCACGGCCGGTCCCACTTCAACAGTATCTAATATGTTTTAATTTGTTGCCGCTCATTGTGTGTCTTCGGTCTAAAACAATATCAAACGTAAGATGAGGGTATTCATCATTTAGTTTACCCGACGTAAATTTCTGAACTGATTTTTCAGTATTCTCTGTTAAATCACCATACAAAGACTTACACAGAACAACGTTTACACAATCCAAAATTTTCGCCAAGCTTGAACAAGATTTTAATCGTGAAGCCTGAATTCTGGCTTTGCGGGTATGTTAAATCGTTTTTGGAGAAAGCAGAATTGTGAGATTCTTAAGACTCCATTACATTCCGGAAAAATCGGTTGGATGCATGCGTCATGCGCCAATTTGTCTCTAAATCTGAAACCGGTACCAGTGAATGGCGAACGCTACAGGCAAAAAATTCGTGATTTTTTCAGTATTAACGTTATTGCAAGTCATTTGGAGGAGAATTGGTTCCAACAAAGCCAAAATTTTGGTCATTCCATTGAGTGACCATTAACCCTTTCGGTTATTCTATGCCATATGGCATAGTCGCTTTTCAGTGCCTGTTTTAAGATAAACAACTTATAGATACTATTTTTTTTTTTAATTTTATATTTTTCTTTGAAGTTTTTTGTAGAAATAATTGAAGAAAATATTTTGATTAGTGGACCCAGTTAATTGTGAAAGTTCAGAAAGCGAGCGTGCCTATCGATTTTCGTAATTTACAAAAAAATATCACTTTGTATTTTTATATATTCTATTATAAAAATTACTCTATTTGATAACTTTACGTAAGTAATTTTGTAGATAATCATTGCCTTAGTAAGTGCAAAAAAAGTTAGATCCCAAACATAGTTCAATAAGGCTGTACGATTTTTTTAATATCATACTATGCCATATGGCATAGATTTTACCCAACGGAAATTTGTTTTTAATTTATTTGATTGAATACAGTCGAAGGGTTGAACGTAATGACAATGCTTAATAAACTAAACATCGAACAAATTGAACATATTTTGGTTAATTTTAATAATTCCGATTTATCTGACTTTGACGATGGTGAAGAAGAAGAAAATGATGTTTTGGAGACGCTATTGGAAACTCTAAATGATAATAATAACAATTCCTTTTTAATAGAGGAGTTAACTAATCCGGATGGGAATACCGATTTATTTGAAAAAAATTTAGATGCGGGGGATGATTCATTGGATTTGAATGAAGCTACGGATCCATCATTTCAAAAAATCCTTACATTTCGATGGGCAAAGAGAGCGTGGAGCACTCCAAACTCAGATTTTTCTGAAAGTTATCCTAAACAAGATGTAAAAACTCCTGTTTCATATTTTTTAAAGTATTTTCCATATGATTTTATTGACACTTTTGTTCAGGCAACAAATCAAGCGTCACTTATGAAAACCGGAACTGCTATTAATGTTGTAAGAGAAGAGATTTTGACATTAATGGGTTTAGAAATTATTATTGGAACAATTGGATATCCTAGATTAGCAATGTACTGGAGTAGTGCTACTGAAATACCAGCCTTTCGTAAACACATGACAAAAAATAGATTTCATTCAATACGCACTAATCTAAAGTTCAGCGTAGAGGAGAACTCGAATGACAAACTTTATAAAGTTCGTCCAATTATTAATACGTTCTTGAAAATAACTTATGATATTCCGAAAGATGAAAACTGTTGCTCTGATGAAATGATGATTCCGTGCAAAGCAAAAACTGGGTTGAAGCAATATATGTCCAAAAAGCCTATCAAATGGGGAATAAAAGTGTTTTGCCTATGTAGCTCAAATGGAATTGTATATGATCTCGAAATATTCCAAGGGAAAAATACGATTGTTGGAGAGTCAAAATTGGGATTTTGCTCGGATATAGTTATTCACCTCTGTAAAACGATTCCGGAAAATAAAAACCACAAAATATTTTTTGATAATTACTTCACTACAATTAATTTATTAATATATTTGCGAGAAAAGGGAATATGGGCAACAGGCACCATATCGGGAAACAGAACTGGAAAAGCTCCCCTTGCAACAGAAAAGGATTTGATAAAGTTAGGTAGAGGCATTTATGACTATTGCATTGAAAGGAACCAAAATATATTCCTTTTAAAGTGGCTGGACGGGGGCTGCGTTCAACTGGCTTCGTCTATTTATGATGATGAAGATACACAAGAGGTCACCAGATTTTGTAGTGAACAAAAAAAGAAAATCGTTGTACCACGACCTAACATAGTAGGTGTATATAATAAATATATGGGAGGAGTCGACAAGATGGACTTTTTGCTGTCATTATATCGAATTTCCATTCGGACAAGAAAGTGGACACTCAAAATTTTCGACCATTTCACCGACATAGCAGTATGCAACTCTTGGTTGGAATATCGCAATGATTGCGATTGTAATAATATAAGAAAAAAATATTAAATGGATTTATTAGCATTCCGGAATGATATAGCTGATGGATTGCTAGCTTTGTCGTCAGCTTGAAATCTGTCTCGAAAACGAGGAAGACCCAGACTAACTGAAGACGTAGGCCTTTCCGACACCGTATCAACTTCGAAGCCAAAGCTATCATATGAAAGGGCTCGATTCGTTTTGATCGCATTGAACATTGGCCGGAGTATACAACCGTAAAACGTATATGTAAAGTACAAGGATGCAAAGGATATTCTAGATACTGTTGTTCAAAATGTAACGTCCATCTCTGCATTCCAAATGGCGCCAGAAATTGTTTCAGAATATACCATGAAAAATAAGGTAAGTTATATGTAGTACATTTTTATATTTGAATTGGTTTTTTATTCCTTTTTTTCAGGGGCAAATACAGAAGCACTCCTATATATGGACCTAAAATTGGCGGTGATCTCACATTTTTTTTTTTGTTTAAAATCAAAAAAGAAGTACCGATAGGGTTAACCATTAATACAGTATTGCCACATATAGTTAAATTGTACATGTTTAATTTGGTCTATTAACTTTAGGCAATGACATCGCTCATTTTACGCTCTCATTTTAATCATCACATCTACAGACTACTTTCGGTAGGCCCATAAATTTGGATTAAGAATAAACTTTGAACATTTCAAATCTGTTTTTATTTTGCATTGCATAACAAAGTTATTAATAATAATCAAAACTCTTCTAGGGTTTCCAATATCTAAAATCCTTTTAAAAGTAATACGGCACGTCTACAAGAGATGTACGCAAATGTTTTGTGTATAACTCATAAAACTAAATGGTAACTTTACGAAATAAATGTCACAAAATATGGAGTCATACTTCATATTAAGTACTCCCCAACCACCGGAATGAGTACGAAGCAAAGCAACACACGCACACATTTGCACAATTAAATGGTTGAATTTATACTAATAAGGGGGTAAAGCAGCGGGCGGAATATTTATCCAGGGGTGGAAATAAAGCAGGGACGTGGCATGAACAACAAAATCATTAAAGTCACTATTAAGTACTTCTGCAAGAGAAAAAAGTTGAAGTTAGTAAGGAAATACACTTTGAGATAAATTCAGACTAAGTTATTGAGTAAACCAGAAAATCTACCCAATTCAATATTTGCCATAAATTGAGTATTGATATAATGATACATATTTTTATACCTTAAATTTCTATCTTAAAATCCAGTAGCATTCACTCATTATGGATTTGACTGCATCATTTAGTACATGCTGTGTACCAACACAGCCCCTCCTTCAAATAAACTTCACACTATCTCTGCATTTTTAAACATTACATGGCCATAGTTCATGAGAACGTATTTTCTAATTTCGGCATATAGAAATTATTGTAATTCTAAACGTTAAGTAAAAATTATTTGAAAAACTTTTCAAAAATGTTTAACAAGTGAACAACACAACCCACCACATCCCAGAGCAACGAAAGCGGCAAACGAAAAATGCGATACAAATTCTCATTAAAAGCAGCACCACAATGCAGAGAAGGGCGATATAAGGAGAGATGAACCCAAATAAATACGATGGAGCAGTCCCAGAAACCGAGCCAGTCAAATCGCTTCGCCCACAAAAAGAAAGAACAAAGCAAACATTACATTTGTCGTTTGGCAAAATGTGAACGAGAGAATATGAATTTGACAGTCCTCAGCTCTTGAAGTTTTACACACAAATCCATAATTCAGGATAAAAACATAATTCCACTCAAACAAAGTGAAAAGGCATCACAATCACAACAACCATGAAAGGAACGACGGAGCGGAAGGACAACGCTGGGGCAGTTAAGTTTAGGATGAGATATAAATAAATAGCAGCAAAACATAGCAAAGCAAAAATAACCGAAAAAATGAAATAAAGTAAAGCAGAGGAAAATTATGAAAGTTCAAAAGCATCAGAAACAGCAAACATTGAATAAATTAGAAAGATGCCTTTACAAAAAAAAAAAACAAGAAAACAACAGCAACTCGAACAACAGCTCCTCTGTCAGCCAACAGGATGGATGGAATCGCTCTTGGTATTTGTATGAGTTCTTTACTAGAGACTACCCATACATACAAATAAAGGAATAAAACAGAATTCGGATAAGTAATGACAGGACCGGCACAGTGGTTGGCTAACGTTTGGTTAGGTGCAACTTTTAAATTGTCTTTAATGTTTTGCATAAGTGTTGTAAGGGATATCCGTGGAGTTCGGGAGATCCGTGATTCGATGCTACGCCCCTTCTGGTACCTCCCATACAAATGTACCATTCTGCCCACTTTAGAAAAACAACTAAAAATATCAATTCACCCAACGCGATCGCGCTTAAATTCTTTATGTAGTGATGCTAAATGAAATTTAAAGTACATTTAAAATCTATTTAATTTTAAATGTCAATATTACCCGGTGAATGTGATTTGTGATTCTTCTTCTTCTTTAATGGAAGCAATAACAGAAATTTATCCATCAGTAGCTGCACGTAAAAAAGTATTTCAAGCGTTTCGGTCTTTTGCGCTCCATAGATAGTTCGTCACACCAAGCTTAGTTAACAGCTCTTTCACCTTTGGAGTTTTGTTCGCTCCCTCCTGCGCCGCCCATCGAGTTTAATTCCGAAGACTTTTCGAGCCGGAGCGTTTTCGTCCATTCGTACAGCGTGCCAAAGCCAGCGCATTCGGTCTATTTGAACGCTCTTGACTACGTCAATGTCGTTGTACAGCTCATACAGCTCATGATTCATTCGACGACGGTACTCGCCGTTCACGATGATGGGTCCAAATATTTTGCGGAGTATTTTTCTCTCGAAGACTCCCAGAATAGATTGATCCGCTTGTGTCATTACCCAGGATTCTGCGCTGTAGAGCAAGTCAGGTAGGATCAGAGTCTGGTAGATCTGGATCTTTGTTCTTCGAAAGAGCGCTTTGTCGTTAAATCGCTTGCTTAGCGCATAGTAACAGCGGTTTGCGATCAATACTCGCTTTTTGAATTCCAGGCTGACATTATTATTTTTGTTTATGGCGGAGCCAAGGCAGACAAAATCATCTTCCACTTCAAAGTTAAAGTTGTCAACGTTCATGCAACGTCCCAGTGGACTCTTTGTTCGTTGAAACAAATAACTTGGCTTTGTCCTCATTTATTACCAGACCCACTTCCACCGACTGCTTTTCAATGCTCGAGAAAGCCGCAGTAACATCACACAAACCACGTCCAATGATATTTATATCATCAGCATATACGAGCAACATGTGACTTTTATTGAAGATGGTACCATTCCTGTTCACTGCAGCCTTCCGCATGATCATCTCCATTACAATGTTAAAGAGATCGCAGGACAGACTATCGCCCTGTCTAAAGCCTCACTTGGTAGAAAATGGCTCTGACAGATTTTTGTCAATTTTCACTGAAGACTTCGTGCCAGTCAGTGTCATCCCGAAAAGTTGAATTAGCTTCGCGAGGATACCAAACTCAGCCATAGCATCCAACAATTTCTGTCGTATCGGACTGTCGAATGCAGCTTTGTAATATATGAACAGATGGTAGGTGTCGATCTGCATTTCTTGGATCTTCTCCAGGATTTGTCGTAGTGTGAATATCTGGTCGGTCGTGGACCTAGCAGGTCTAAAGCTGCACTGATAAGGTTCAAACAGGTGCGCCAGAATGGGCTTTAGTCTTTCACATAACTCACTAGACAGGTCCTTGTATGCGATGGGTAAAAGGCTAATCCCGCGATAGTTGGTACACACATTGGATCGGATTCTTAAGCACGGGACATATGACCTTCAGATTCCAAACAACGGGCATGCATTCCCTGAGAAAAATCGTGTTTATGAGCTGGTGCATGCATGTTACCAGCTCATCGCCGCCGGCTTTATAAAGCTCTGCCGGCAGCCCATCGCACAGTGGTTGCCGTTTCATACAAAGAGCGGCCAAAAATAGAACGAGTTTTCATAGGTGAATACTATTTGGCACATCTCACAGTCTCTTTTAATGACACAATTTCTAAAATTTTGTAAAAATCTATGAATTGATTCAAGATCCTGAAAATTTAAATTTCAGGACAGGTGAAATAAAGCAAAAACAAAATTAATTTGAAAGAGCAAAATCTATTGTGAAATAGCGTTGCCACAGTATTACCCAGAATTCTGACTTAATTTTTTTATTTTTGGTCAATGGGGAAGACCACTGTGCATCGGCTCACGCAGCTTTATTATTTTTAAGCCATGCAATTGCCGTGCTGACCTGGTTTTGGCTCGGTGGTGGACAATCTACTCCATCGTCGATGATTGGTGTGATTTCGTCGCTTATGCTGCATTCGGGAACGAGTAGAGATTGAAAATGTTCCCCTCCATATTTGCAGCACACTCTGAGTGCCCGTGACCAGATTTCCGTCTCTGTCCTTACAGGTGGGGATCCCTGTTCCAAAACCTTTACTTTTTACCTTTTGGTAGAACTTTCGGGCCTCACCTCGATCCCTATAGTTTTCGATATCCTGGCTCTCTCTTTTCATCCACAGACGCTTTTTCCGCCTGAACAGGCGTTTCATCTCCCTCCTTTTCTCATTATAACGCTCCGTCACCGCACGCATAGTCATTGGATGCAATTTTGCCTTGTATGCAGCATCCATTACCTCAGACATTCGCGACATTCATCATCGTACCAAGGCTTGTCTGAGCGTGGTTTTTCAAAACCCAGTATGGTCGTTGCAGCAGGGGTCATAGAATTCGCAATATGCTGCCACTGTGTGTCGGGAACATCAGAACCAGGGGGTTTGTTTGGAGTAATTGAGAGAGTAGGTTGGAGTAGGCATTGCTTATCTCGGTGGTATGCAGCTTTGTAATGGCTAGCTTCCTTTGTATTTGATTACGTATGTTTTTAGCACTACTTAATCGTGTGTGTACCTTGGCTGCAACTAAGTGGTGGTCTGAGCCAATATTTGCAATCTGATTTCTGGTATTTTGATCGGGATATATCCAGGTTGCCTTGTGGATATCTTTATGTAGAAATCTGGTTCCACTCACAACCATGTTTCTTGCCGACGCGAAACTAACCAGTATGGATCCGTTATCGGAGATGTTGTTGTGTAGACTGAATTTTCCGATTGCTAAACCAAGAGCATTTTCCCTTCCTATTTTAGCATTAAAATCTCCCAGAACAATTTTAATGTCATGTGCAGGGCAGCGGTCATATATCTCCTCCAGGCGCTCATACAATGCATTTTAATGTCATCGTCTTTGTCTTCCGTCGGGGCGTGTACACAAATCAACGTAATGTGATTTGTGATAGAGGTAAGTGCTGTATACTAGATAGGATCGCTTTATACGGCGGAAAAAAGTTTATGTTTTCTCCCCCAGTTTTAAAGTATGTCTGAAGACAATTTGAGGACATCAATATTTTATTAAATTCGCACACCCTACGACCCTCCAAAATAGTATTTATTATGTTGTATCGTCATTTGATAACCGATAGAAATGAGGCCCATCTCGTTATAAAAGGTTAATTAGGGTTTACATTTTACTTATTTGGCATTTTTGACCCCGACCTCAATTTTAGTTTTTGAGTTTTTGGCGGTGTGTAGGGAGACCTATTGAGTTTTGAAACCTCTATAACTTTTTTGTTTATGAATAATAATATATACTTTAAAAGCGAAATTTTCATATTTTTTATGATCTTTACGAATATTATCAGAAATGGGCATATATAGACTAACGATATGCGCCTCGTTTCGGTCGGATATCAAATGACGATACAGCACAATAAATACTATTTCGGGGGCTCATAGGGTGCACGTATCCGAAAAAAATGTATGTCCTCAAATTCAGACAAACTACCAAATTGGAGGGAGAAAACATAAACTTATTTTTTCGACCCTATCTACCGTACACCCCACTGTACTCGGATGTTGTAATGTTTGACTAAGGAACAGTTACTGTTATTTATTAAATCCCTTTACGCATTTTCATAATAATTTCATAAAACAACAAACGGCAGCAGCAGTCAAATATTTTATTTAAATACAACGGGAAAGGAATACACATTTACCCCATCCCCATTAACGATGAAAATTTGCGAGAGATGGTGAAACCGTTTCACTCCGTTCCACACTGGTAACAATAAAATGATTCAAAACTTTGTTGTTGTGGTTATTATTTTACAGAATTTGTTGCAACAACGTTTTAACATTTCGTCCGACCAAAGAGCATAACTTTCACTCATCAACACCCGAAGCAGCAGCAGCCACCAAAAAGCTCGCTTAACGTAAATCTAATTCCTTTTGGCAGAATACAGAGAATAGAGCAGCAGCAAAAACAAATAATTTTCATTAACAACAACAATTTGTTGGCAAAGTGGCATTCCGAAGCCAGTTCTTCATCATTATCTTAGTCCTCTTCATTCACAAAGGATCCTGGATGTCCTTTTTGTGAAGAAGAAGACTTTGTAAAGTAAAGCGATTCAATGTTTGGTTTGAACCAACAACAAAGTGAAAATGACAGTCTGGAAATAATTCTAATCTCCTCATGAATATTCCTATGCTCATTTTGCTGTCAAAAGGAGCGAACATTAAAATGGAGCAACACCATCTTTCCACTGGCACCTCCAATGTGTCCACCCATTGCCTCCCCATCGCCATTGCGAAAATTATGATGCCGTTGTGAATCCAGCGAAAGACAAATGTTTTTGTGATGGAATGGCTGACGGTTAGTGTTGTTATTTTTGGACAAGGTATAGCGAAGGAGGTGGTGGTGCAGGGTTTAAGGTCATTAGCAAAATTGTTTATGTTATTTAATTCCTAAGTATATACATAGTATTTGTTGTACATACTTAAGGGCTGTCTATGTGCACGTTAATTTGGCTGTTGGAATATTTTCAATGTTTGGATATTCAATTGGGATTTTAATTAAATTGTATTCTTTTGATGCGCAAAACGCGTCTTTTATGATGTTTCTTATCTTTTGTGAGTGTGTCGAAATCCTCCTGAGAATTGGAACTTTTTAGATTACAGCGAATTTAATATTCGCTTGTTGCCAAAATATTTTGGATTATAACATAAGCTATGCTTACTCTAGCATTCAAACACAATTTTATTCTATTGTAATTTTATGTATGCAAATTTAGATTTTACTAACACAACTGGAATTGACAGCTAAATGAAATCTGTCAAGCATTGAATGGAAGAAAACTTATTAAAATGTAAAGGATGATCTCAAAAGTTGAGCAATTTCCTCTTAATACTGAAGCGAAATTAAAGGAGTGGCACCCGCGTTAAGTTCATGCGTCCATTGTAGGCATATGTTGATAATAATCAATTCCAGCTTTAATTCTAAGTATTATTGTTCAATCTTTCCAAATAAGCCTTTAGATTGTCCTTTGGTAGAAAAGGTGAATTTATATTTATGGTTTTTAGTGGTCTAAGCTGTAAGCAAAAGTGAAAATAAAATTTTGGACAAAAGGCGATTGGATTTACCATTATTCTTCATGAGTCAAGGCAAGTCGCTTAAAGTGTGGGGGAAGAGCCAACGATTTACGAAATGTGTCCGTCATGACGTTTCCTAAGCTGAGCTCTCCAGCGGGATAGAGAATATTACAAACACTGGTGAAAGACACATGATATAACTAGGTCTTTTGGGCCGGGCTCTTTTCCCGCTTAATTCAAATCGGGGAAATTATCCGATACGCTTAAATAAATCCATAATATTATATTAAACAAAAAGTATTTAAATGCATGTTTTTTTAAAACGATGTATTAACAAATGGGTAAGGTATTTATATGTTTCACACACTTACAAGTGTTTTGACACCAATTTGTGAGAGCATACTTTTACCCATTAAATCATATTTTAGCATATTTTGGTATTAACAGTATATTTTAAAAATATGTTTTTTAAGCATATTTCATATTTTTCAGAGCACATTTTATTTAAAGAAAATCTCTTTTTAAGTATATCGTATTAATATTATAAATGTGAATGTCTATCTGTTTGTTTGCTTATTTGTTTGTATGTTTATTGCTCAATCACGCCTAAACGGCTGAACCGATTTCAATAAAATTTGGAAGACGGTTAGGGTACTATAATTTTAATTTATTTTTTTTAAGTTTTGGCCCTATGGGGGTGTCGGGAGTGTGATGCAAGGTAAAGCTTCTGATCGGTTTAACTTGGCAAACCCAGAGTGACCCTTGCCAATTGCACTTCAAGTCTACTCACAGAGCTCCGTATTTGTGGTACTACTGCGAACGGTTCTGGGACGAGTGTTCTGGACGTACGAGTGATCAGGGGTGCGAACACTGACACCGATCACTTCCTTATCGCAGTTAAGGTACGCACTAGGCTAAGCATGGCGAAAAACGTACGTAACCAAGCACAACGAAAGCTGGACATCGGTAAACTGCGGACCACAGAGGTAGCGGACGCCTACTCCAACCACCTAACTCAACTGCTGCGGAATGCTCCAACCCCTGATAATATAACCTCGCAGTGGCAATATATAGCCGACTCCATAGAACGGACTGCGAGAAGCGTACTTGGGTACTCAAAGCCGTCTCAAGAAGATGCCTGGTACGATGATGAATGTCGCAATGCCACGAGAGAGACTGATGCTGCATACAGGGCAAAACTGCAGCCAATGGCAACGCGAGCTGTTCGTGAAAGGCACAGGGAGAAGAGACCAGAGACAACTCGTCTTTTTAGAAGAAAAAAGGAAGGAGCTGAAGAAGAGGCAGGATGAGTGCACTGAGTTGCTCCGAAGTAGAGGGGAAGCCCGAAAATTCTACAAGAGAGTTAAAGCGAGAATGCGTGGAACAGGGTTGCCCCCCTGCAAGGACAGCGATGGTCAGCTAGTGACAGACCCGGATAACGTTCTGAAAATATGGAGAGATCACTTTAGAAATTTACTGGATACTGACACCACTCCAGAAGACCCCGCTCCAATCCATGACGATGGTATTAACTGTCCACCTCCGAACCAGAGCGAGATACGTATGGCCATCTCCCGCCTTAAAAACAAGAAAGCTGCTGGAGCCGATGGTCTCCCTGCTGAATTGTTTAAGGCTGGCGGGGAGGAGCTGATTAGGAGCATGCATCAGCTCATGGAGAACATCTGGCAAGAGGAGAGCATGCCCGGGGATTGGAGTCTCAGTCAGTTATGTCCCATATACAAGAAATGTAAGAACTACCGTGGAATAAGCCTTTTACCAATTGCGTACAAGGTCCTTTCAAGCATATTGTTTGAACGTCTAAAGCCTATTGTAGAAAAACTAATTGGACCATATCAGTGCGGCTTTAGACCTGGCTAATCTACGACGGATCAAATATTCACCTTACGACAAATTCTGGAAAAAACCCATGAAAAGCAGATCGACACCTACCACCTCTTTGTCTACTACAAAGCTCGGTTAAGCCTCGGTTAAGATTGGTAAAGATCAGTCTGAACCATTCAACACGGAAAGAGGTCTCAGGCGGGGCGATAGCCTGTCCTGTACACTATTTAATATAGTTATGGAGAAGGTGATGAGAAAGGCTGGTGTCGACATGTCTGGCACCATATTCCACAAAAGCCACATGCCACTAGCCTACGCCGATGACATAGATATCATTGGCCGAAATCTGCGGGACGTTACAGTCTTCTCATCACTAGAAAAGAAGTCAGCAAAAATGGGTTTAGCGGTCAACGAGGACAAAACAAGCGTCAACGTAGAAAATTATTGATTTGAGGTAGTAGATGAGTTTACCTACCTCGGATCTTCCGTCAATAAGAAAAATAATGTCAGCCAAGAAATTAAACGGAGAATAGTGCTAGCCAATAGATGTTTCTACGGACTTCGGCAGCACTTTAGTAACACCACCTTCTCTCGAAATACTAAGAAACAGCTTTACCAGGTGCTAATCTTACCCGTTCTTTTGTATGCTGCCGAATCATGGGTGCTTACGACAACGGGATACAAAACCTGGGAGTATTTGAGAGAAAATTACTCCGAACAATTTATGGACCTATCTGTGTCGACGGCGAGTTTCGCCATCGGATGAACCATGAGCTGTATGAGCTTTACCACGACATCGACGTAGCTAAAAGAGTCAGAATCCAACGACTTCGATGGTTGGGACATGTTGCCAGGATGGATGTAAATGCTCCAGCGAGAAAGGTGTTTGAAGGCGAACTTGAAGGACGGCGCAGAGCAGGGATACCCAAACTCCGTTGGAAGGACCAAGTGGTAGGCGACATGCCACCATCTGGTAGGACTAACTGGAGAACACACGCACAAGACCGAAGCGTGTGGAATTCTTTAGTACTTCAGGCCTCAAACTTATGAACTACTTTTGTAAGTTGTAATGGGCCACTTAAGTAAGTTTTGGCCCTATGGGCTGAGTGGGCGTGGCAGAACTTTTTTTTAGAGCTAGAGATATAAAATTTTGTAGCCAGATAGTACTCAACGACACGAATATGAATATGCAGACGAAATTTTAATTTTGGACCAGTGGGCGTGGAAAAACTGTATTTTAGTACTAGAGAAATAAAATTTGGTACATAGATAGTACTTGGCTAGACGAATATGAATATGCTGACGAAATTTTAATTTTGTATCAGTGGGCGGAGTAGGCGTGGCAAAACTGTATTTTAGCCCCAGAAAGATAAAATTTGATACACAGATTGTGCCCGGCAGCATGAATATGAATATGCGGAAGAAATTTTAATTTTGGATCAGTGGATGGAGAGGGGCTTGGCCATACTGTATTTCAGTCCTAGAGAGATAAAATTTCATACACAGATAGTATTCGACAACACGAATATACGAATATTGAGATTCAAACGAAATTTAAATTTTCGATCAGTGGGCCGAGGATGGGTTTTAGCCCCAGAGAGATAAAATTTGATGCACAGACAACACGAATAAGAGTGGGCGTGGATAAACTGTATTTTAGCCCTAGAGATACGAATTGACACCCAGATCAATGCGCAGAGGGCGCGGCAAAACTGTACTTAAGCCCTAGAGAGATCAAATTTGGTACACAGACACGAATACTGATATGCAAACGAAATTTAAACAGTGGGTGAAGGGGCGTGACCAAACCGTATTTCAGAGAGATTGAAACATCGGCACTTCAGATTCAAATTTGTAGACGAAATTGTTATTGTCAATAAGTGGCCGAAGAGGACTTGGACAAACTGTATTTTAGACCTAGAGCGATAATATTTGATCTACAGGTAATATACGATACCAAAAAGTAAAATTTATTTTTTGTCGAAAAGTACATTTATTGTAACAAAAAGTAACATTTATTGTACCAAAAAATACGTACTAAAAAGAACAGTTTATTGTAACAAAAGTACCCTTTATTGTACCGAAAAGAGCTTTTATTGTACAAAAAAGGTACATTTGTTGTACAAAAAGAACATTTATGGAACCAAAAAGTACTTTATATGTACCAAAAAGTAGAATTTATTGTATTAAAATGGACTTTTATTGTACACAAAAAAACAATTAATTGTGCCACAGATTACCATTTTTCTACCATAAATTACTTTAAATGTACTTATAAGTACTTTTATTATACCAAAAAGTGTTTTATTTGTGCCAAAAATTATCTTTCCTGTATCAAAAAGTACTTTTATTTTAATCTCAAAGTACTGTTGTTGAAGCAATGAGCAAGGACTAATAATAATATATATTTTGAAATTGATTTAGCTGACTCTTTTGACAACATGTTTTTCAGAGTTGTGTCAGTAAAGTTTAAGGACTATTTACATTGCGTCAGATTGTTTTATCATAAATTTTGAGAATAAGTCACAAGAACCTCATTTACACGATGCTGACACATTTTAAAGGGAAATACTGACAATGATGTCAGTAGTGTAAATGAGCCATTACAGAATCCGACAATGCAGACATTAATTTACCAACAAAATATTTTTTTTCGGCCGGCGGGAATATGAATATTTTATTTCCGATTGGTGGATAGAAGGGAAAGTGGGAAAAATGTTTTTAGGACAATATAAGGTAATATTTGTATACAGACAGTCCTTGCCGCTATAGATATGAATTTGCAGACGGATGTTTAAATATCGGTTAGTGAGACGTGGTTAGTTTAATCAGGTAAAGGAGTAACATGGGGTAACGAATTCTTTACAGAGCGTAGATGAACGACGCTTAAGCTTAGCCCTTTAAGTAGGCGTGCCCATCATATTACTAGTATTCGTTAAGTAAGCAATAGCAAAGCATTTCCGGGTCCACAAGTATTTTATATTTATAACATATATAAAAACTAATATGGAGTTTTTTTTTTTTTTTAATTTTTTATGTAAATGCATCTCTTGTTAAATTCCTTATATTTTGATATCTTTGTGGGACAAAAAAGAAAAAAGTAGTTAAACTTTGGAAGTTATACAATTTCCGACACTCCCAAAAATATGGAATTAACCTCGATAAATATTTTTTTATTTTTTCAGATTTAATATAAAATTTTGCGCAAGAAATACTGTTGACTTTTGGAATATTTGCTAACATTTAGTGAAGTTTTATCTAAAGGTATAAAAGAATGAAAGCTTTCAGTTCCTGTAATAGTTTTATCATTTTTATACCTTAAAAATAGCTCTTCTTTTGTTTTGTTGTAGTCGTCAGCGTCTGCACAAGCAACTGCTATGGAAGACTTAAAGGTTTGTGAAGCCTAATGATACCCAAAAATATGGACTTAACCTTGATAAATTTTTTTTTATTATTGTAGATTTAATATACAATTTTGCGCAAGGATAACTGATGACTTTCGGAATATTTGCTAACATTTAGTGAAGTTTCGTCTAAAGGTATAAAAGAATGGAAGTTCCTGTTATAGTTTTAGCATTTTGATACCTTGAAAATAGCTCTTCTTTTGTTTTGTTGTAGTCGTCAGCGACGAATGCGAACGACACTGTTTGAGAAGCTTTTACTAGAAATGACGATTGACTAGACACTTATACTGCGATGTTGCTGTAGACAACATCGAGAGGGCCGGCAATAAAAGAAAAATTTAGATGACTGGAGCCGGGAATCGAACCCGGAATCTCCCGCATGGTAGTCGCGTGTTCCAACCACTATGCCACGGCCGGTATATTCACAGATAGACGTGTCAAATTCATTATATTTTGTTTAATTATAACTAAATTGTATTAATTTATGGCCAGCATACGGACAGCCAAAGATTTGTGGTTCTATTTTAAGAATCAACATTCATTACGATAAATAGCATGTTTGAGCTAACGATGATAACAGTGTTATTAATAAATTCAAATATTCAAATATTTTACGTTAGCTAGGTGTAACCTTTTCTACACTTTAACTACATGTCTCGTCTAGCAATGCGGCCGAAAGTCGTAAGGGTGATAATATTTATCAGTCAGTTCACCTGACTGAAATTTCTGTAGCCTCAGTAAAATTTTTTCAAATTTCAATAAATCGAAAAAAAATTAGCTACCCAATTTTATGAATAGCAAACAAAATGAAAAATGAGCAAATTCACTTAATTGTGATTAAATTCGAAAAGAATCAGTCGAAAATTTTTGCCGTTTTCGATTTTTCATAATTTTTTTAAAACAAAAAAATTTGTTTTTTTCCACATCAAAAATATATTTTGTTCCTTAAAGTTTTTATTATAACTCCGAAACCACTGAGCCGATTGAAACGCAATATATAAACTTATTAAAGGTCGTTAAAATTTCAGTTTTTCTAAGTTTGTAAAAACCCAGGTTTTCGCACCTTTACGCCTTATAAGCCAGTAACGTGGTTGAATAAGAACATATTTTAAGTTTCATAGTAGATTTAAGAGAGTGTCTCCTTTCCAACGATATATAGAGTTAAATTGATAACTTGCGTTTTGCTTCGAAATTTCAAACTTTTTTCATTACTTGTTAAGATTTTTAAAAATTTTTAGACACTATTTTATAGTGCCACTGTAATTTTTATTATTTTATTCATAAAGTGCAAATTTTCACGATTGAACCGCATATTTGCTTGGCAAAATCGGTTAACAAATAGTTAAGTTATTCACGTTTTTTTAGGAACGTCGATTAGTGCCGGCAATAAATGAAAAATGTAGATGGCTGGAGTCAGGAATCGAACCATGTATCTCCCGCATGGTTGTCGCGTGTTCTGACCATCATGTCACGGCCGGTCCCACCCATGCAAAGTTTCAAAACAATTGGTTACGTCTTTCTGAGTTTATCGTGCGTACAAGCCGGACAGATAGACAGACGGACGTGAATCACACGACTTCAAACGTCATGAATTTTATTTGGTTTAAAGAACCTTAGGGTCTAAATTGACTTCTTCTATGAGTTACTCTTTTATATTGTGTAAAATGATATTACCCTCCTATCCGTTGGGCGAGGGTAAAAAAAGTACAGTTATCTTACACAAAAGTATCTGTTGTACCAAAAAGTACAATTTGTTGTGCTGAACAGTAAAATTGTATATACACATAAAATACAATCTATTGTACACGATAAGGAAAATTTATTGTATACAAAAAGTGAAATTTACACTTATTTGTGCCTAAAAGTATTACAACTGTACAAAAAAGTACAATTTATTGTACCAAAAAGTATATTCAATGTACATAAAAGTCTTTCATTGTATGTACAAAGTAATTTTTTTGTACCAAAAAGTAAATAGTAAATATTAGTGTACACAAACAATACAATTCATTGTACACAACATTTCTAGACAGTTGAAACATCTTTATAGTCCTAATTTATGGTTTCAATGATCGATTTTGTAGTTCCGAGCATATCCGAACAATATACAATGTATGCAAATTATCTTGCTCTTGAGTAGGAAGCTTCAGTAAAAGATTTGCTCTAACCACTCGTAGAGAGCCATTCTCATTATGAATTTATTTATTTTGTACTGTTTGTGCATTGATTTTTAATTACCAGTAACTATTTTCAGTAATCAGTAAATTTTTACTGGTAATGCATATTAATTTTCATTATCAGAAAATTTTATTTGTTACTGCAATTTTTTTCTGTAATCAGTAAAAATTTACTGTTAATAAAAACTAAAATTATACTGGTAATGGAAATAAACTTTCATTATCTGTAAAACTTTACTGATTACTGACGTTAGTAATGCACTTAATATATACTGCAGTGTGCCCATGTATTGTATTTTTTAACCCCTTGTTAATTTCAGAACTTAACCAAATTTCTGCTTGATAGCTCATAAACTACGGTTGTAATACGTTTCGTCGCTGATCATTTATATTTTTATATATTGTACCACTTAACTTAAACATTCATTGTAAAATTTTTGAGAACTCTCAACGACTAGACAAATTTCATATTATTAAATTTTAAATGTTGTTGTTAATGATAACTCTTAAATAACTCCATTATATTACATTAAACGTGATGACCAGGGCAACCGGAAATATGCAAATGCATGTTTTTTTAGAACGATATATTAACAAATGGGTAAGGTACGTTTTATACACTTACAAGTGTTTGGTCACCTATTTGTAAAAGCATTTTTTTTGCATATTTTACCCACAAAGTAATTCTTAGCATGTTTTGGTATTATTAGCATATTTTAACAAATATTATTTTTTAAGCATATTTTATGTTTTTCATACCATATTTTTTAAAAAATATCCCCTATTTATCATTTACCATATTTTTCACATTAAATTTCCATTCATAAAAAAAAACTTACAAATCTTGTTTTTCACAAATCTTGTTTTTCAACAAAATAAACAAGACATAAAAAAGATTTTCAACATTCACCTATTTTGATCCTGGACATAATGCCTAAAGCTAAAACGGCAATAGCACCAAAACTAAAGGAAGAAGAGGAGTTTACTGACTTGCGAGCTGAAAGTTATTGCAGCAGATCACAGATTTCAAGTGAAGCACTATTTGGAAAGCGGCAAACATATTCAACATTACATTTTTAGAGCATATTTTATGATTTTAAGAGCATATTTTGCTATTTTAGGGCATATTTTAAGTGTATAAAACACGATTTTTAGTGCATACTTCTGGTGGTTGGTGATGGCGATAAAATGTGTTTCTTTATTTTGAGATTTTGTATGATTGAGCTGTTAGCAGCCGATCAATAAAAACATGAACGAGACCAATCTTTCTTTTCTTACCTAACCTACAAGATTCTTTAGTATCTCTTACGATTTTCACCATGTATAGCAATAAGTAAAGAGCTTTTAGCAGAAATTGTTGACATAAATTCACACTCATTTGGCGTAAGATACCATATTTGAAATGGTCACATTGCTAATACCAATGTAACAAAATGAATCTGCAACGTTTTGATATACACTTAAATCTCGGTGTTGCGTGTTATCTGCTTAAATAAATAGAAGATTAAGTACAAAGAATTCGCCAAAGTTAATGCCAAAGACTATCAATAATTCATTCAAGCTCGAACAAAGTGACATGACAAGTGTCCTTACAGCTGGATAGGAGAAACAACTGTGGTGGTGGTGTTGCAAAACGCCCTCAAACCTCTAATGAGTTACCCTAGATTTGCTGTCCACATTATAGAGAAAGAAACAAAAACTTAATTTGCTAATTACTTTTCCATGAGATGATAATAATTTACAATTGTCATTTGTCGCAGCCCAAGACGGACGCATGGCAAAATGGAACGAAAGGACGGACAGACGTTGGGCGAACAAACAAACAAACAGACACATCTCCTAATTATCTCATTATATTACAATACACTAGTACTCAGATGTATATAAGGACACGTTGGAAGAGAAAAGAACTATGGAGCAGAATGGGTGGAGAAGAGTAACATTTAATACTAATTTCAATATGTCACCTCAAAGTGTCACCCCTATTAACTCTGAGATGTAAGGAAGCCGAAGGACGAGCAAACAGACAGAATGATAAACTAAATATATTTTTTCATACAAAAATAAAAGATTGTACAACACCATAAAGAAGAAGACGAAGAAAAACAAACAACAACAATAACATTGCAAGTATTTAAAATACTCGTATATAATAGAGGGATAAACAGCATAAAATACAGAAACGACAAGAAAAGACAGAATGGCACAAACAGACCAAACAAACGACAATGTCGAGGACGAAGGACACGTCTTGTCACAGACACCCCAGAAATGTCACTGCAGGGTGAATGGCATTTGAACGGCCACAACAACTGTAACAACAACAACAACTTCACAACTCCTGCGAACGAAGCAAACTAAGAATCCCTAAACATTGAACACTAAACAATTCAGTTAGAGGGACTGAAACTGGAACTGAATGTGAATGATACGCAACACCGAGCTAAATGACACTGGCGAAATAGCAACAAGGAACAATATACTCTCGCACAACTTTTTCCCGGACTAGACCGTAGTAAAGCGAAAAAAAAACACACACACAACAACTAAGACAGTTTTTTTCCTTTTGCTCTGGAAAGGAAGTGAAAATGCCAAGAAAGAAGAGTGATTTATGGCTTAACGAGTGACGAGGACGAACCAAGAAGAACAACAACGAAATCCATAACACACCCAACAATAACAACAGCAGGAAAACATGCAGCAAAAGAAGGAGCATAGAAATATACTTAAGGATAATAGCAACATAACGAGATTGTTTCAAGCATACGGCAAAACACTTCATCGTCAATGTTGTTGCTGTTGTGTTGCCATTTGGATGAAGAGGACATTTTTATGTTTTGTTGTATGATTTTTCTGCTGTTGTTGTTGTTGTTATCGTACACTACGTGCCGTTGCGCACTGTTTATGGTATTAACTTTTCTTAGGGGATTTAAGTTTTATTTTTTCCTTTTTTACGTTGATTTCTCCTTCTTGTGTGTTGTGCTTTCAATCAAAATATTTTCTAACAGCAGCGGATTTAAATTGATTAGGGGGAAGAGATCGGGAATATACATGGTTAAAGTCTGCCCTTATTTAAGAAGTCAAAATTATTTCGCGATGATCCGATTTAAATTTTGCTATCATCAGATAAAAATTAAAACCGTTTTTTATACTAATTTTAGATTTTGTGATATAATTACTGTTACACTTTGAATTAGGTTGTTTTAAGGGTAAATTAATTTATACCATTATTTTATTTAGACAATAATCACATAAATTTACTTCTTTTACCGCATTTATGATGGTGCTTAATACTGAAGTGTACTTTTTGCTTCCAACTTCGGAAATTACCATATTTTCCATATACATTGCATGAATAAGCAATGGGAAAGCTTTTCGAGTGGTTACTACGATTCTATTTTTAGACTAACATACGGATGGACACGACTACTCAGAAGTTGCTATCGACAACAGCGAGAGGGCCGCCGATCAAAGAAATGTTTATGTCTGTGACAGGCGTTGAACCCAGGTGACCTGCATGATAGTCGCGTATTTTAACAATCATGCTATGGTCGGTCCAAACTTCAGAACTACTGAGGAACTTTTCAGTCTAGTCTACTATTGATTCAACTTCTCCATCAAGCTTCCTTTTTCGAGCATTTTTAAAAGGAATGTGTTTATATTTCATTTCCTTGATAGTAAACTTTAAGCGGTCGACAACAGCGACGGGAGTGCCGATCAGAGAAATTGATGTGGCTGTGACAGGCGTTGAACGTAGGTCAACTGCACGATAGTCGCGTATTCTAACAATCATATTTCATTTCCTTGATATTAAACTTTAAGCGGACTTGAATCTCATCACTTTAAAATGCAATATCCGACATCAAATTTCTTGCAGGTTATCTATAAACAAGGGACCAGCCGTGGCATAGTGGTTAGAACACGCGACTACCATGCGGGAGATAACAGGTTCGATTCCTGGCTCAAGTCATCTACATCTTTCTTTCATTGCCGGCCCCTTCGATGTTGTCGACAGCAACTTCGCAGTATAAGGGTCGCGTCAATCGGCATGTCTAGTAAAAAGCTTCTCAAACAGTGACGTTCGCATTCGTCAATAAACAAATAGGTGCCGTTAGTTGTGAATCTAAAAATAGAAAGCATGTTAATTCACAACAACGCGAAAAGCTATCCCATACCTCATTCATGGGGCAGCGTCACCAATATAAATATTTGAAACGAGCATATTCACATTCATCCTTATTTTACTAAAACATCTGCGAACACCATAATCTTATGAATTTTTTACATATAAATTCATCTTAATACAAGTAAAAATGAAATAGAGGCCCTTTATCTACTCGCCTTTACCTCGCCCAATACTCTGACTGCTCACAGCAAAATAAGGTGTACGAGTATTGAAAGTTATTTTCCATCGCAGCATTTTATTTTTTGCAGGGGCTGTATAAAAGTGTCACTTTGATGGGCACGTATTAAATTTGTATAACATTTTTCCGTACCCTCATCCTATGCCTTGGCTTTGAACTGGATTTGGCGTTTTTCTCTTTCCATTCAGTATTTATTCCACTTTATTTTGATCGAAAGAAATTTTTATCAATTTTGCACTTGATTTCTTTTTCTATCGCTACAAGACAAAAAAAAACAAATAGAGAAAAATTTCCTTTCAGTTTTGTCGGAAATTATGCTCATAAATCATTTGCATACATTATGAACGAATGGATTTAATGCCAAAGGACAAACGACAACTAACGACGACCACGTTAGAGTGGGAGCAACGAAGAAAAATCCTTTCAATTACTTTTCATTCAATTAATATTAATTAAAACATTCCATTGCCCGGGACCGCCATACAAATTAAATTTTGCGCTCATGTTGTTGTTGTTGTTGTTTCCTTCGGCATTCACATCATAGTAAATTCAGAGCAATTAATTCAATGCCAAATGTGAGTTTGTGAAACCGAAGCAGGATCAACTTGGTCTTTATTATTTAGGATTTCAGCTTTCATTCATTCATTTCCATGTATTTACTCTGGTCTCCACCACAGCCCATTACCAGATGCCAATCCATAGCTCTCATTTCGGTAATTTTCTTCTTATTCATAGGAAACCCCCAGCAAAAAGGGTCTTTGGTAAAATATCACAAACAGCAATTGCCATAAATAATGAAAATTTATACGAAACTTTTTTCACTCAGCTGTTTTTGGTATGTAAGAAATATCTGTGATTGGGACTGGGAATAATGTTGGTGCCTTGATGGCTTTACATCTGTATGATTTGCTGCTGTTCGATTGAGTTGAAGTTGTTGTAAAAGTTTTTGTGTTCTATATATGTATAGTTTTGATATTGAAATTGTCATCAATGACGTCGTTTGTGGTTACATAACAAATAATTTGTAGAAAAATATTGGTGAGTTATGTTATAACGAAGAATTAGTGGCCCCATGAACCCTTTCCATCGGCTACTGATTCTCCATTTTTTCAATAAAGCTACTAGTAATTCAACAAACAAATATTTTGAATCGGTACTATAGTTGGACTTTCTAGTTCCTTTTGGCGAATCGTTATTTTCAGATCCGTTCATCAAAAGGAACTAGTTCGTTTCTTCTGTTCCTTTCATTCCTTTTGATCTTTTCGTTCACTTATTCCTTTTCATCACTTCGTTCACCCGTTCACTAGTTTTGATTGTTTTTAGTTGTTTTTCGGATTATTAAGTGAACGATTTGCTAACAAACATATTAAAAAATTTAAGATCTGTGTAAAAGTTTACGAATTAGTTATAATTTTTGTTCTGGGCATGCCATCACTTTAGAATTGTTAAATATGAACGTAGGAACAAGTGAAGAAATAACCGAAAAAGTCAAAAGAACGAAAATAGCAAAAGGAACTAAAAGAGCCGAATATGTGAAACTGGTTGCAACCGTTTACTACATGGAATCGTTCATTAGAACTAATTCGTTCCGGAATTAGACAGGAATAATGTGCCGCAGGATGCACATTATTCAACAACAATTTTCTTGCAAAAAGAGGTCCGACAGTGGCATGATGGTTAGAACAGGAGACTATCATGCTGATGACCTGGGTTCGATCCCTGTTTCAGTCATCTGCATTTATTTGATCGGCAGCAACTTCACAATATAGGTTTTAGTCAATCGGTATGTTTAGTAAAAGTTTCTTAAATAGCTAACGACCGCATTCATCTATAAACAAGTAAGAGCCCTTTGTTGTGAGTCTAAATATAGAAATTCACAATAATACACAATAACGGCAAGAGCTAAACCTAAACCTCGTTCAAGGGGTGTAAAGGAAAATTAAGCTTTTAAAGTATTCTACTGTAAATTTTACTGGACCATCTAACTGAATTTAAAAGTTGTTCTTTATAAAAGTACCAAGTGACATTATGCACATTCTCCACATTCCATTATTACCATTCCCTTATCTGTCCAAGAGTCCGCAAATTTTCCCCTCATTTCATTTCTATTCAACAAACAATTCAGGCACAAAATTTAATTGTTGTACTATACCTTTTGTTCTCATTATTTAAATCCTTTATTTAAACATCAACACAACTGGCAAGGATAAGAAGAATACAAAACAAGTGAAATTCCCAACGGAATCACAAAGCATCAATAAAATAATGCCGTTTGTTGCTCTCCTTTTTTTCGGCTACAGCGGCCCCTTCATCTTACTCCCACTGCCACTGCCGCATAATTTGCCAAACACAATATGAAAGACGAACGCTAAGATGGCGTCTTATTTTGCTTGGAATTTATTGAAAATTGGCAGCATAACCGACGATAATGAAGCTTTAGAAGGACGACGAAGTGAAGAAAAATGTTAAGGATTAAAGGAGAAGACAAAGAACACTGCGAGATTGGTGGAGGTGAAAGGAGTGGGTACGAAAAAGAATAAATGTAAAATATCACAACTGAAAATGAAATAAATAAAAATAATACGGCAAGCCAAGTGTGGCACATCTAGTCCGGCAAGGAGAAGGATACCTTAAATCTACAAACTATTTTAAGGAAACATTTTTTAAATTAAAAAAAATGGTTTCTTTGGTAAATTTATCCAATAAAAATTTAAACAATCTGGACCATAAAGATTAATTTTTTCTCATCTGCAAAAATTCAATATTATAATAATGGAGTGCCCGGAGTGTTCTCCTGATCAAAACCCAAACGAGAACGTTTAGGCTCGCCTTACCTATAAGAAAAATCGGCAATATCAAACAACTTTTGACCTCAACGAAGCCAGTATCGATGAATGGCGATCAATCAACGAAGTATCACGGGCGAATTTGGTCAACAGTATGAAAATTTACGTTGACCAAACAACAAAAGTTCAAATACAATATGGGTATTTCCAGCTGAAGGACGGACGATTTCATAGTAAAAAATTTCTATGTTTTTTACTTTTTGTTTTTGTAATCATATCATATATCGTTGGAAAGTTTCTTCTTTCCAAATCCGCTGAGAAACTTAAAATCGGCTCATATTTATCCGCGCTACTGGCTCATAAGTGCGTAAAAATTCGAAAAACCGTTTTTATACCCGTAACTCATGATGTTGGGGGTTTTGGGAAATTTGAAAAACAGATTCTTGCAGTGCTCAGCAGCAGCTACCAGCAAAATAGTATAATTTCCCAGGTATTGGTTTTTTTTGTTATGTGTTATCCATAGAAAAATGCGTGTGTCCGCAACGTGTGTCCGCAACGCACATTTAGTTTGAAGTAGCATAAAAGGTAAAAGTATTTTAAATGTGAAGTAAGTTGTTTATATAACATCAACATGTCTTCTTTATTTTACCAAAAAGAATATACTGATTACATAAGAAATTTCGCTAAATTTCACAAATTTTCATAGACACTTCAAGTTGCTGTGGAAAATTGTGTGTGTCCGGAACGCACTTTGTGTAAGTCATAATTTTGAATACAAAATTTTAAGTAAAGTTTCATTAAAAGAACATTATAGTACTGTCCAAAATCTACATTTTTTAATATGAACACAATCTTCAAAATAATTCAACTTTTCGAGAAAACTACAAAATAAGAAAAAAAAAACGTGCATCCGCAACGCCAGGAAATACCCACATATTTCCAGTTTAACAAATTTCGAATTCATAAATAACACAAGTAAATAATAAGAAGTAAAATCAACAATATCCCGCCTCCTTGAATTTACTCCGAAAATTCACCAACCAGTAGTAAAGTCAAGTTTCGCCAATTTAGATGCGGGTCTTTTCATAATTCCGTATTGAGTTCGAACATCTGGCGATCTTACAGCGCCATCATTGCCTGTATAAATCTTTGTAATACGGTCACGTTTCCATTTCGATCTAGGAATGCTTCCATTGCACACCAGTATAAGATCACCAAGGGCGAATAGGTAGACGAATAGGTATACACAACTTTGTACGACGTGTTAAATCTGGCATATATTCCCTAATCCAACGACCCCAGAACCCATTTTTAAATTTTTGAGGTATGGGCCATTGCTTTTTCGAGTTCATATGTTCCATGTTAAATTTGGCAGGAGTTTAAGTGTAGTTTGTATAACCCAGAAAAAAGTGATTTGGTGTAAATGGTTCAGGGTCTTGAGGACCAATTGGAATATGTGTCAAAGGTCTTTAATTGACTATATTCTCAGCCTCGATCAAATAACTTTGAATGATTTCAAGCTTAGGAACTGAACAACTGATCAAAACTGCGAGCGATTTTTTAATTGATTGTATTAATTGTTCCCAAGCACCATCAGAAAAAGGACCATATGGATTGTTTAAAATCCATTTTATGCCGAGCGGTGTTAAAAACTTGGTAATAACAATATGGTCCAAAAGAATTGCTTAATTTTTCAACAATTTGTTTAGTCCGACGAAATTCCTTTCATTGTCGCTGAGAATTTGTAAAGGTAATCCTCTTTTGGTTAAAAAATTTCTCAGACTTAATACAAATGCATCTGATGATAAATCTGAAACGGTTTCCAAGTAAACCGCTCTTGTTGTAAGACAAGTGAACAATGCCACCCAACGTTTCTTAATACTGCGTTGTATTTTTACGTCGAACGGACGAACAAAAGGAGTTACTTTACCCTTTGGCAGTACACCCATACGGGTGGTAGCTAGAGGGTTAAAATGTTCCGAGGAATTATTCCCCGGAAAATTCTAATATATATATGTATCCGAAGACATGAACTTGGGATAGTTTGTATTTTTATAATTATTTTTCATACTCTTTGATTCGACTTTTGATTCGTTACTGAATCAAATACTATAGTTTGATATTGGTTTCATTCAAATTATTGCGAAGTGTAATAAAAAAACATTTTTGGTTAAATCGCATGTGATATTGATTACACAATCGAAAATTATAGCTATATAGGTCGAATTTCCTTTTTCTGCTAGAGTATCAACTAAATAGTACATGCGTCTATAGTTATGATACGTAGTGTATTAACCAATGTTTTGATTGATAATTATTTAAGCTTTCGGGCGCTTTGATTTGATATAACTCAAGAACGACTAGTCCAATTTTGTCGAAACAAATATCCAAAAATTAAGAATAACCAATACTTTAATCTCTTCATATATCATTACTCGGCATAATCAACGGTTACGCAGCTATAAATAAATTTATGAAATAAAAGGGAATTAATGCAATGGTACCGCTTTCTTGGTATTCCTTCCCCACTTTTTTGAGCCACAATTATAGGCGTTAAGCGTTAAAGGGGAGAACGAACGTTATATACATGCATAAGAACTGGCAGGGTGTAATGAAACCAATGCTCCGTATTAGGAACATCGGAGGAGGACAATTAAAAAATATTTAAACTGCCAACTCGTGGAGGCCGAAACAACAACAACAAAAGCACGGAGAGTACCTTCTTTACGTTTACTGACATGATGTAAGAGACTGGCATTAGGGTGGAGGGAGCTGAAACTCACAGCTAAGGAATGAATGATGGAATTGCTTTAAGTTTGGCATAAATGACGGTTATACGTACCAGTGAGCCGCACAGACCATTTCCAACTGAGTAATGTGATGTACGATAATGAGCAAATGCGGGAGTTGGACGGGGGTACTGACTCTGTAGTCTGGGTGCTGCAGAAGTCTAAGTACAATTTATTTGTTTTGTATGCTTTGCTCTGACATTGGTTGCTGGCGTTCCCCCGCATCGCACATATTTCCTCTCTAATTTTCACAAGTTTTTCTTCGTTTATAGTGATTTCCATCAGTTGAAGATTGTGATTGTGTACGTGAGCATAACGGTAAATAGTATTCAAAAGATAACTCAACTTGAAACACAACCACCCGTCCCACCTTCTACACTTGGTAGGTATGGCAACGTCTCAACCTTCATCATCTGATGTGGCATCCAGAGAACAACAACACTTGTGTGCCGGTGTTTTTGTTGTTGTGAATGAGGCTTAAGGGTGGTTGGAAACTGTGCACGGGCCAGAAAAAAAAGGAAAATGTCAAAATTGATTGATTGAATTGCCACTTTATGAAATTTGTGAGTCTTAGGAGATGTTCCCACTGCCATGGCCGGGGAAAAAGCTCTGAGTTCTCCGGTGGTGGCTGACGATGTTGCTGCTGCTGTGTTTTTTGTGTTTGTGTGTGTGTGATGAGGATGGTTGGTAAGGGCTGATTTACTGATATTATGGATTTTGTGCTTCTTCTGCTTCATTTTGATTCTTGGCCGGATTCGCATTTGTGTGTGTTTGTGTATGTAAACATTTGCTGCATAAAACGCATAAAATTATGTGCAGGGCGGCCATTAAAAGTGATAGATTTATGACAACTCTGAGGGTGGGTTCATTCATAGTTGTTCTACGTCGTCGTCGTCATCGTCTTTTTTGTGTTGTTGCTGCTGTCGTTGGACTTGACTGATATTTGGCATAACTACGTTTTCTATATAGTATCTGCTAAAGTACTGAAAATACGTCTGCCAAGGAGGGAAGGGTAGTTTGTTTGGATGGATGCTTCGCTTTCAGGGGGTTGGGCACTGCTTACATGCATATTTGTTGTGGTGCTTAGAGCAATTTTATACTATAAACACATTATGGCAAAACCGGCGATAAATCAGTTGGTATTATTTTAATTTCTACTAAAAGTTGTAAATTGATGAAACAACCAACGCCACAAAGCTGGCCGACGTACATCACAACGCAATTACCCCAGGAAAAATGGAGGAATATCGTAAACTACAAATAATGACAATGATATCATGTTTTAGTGTTATCCTGAAAGTCATCATGCCATGCCGTACATAACATACATAGGTAGAGGGCCAAGGAAGGGCATGCCTAAGAAGTGTATGAGGGGTTTAGATTGTTATCTTTGACATAGCAAACCGGCTTGTTTTTTTTTTTTGCCTTCCGTCCATAGTGGATAATAAAGGAGAGTTATGAGAGATGGGAATAGATATTCGAAGCGAAATGAGGAGCAAGAATTGTATTTAATCAGACGATATAACTATTTCGTGGGGGAAGTTAAAATAAAATATTGAAAAGCTACTTCTTAAAATTCAAATAAAGTCAAATTTAGCAAAGTATTGGGACATTGTATTAGTAAGGAAAGAAAACACAATAAAATTTAATAGGAAAATATTTGTATGTAATTATGCTAAATATTTAATTTAATGACAACTTTATTGTGTTTGAAGACACCTTTTCCATATGATAGTGGTTGATGCAAGCTGCATATTCACACGTTTTAAATTTTTTTGTAAGACGAAACCTAAGCGCCTGACCCAGAATAGCGGCAGTAATAATATCCTGGCAGCAGGACAAAACTGTGACGTGTTGCGCTAGGCTTGCAACCCGTCACCAACGTTTCAACTATTGCAATGAAAAGAAGTAATAAAATAATAAAATCGACCCCCAAAATATTGAAAACCACCGCAAGTGAATTAAGGACCATGATTTGAGGATATGCACCTGTAATGTTAGAACACTGTATCGACCAGGTGCCTCCATCCATCAAAGAATACAAGGCTGACATAACCGCTTTACCGGAAATCCGTTGGACGGGACCCATGCCCATGTGCCCGCTATGAGCGATGAGGACATAGGCATAGACATAGAGACCGCATTTGAGCCTACCTTTGGAACATTCAGTCTGTACACCCAAAGGTCGAACAATGGTATAAGACTGATTGATTTCTATGCGGCAAGAAAAATGGTAGTTTTGATTTGATAATAGAAATATTCATCAATTGACGTGGAATCAGATTGATCACGTGGTAGTCGATGGAAGGCACGCATCGACGTACGAGTGGTACGAACATTGAATCCACCTACCTTGCCGTAGTTAAGGTACGCAGAAAGCTAAGCAAGGCGAAAAACGTTGGTAAACTGCGGACCACAGAGGTAGGGAGCGCCTACTCCAACCACCTAACTTAACTGCTACGGAATGCTCCACGAGAGGCAACTCGTCTCTTTAAACGGAAAATAAAAGAGCTGCAGAAGAGACAGGATGGGTGTACTGAGTTGCTCCAAAGTAGAGGGGAAACCCAAAAATTCTAACAAAAAGTGAAGGTGAGAATGCGTGGGTTGTCCTCCTGCAAGGACAGGGATGGTCAGCTAGTGACGGACCCAAATAGCGTTTTGAAGATATGGAGAGAATACTTCAGCAATCTACTGGATGCGGACACTACTCCAGAAGAGCTCGCTCCAATTCATGACGATGTAAGTAACTGTCCACCTCCGCGTCAGTGCGAGATAAGTGTGGCAATATTCCTTCCTGAATGGTTTAGGGCAGGCGAGGAGGAACTGCTTAGAAGCATGCATCAGCTCACGAAGAACATCTTGCTAGAGTGCAGCATGCCCGGGGATTGAAGTCTCAGTCTGTTATGTCCCATGTACAAGAAAGAAGGTCGTAGTGAGTGTAAAAACTACCGTGGAATTATGTACTACCAATTGCGTACAAGGTCCTTTCGAGCAAATTGTGTGAACGTCTAAAGCTAATTGCAGAAAACCTAATTGGAACTTGTCAGTGCGGCTTTAGACCTTTAGACGATACCATCCACCTCTAAGTCGATTACAAAGCTGCCTTCGACTCTCCGATAAGGAATAGGCAATATGAGGTCAAGTCTAAGTTTGGTATTCCTGCAAAGCTAATTCAACTTTGCAGATGTACCTTATAAACATAAAATCCTCGATTAAGATTGGTCAGGATCACTCTGAACCATTCAGCACGGAAACAGGTCTCAAGCAGGGCGATAGCTTGTCCTGTATACTATTTTATATAGTTATGAAGAAGGTGTTGAGAGAGGCTGGTGTCAGCATGTCTGGCACCATATTCCACAAGAGCCACATGCCGCTAGCCTATGCCGATGATATAGACATCATTGTTCGAAATCTGTGGGATGTTACTGCAGTTTTGTCATCGCTAAATGAGTCAGCAAAATTTTAATAAAACCAAAATAATGATTTCAACAAACAAAGAGTCCTCTCGGTGGGGACGCACCGTCATCATTGAAAAAGTATTACCTCAAAACTTTTTCAATGATGACGGATTTTCCGTCAACAAGAAAAATAATGTCGGCCAAGAAATCATGCGGAGAATAGTGCTCGCCAATAGATGTTTTACGGGCTTTGGAAGCATTTTAGAAACACACCTTATCATAGTACCTTGGGGTACTAAGAAACAGCTAAACCAGGTGTAAATTTTACCCGTTCTGTTGCATGCTGCCGAATCGTAGGTGTTTACGACAACGGACATACAAAACATGGTAGTAATCGAGAGAAAAGTACTCCCAAAAATATATGGATCTATTTGTGTTTGAAGACGAACCTGAAGGTTCGGCGTAAAGCGGGGAGACCTAAACTTCGTTAGAAGGACCACGTGGTTGGCGACGTGCCAAGTAGGACTAACTGAAGAACGCAAGCAGAAGATCGAAGCGTGTGATATTCATTAATACTTCAGGCCTTAATTTTACGAACCACGTTCGTAAGTTGTAATGGGTCACTTAAGTAAGTAAGTACTATATAGATATCAAAATTTGCAGAGATAGTCCGAATCATCATTACTTGTTGGTTTTCATCAAAAACAAAATATCGTAATATCTCGCTCATATGTCTTTTTCGCTGTAAGGGTTGTATATGTCCTGGAAATCAGTTAAACAACTGATTCTTTAATACACAGTACGAGGTAAAAACTTGTTTTTAGAGAAAAGCCCAACTGTCAACCAGGAAATGAGTCGGCTAATATCAATATCAAATTTTTATGAAAATAAATTCCAATCTGAATTTTTTATTTTTGGAGAATGACACCAAAATAAATACTTGTTGCGTTAGCTAACTCAGGAATTACTAACAATTTGTTTTTTGTTGGTAAGCCGGTTAGCTTTATTTATTTTTATTAAAAGCAAATAAAGTATCGTTGACATAACTAACCGATTTTAAATTTTTTAACTCGTCATCGCGATTTGATCAAATTCAGTCTAGAATTAAAGTTTATAAGCTACCCTACAACTTTTTTATATACAATTTAAAAAATCATTCGGATAATATTGATGGTAGAGACATTAAAAGTTTTAAATTTATTGGGTTTGAACTTTCTCGAGCAAGCCATTGTTTTTAAAAATAGGCTTATAAGTGGTAAAGTGTTAAAGTTTACGGTAAATTTTTACCGTAAAGTTTTTGAAACCAGAACTGCTGCAGTATACTAACAAAAAAATGGCCTGAAAAACAAAGCGGTGTTTTCGGCCAAGCAAACGTGAAATATTAAAGTCTGGTGTACAGCTGGCATTAATAAAGAATTTAATTAAAAAAAGTGGACAAAGAGGGTACAACGTCTGCCTACTTGAGGTCTCGTTTTAGAAACCGTTCGTACGCAAAAATCGAGGAAGGTGTGTTTTCTGTCCCAGAGGTGAACAAGCTTTTGATCGATGGACACAATCCCCAAAATCGGGCAGCAAGAAATGTCAAGTCTGAAATTACTGAGAATTTGTATGACTGAATCTGAGAAGCCTCTAATATCTTATTTATGGTATGCAAAGAGAAACTGTTTTGTTTTTAAACTTGTATCTACAATAATTTCCATAATGAGGGCATAAATATTTGTTATTTCTCAATCCGTCCTAATTTTTTATTTGATTTCTTAAAACAACGTTGTTCTTCTTAAGGACTTGATCTCCGTTTAGTAAGAACATTGTTATCTTTTTCTTTATTTGCTAGTCGTATTCTAATGTTGGCGATTATGTAATTACAAAAAATATTTGACAAATTGTTGACAATATTTGAAAATCGCAGTCGCAGTTTCTAGCTGCCTTTGAAAGAGAGAGATATGGGAGAAATATTAATTTTCCAAACAAGGTAATTTTGTATGGGAGGTACCTGAAGGGGTGATCCAATATAATCCATATTCATTTCTTATTTAAATATTAATAACCGTACAACTTGCGCAAAATTTGACCGAATTCAGTGTTCCTACAAAAATTATATGTATGTAAAACTATGGGGATGAGTTCGGTCATTTGTATGGGGGGTACCAGAAGGGGTGTATCAAATAATTAGGTTTTCTGAGGTTTCGCCTCCTACCACAATATAAATTAACCGAAAAATTTGCATTACCCCCCATGTGTCCGTTTGGAAGTTATGGGAGAAACATTAATTTTCCAAAAATAGGTCATTTTGTATGGGAGGTACCAGAAGGGGTCAACCAATATAGTCCATATTCATTCCTGAGTCCAATTCTCATAAGCGAACATCATACGAAAAATTTGATTGAATTCAGTTTACTTACAAAGAAGATATGTTTGTAAAACTATGAAGGTCAATTTGGTCATTTGTATGGAAGGTACCAGAAAGGGGTGTTGCAAAGGTCTCGGTTTTTTTTTAGGGTTTGTCTACTTTTGTAAGATAAATAAACTGACTAAATTCAAGTATCATCCGGTCGTCTGTTTGGAAGTTATGAAAGAAATTTTAATTATCCAAAAATAGATAATTTTGTATGGGAGGTACCAGAAAGGGTGGGGCTATTTTGCCCATATACAATCCCATTTGTTCGTATCGAAAACTATTAATACTGGTAAATTCTCATACCGATCCGTTAAAGTTTGCTCGAGTTATCCTGCTCACCAGCCATCCAGCCAGTCAGGCAGACGGACATAGCTCAATCGCATACTGAGGATTTTTATCACATCTATTAAGTTTACGATTTTATGTAGATTACGTTTTGACGACTATAATTAGACGACACACTAAAATACGCCCTTTAGTTATTATGTTACATAGTACCCTGTCGACGATTTCATTAACGTACAGAACGAATCAATCTTTAAATATATTAGAAACACAATGAAAATCCATCAAAGCTGGTGGAGCTGCGCATGTACAAAAGAGAACGAAAACTCTCTTTTAAAAGACAGGTAACTTCGTACAAATTCAAATATCTACGTAGTCTAATAACAAAATTTACTCATTTTTATAAACGAACGCTCTCAAACTACAAGAGATGCAGTTACTCGCATTCAGTAGATACACCAACGTTCGTTGAGTAAGGAAAAATTTAAAAATTAAACAAAACAATGGACGCTGACGTTTAACCAACAATTGCCACTGTTGCTGTTGCCACTGTTTGAACCACCACTGAACCGGGCACTTCGAGAGACAGCTTCGACACGAGCAGCTTATTCGGACGAGTATCACATTCAAATGAATGACGAAGAGGTTGGTGCTGTTTCTAGTGCGGTTGTTGTTGTTGGCGCTGTGTATCTCCCATATTGCGAGTGTGTGGCTTATTTGACAGGTGATTGATTGACAGATTGTGTTGTGAGCTGTTAAACCAAGATGAGGAGAGGGCCAAGATGTGTTTTTGTTGTTATTTCTTCGGTTGAGTTAGCAGAGGAGTAATGAAATAAAATGAAATAGAAAATGTACGGGTTTCTCTGTTTCGTCATTGGGCGACATTTGCATTTCACGAAGCTGAAGAGTGCGGCAATAGTTAGACGGATTTGTGTAGAGACAGCCACCATTTAATGAAATTGTGCTGTGATGGTTTGTTTGTCTGCTGCTGTGGTGCTAGTGATGTTTTAGTACATAAGATGGGGTTAGGATTTGATAGATACTCAAAGATACATATATGTATGTAGGTGCAAAGACAATAGGAGACAAGTGAATTAATGCAAACACAAAGGATTGATGAACAAACTTGCGAAATATAAATGAAAGTTGGTTGATAATTATAAACACAAAATATCATAATCGTTACAATTAAAAGAGGAAGAAAATTTGCACAAAAAATACATGTTTTAAGAATTTTTGCACACAATTTGTTAAAATAGCGGTATTGGAATAAAAACCTTATTGCATAACGATATTTTCTACAAATTACAGTAACTCTTAAAACTTGTTATAGCCGTTTAACATTTAGAATTTATTTCATAAATTACCCAATGCAACAAATTTTTGATCCCGGCTTCTAATAGTTGATCCTTATGTAAAATTTCATGCTGAATTCAAATCTGCTCAGAAATATTTGGAAAGTAGAATGGTTTTTGAGATATCGCCAAATTTTAATTTTTTTTATTTTGGAAAATGGTAGTTCTACTTAAATGCCATTTTCTCTGGTTTCAGTCCACTGATTTTTGCAAACTGGGACGAAAATACAAGATAATAAAAATATTTCTTAAAAAAAGGACATAAATGACGAAGTTATGGCCATTCAATATCGAATATTTGTAAAAAATTTGCTGATGTTTAAATTTTTCGCTTCCTTTCATTAAGAATTTTTCCGTCTTTGCGTGAAAATTGCTCCGGTTTCAGACAACTAAATGATTGAATAATATCTTACAAACAATTTTTGCCATTGGTCATCAAAATAGGATAAAAAAAAACTTCCGCATTTGCAGCATTTGGTACCATGGAAAATTAAAATTTCCAAATACTTCTGAGCAGATTTGAATTCAGCATGAAATTTTGCATTACAATCAATAATTAAATGTCCAGAATACAGACACTTTTGAAATTTTGTGAAATAGTTGTGTTAAACAAGTTAAAGGCTGATATTGACATCAATGTTTCGTACGAAATGTAAAATCCTATACAAATTATTTTGCTTTAAAATAAATGTATCAAAAATGTTGCCTAATCACTACCAAGTTGTTCATACGAAAAGTTGAAAATGTTTTTTATAATGACGCCCCAAATATATTGTTAGAAAGACCGCAGTCTCTTCTTTCCAAATCCGCTGAGAAACTTAAAATCAGTTAATTTTCAATCACGTGGTGCAAAGGTACGAAAAGTCGGATTTTATCCGTTACTTAAGATTTTGGGGATATTTGGAAAATTTCAAAAACAGATTCTAGTTATACTCAGCGCACCTACCAGAAAAATAGTATCATTTCAAAGGCACTATGCTATTAAAAAGATGGTATTTATGTAGATGGCAATGTTTACATGCTCCGCATTTATAAATTTTGATATATGCTAATTTTTTTATTTTCGAACTTGATCTCTGATACTTGAAACTAATTTTAAAAATTTAGACAAAAATAATTCCTCGGCAGAACACTAAGAAAAATAATATACGAATTAACAATTCAAAACAAAATTTAACAATTTTCTTTTTGATGAGGAATTAAACATCTTTCAATTAACTTTACAACAAGCCCAAGATCATTCAAATCGGTTCAGACAGTAAGAAATGATTTCGGTACTTGTATAAGAACATAGCATTTTTGGTCAAGTATCAATCGACCACACAGATTGGCGCAGCGACAAAATATTAATTACATTTGAATAAAAAAAATTCTGTAAATTTACAAATATCCTTTCTAAAAACCAAGAATTTTTACTTTTTCTTCTTTTAAGAATTATTTGATTTTATGCTGTTTTGAAGATATTAGGGCGCTCTCTTATTTTTGTATGGTCCTAAGTGTGTACTTAAAGTAGTAAATAATTATAATAAGTATGACGATCACACATACCATAATGTTTCCATATCTTTAAAACATTATTCTTCTTAAACAAATTATGACATCACTGCACGGGACTGGATTTTAAGTACTTGACAAAGATGTTTTCTAAATTGTCATACGACAAAATCAATCAGGGACATGATATTGGAAAACTAATGGTAAACGGATATTTTATAAAATGTATAACATCCAAATAGGAAGCAGCTTGGGCATGATTTGAAAATTTTGTTACAACTTTCCCGGTAACCGCAATCTCCCTGATTTCTAGCAATTAGTCTACAGTTTGTAGCGAAATTACAGCGAGATTTGAGCACAAAAGTCTCTCAAACTACATTTTCTTCATGCATATTAGACTGGTAGGATTTTTTATCTGAAATTAAATTTTTTGCGCTGCTTAAACTATGAGGTTTGGTGTAAGAAATTATTTCCTAATTTTTCAGCCCAATCCGACGGTGCCTAGTCGTGCCTAGTGGGGCCCAAAGTTCCCCATATTATAAAAACATCTATTTAATCAGATCTTTTTAGTTATACTAGTTGAAAAGCCTGCTTATTTATAATTGTATTGGAGAGTACTATCGTGATCAAATTTTATCTCTTTAGGACTTAAATATAGGTTTGCCACGAGCCCACCGCCCACTTATCGAAAATAAAAATTTCGTCTGCAAATTTGAACCTGAAGTGTCGTGTACTATCTGTGTACCAAATTTTATCACTCTAGTTAAAAAAATGTACTGACACGCCCACTCCGCCCATTTAATACAAAATTTGCAAAATATATAACCTGTTATATTTTCAATATAGAACAATATAGGTGCCCGGACATAACCCCCACGGACATAATCCCCAACACGATTTTGGGGCTTATGTCCGCCACGCTCTGCCGACATAACCCCCAATTTGCATTTGGGATTATGTCCGCGGGGCATAACGGACATAAGCCCCAACAAATATAACGGACATAACACCCAAACTAATTTTGCGACTAAAAGTAATGAAAAAGGTTGATGAAGTTGATGAAAGTGGGCGTTCGCCCACCTCCAAAAAGAAGAGTGCATTTTTAAGTATCTAACAAACTGTACGCAACTTGACTAACTACGGCGGATGCGGTGGGGGGCGCCGCACTCTAGTGTTTGTTGTACTATCAGCCCCTTTGATCAAATCTGTAATGGTTCTGAGTATAAACTCATTTTTGTGAAGAATATTTAATATTTATTTTATTTTCTTTGTGAAATTCCTTTTCGCTTATTTCGAGGACTCTTTTTATAAAGTTGATTGCTGTGTTTATAAGAGTTCTTTTCTGGTCCAGTACAGTAGAAGTTTCTTAGCTTTCCTGATACAGTTTCCTTCTGATACCAATTAATTTTTAACTCCCTATATTGACGAATGATTGCCGCATCTAAATAAGGTTGTTATTGTTCTCTTTCTCCATTGCAAACTGTATTTGTTTGTGGAACTGGTTTAATATTTCAACATATCGTAAACATCAATTTTCTTTATGATACAAAATATATCATCACCATACTTTGTCAAGATTTTTGGCTAATTTGTGATTAGTTTTAGTGAAGCATGTAGTAATTCTTCCATTACTATGTCTGCAATAACCGGGAAGGCTGGAGAGCATTCCTTTTCGCTGCTCATAAATTTTGCACTCGTATTTAAAAACAAAATGTAACCATTAATATTATTATTTGAGAACAAAAAAAGTTTTTTAAATGTCGAACTGAATAAAGCCTGATGACTTTTGACGCAAACAGTTTATTTAAATTTGCACATATTAAGGTTTTCTTATAAGCTGTTTGAGTTCAATTTTCAATTTTTAGTGACGACTACCACCTACTATTCAATCGGTCAGGTCGTTAAGACGATATTGAGACATATTTATATAAAGATGACTTCTGTCTCACTCATTCGCACAATCAGATTTCAAAGTTATAAAAGTTAAAAAAATCTGTGTATGATTTATTAAAAATTGCATTCTGTGCAAACTTTTTTCTGATAAAAATGATTAAAAAAGAAATATTAAAAATTTTTTTTATTATCAAAATTTAACTAATATGATGATCTCCAGCTCCTCGATTTCATTTTGGGTTACTGGATTAACGTAAGGTTTGGATAAAAATATTAATTAGATAATAACTGATACAATGATTCAACACGCTTGTATTATTATAATGAAAAAGCTCATACATACAAAGACTTTAAAAAACGAATGTCGATCACTCGATAGTGCTGTTGTCTACAACAACGAGAAAATGACAAAAAACCAGTACAGAAATTTCAGTCAGTTAAACTGACTGATAAATACCATCACCCAATATAAGATATTGTGTAAATCTTGAGTTATTGAAATTAAACGATTTGTAATTAAAACAAGTTAGTAAGTTTCAGTCTGGCAACCCGACTTACATTTACCCTTACCCTCAGTAAAACAAATAATTTTCTATTATATTGATATTATTACTCGATGGGATTATTGTATGGGAGGTACGAGAAGGGGTGTGGTTAGGCTTCCAGATTTATTCTCCATAACTTTATCCTGTTATAGCTTTACTAATTACAGAATATGGGCACGATTGCGTTGGGTGTACTGATATTATTACTAAATCCCTTAAGTGGGCGGAAAGGTACATTTGTATGGGAGGTACCATAAGGGGCGTCGCTAGACTTTCAATTTTTTCTCCAAAACTTTGTCCTGTTATAACATAACAAAATACAGAATTTGGGCACGATCGTGTCGAGTGTATTTATATTATTACCCTATTTCTAAAGTGGGCGGAATGATACATTTGTATGGAAGGTACCAGATGGGGCGTGTCTAGACTTCCAGATTTTTTCTCCAAAACTTTATTCTGCTTGAACTTTACCAACTACAGAATTTGAGCACGATCGCGTTAGGTCTTTTAATAATATTAATCGATTTCTAAAGTGGGCGGTACCAGATGTGTATGGGAGGTACCAGATAGGGCGTGGATAGACTTCCAATTTTTTCTCCAAAACTTTATCCTGTTATAGCTTTACTAAAAATAGAATTTGGGTACAATCACGTTTAATTTATTGATATTATTTCTCCATCCCTATAGTGGGCGGAAAGGTAGATTTGTATGGGAGGTACCAGAAGGGGCGTGGCTAGGCTTTCAAATTTTTTTCCAAAACTTTATCCTGTTATAACTTTACTAAATAGAGTGTATTGATATTATTACTCGATTTCTACAGTGGGCGGAATGATGTATTTGTATGGGAGGTACTAGAAGGGGCGGGGCCATGTAGCCCATTTGCAATACCGTAAGTAGTTTTGAGGAAATAATAATTCGTGCAAAATTTCAAAACATTTGGTTACGTCTTTCGAAAGTTATAGTGCGAACCAGCCGGACAGCCAGACAGACGGACATGGCTCAAACGACTTAAAAAGTCATGAATCGAATTTGGTTCAAAGAAACCTAGGGTCTAAAGTGACTCCTTCTATGTGTTACACTTTTGGGTCGTATCAAATGATATATACCCTCATCCCTAAGGGTGATGGTATAAATATCACAAATAAATTTATGAAAAACATCCCATCTAAGATACGAATTTGTTAAAAGTAGTAAATATTTTCCTAAAAATTATAAAATGCTTTCAAATAACAATATGCAGTTTTGAACTTAGAACAAAATCTAAAAGTTATCAAGTTCTGGTTGAATCGCTACTTGCGATTGTTTCCAAATTTCCAGTTGTTTTATTGGAAATTACATGTACTTTATTTCATATCGTCCCCTTAGTATAACAATAGCCTATGTGCTCATAGGCTATTATTTTTTTATTGCATATTTAGAATCTCCACCATTGATTTAATGCCTGGTCAAAATTTCATCAAAATCTACTTCCACAAAGTGCGTCAAAAGGTCATTGGAAAAAATAGTGTATTATTTCTTCTTCGAAAATTTCATACACATCCGATTTGACGAAAACTTTAAACTCGATTTTCTCAAAACATCAAAAAATTTATAGGCTATTTTAATACTAAGAGGACGATATAACCATTAATAAACACCACATTTAAAATAAATTGCAGCTTTTCCTTTACTAAATAGGTGTGGTTGGCAACTCTGCATATTAAATATAGAGAGAGCATATTTATTACTCTCACTCTCTGCTATATCGCGCATACAATTAGTTTCAGTGATAACAACTTAGCGTTTTTTTGTACCAGACATACTGCATTATATAGAATTTTCAAATTAAATGAAACCTTTTTCGGATAAAAATGCAATTTTTATACCATCACCCTTAGGGATGAGGGTATATATTATTTGAAACGAAAAAAGTGTAACGCATTAAAGGAGACGAGTTAGACCCCAAGTATCTTAAGACCAAATTCGTTTCAGGACTTTTTAAGACGATTCAGCTATGTCCGTCTGTCTGGCTGGATGGCTGGTCAGCAGGATAACTTGAGTAAACCTTAACGGATCAGTATGAAAATTTACCAGTATTAATATTTTTCAAAACGAACTTATGGGATTGAAAATGGGCAGAATAACCCCACCCCTTCTGGTACCTCCCATACAAAATTACCTATTTTTGGATAATTTATATTTCTTCCATAACTTCCCAACGGACGATCGTAGGATATTTAAATTTGGTCAATTAATTTATCTTGCAAAAGTAGACAAACACTACGAAAACCGAAACCTTTGCCATACCCCTTCTGGTACCTCCCATACAAATGACCTAATTGACCCAAATAGTTTTACATACATATCTTTTTTGTAACTAAACTGAATTCACCCAAAATTTTGCATATGATGTTTGCATATGAAAACTGGACTCAGCAATGAATATGAACTATATTGGTTTACGCCTTCTGGTATTTCCCATACAAAATGACCTATTTTCGCAAATTTAATATTTCTCCCATAACTTCCAAACGGACACTTGGAGGATAATGACAAATGGTCGGTTAATTTATCTTGCGATAGGAAGCAAACCCTCAGAAAACCTTACTATTTGACGCACCCCTTCTGGTACCTCCTATACAAATTCCCGAATTTACCCTCATAGCCCTACATACATATCTTTTTTTGTAGGTACAATTAATTCAGTCAAATTTGGCGTAACTTGTACAGTTATGAAAATATGAATCAGGAATGAATATGGATTATATCGGATCACCCCTTCCGGTACCTCCCATACAAAATTACCTATTTTTGAAAAATTAACATTTATCCCATAATTTCCAAACGGACACTTGGGGGGTAATGAAAATTGGTCAATTAATTTATCTTGTGATAGGAAGCAAAACCTTACAAAACATAACTATTTGACGCACCCCTTCTGGTACCTCCCACACAAAATACCGAACATACCCCCATAGTTTTAAATACATATATTTTTGTAAGTACAGTGAATACAGTCGAATTTTGCGTATGTTGTACAGTTATGATAAATTGAATCAGGAATAAATATGGATTATACCGGATCACCCTCTGGTACCTCCCATACAAAATGACTTTGTTTGGAAAATTAATATTTCTCCCATAATTTCTAAACCGGCACTTGGAGGACAATCAAATTTGGTAATTAATTATCTTGTAATAGGAATTATTACAGGGTGATGGTATTTATCAGTCAGTTTACCTGACTGAAATTTCTGTACTGGTTATTATACAAAACAATTAGTTTTTAATATTTTATTAAAAACACTTCAGGATAACTATTAACATAAAATTAGAAACAAAGATTTTTGTGAAAACATTAAAAAAGAAAGCCAAAAATAGAAAATTTTATGTGGAATTTTATAACGTTTTGCATTTAATATACATGTTAAAGACTACAACATAGACCATGAAAGTCGTTGCTGCGGCACACATACGCCACAAATCATTTTTAAAAAATAATTGCCATGAAATTATCTACTAGATGACAATTAACAAAAATTTCATTCCAAAAATATTTTTATCTTGTAATATCATATTAAGTTCTTAATAGCTAAAAAATTATTCTATATGTGCGTGCAAAAATAATAAAAATTTTAAAATGGAAATAAAATGCTTAGTAAACGATTCTAAATAAATTTTTAAATTTTCTGGCTGATATTTAGACATTTTGCTAATATAATGTTAGAAAATATCATGTGCTTATTTACATTCTAATTATATATAAGTTTCATTCAATTTGAATTTATTTTAAAAGGATTCATTAATTGAAAATTTCACTTTAAAAATCATTAAAAATAATTTTAATTAATTTATAAATATTTATAGTTTTACCTCAATGTGAATATTTAGGAAATACAATGCAATTTGTTTTTTTGCAAAGTAACGAAAAATCATTTTAATCTGCAACCAAATTGGCCGCCGTTTATAGCATTTTTTGTTTCCTTATAGTTAAAAGGCTTTAGAGAATATTTCAACGTTTTTATCTACTTCCAAGGCATTGGCATCACTTAACTGATTGTTGCTGCTTGCTTATGCCAACAACAGCTGTTTTAATGCAGCTGCCTGGCCAGACGCTAACAGCAAACACGTTGTGCATTTACTTTAGTTTTATTTATTAATTTTCAACTAACATTGAAGCAACAGTTATACAAGTACAGAATGCAACTAAACTGTTTTAGATGGAAATGAATGAATCCAGATTTCACTGTGTGGAAGTTATGTTTATCGGCACTTACCTTTTCGGCCACAGATATTGTAGGCTTTTGTATTTATTTTAAACCTTTATAAGTTTCACAATTTATAAGCTCACAGAGTGTTTGTCACTTATTCTTCGCGATTTGCAATAATAACAAACTCTTTGTTGCAGTTTGTTTGCATTTATAACATTTATTAATGAGCTCACTTTTTGTTAACGACCGTATTGTCAGCTACACGAAAATCAACTACTGCCTTCATGTGACAGCTGTTTTTGGTTTGTTTGTTAAAAGTAGAGAGAGAGAGAGAGATAATGAGAGTGAACAAGTGGGGTTGCATACGAACTAAGAGAAACTCTTGGAATACCAGTATTTATTCGTTCTCTCTTAAAAATACTTGTTTTTGTGTTTTTATTTGGAATAGAGTTTATAAGTGTTTTGTATCGGATATCATCGTTTAGTTCGACATTTTAATAAATGTCAACCTGAAAATTATTAATTGCAGTGTTCATTAAAAAACAGTTGTCAACGAAAACTCATAACTTAAATGTGTCTGTTGTTTCAAGTTGTTGTTTTTCAAACTATTTCACTTGATATGTATAAGTAAGGCGAGAAAAAAGGCAAACTGTCATTTAGTTGGAATAATTAGAGCAAATTTCATTATGTGTAAAAAAAATAAGAGAACAATTTTCGATTAATTAGAATTATTTAACTGATAAGTTAGTTCTTTAAAACAAATTAACAGATTTATATCATTCTAAACACAGCAACTAAATTTACACACTTTTAATTATAGTTTTATAAACAAATTCCAATAGTTACTTTTTTGATTTTTCTGTTCACAAATTTGCCAGTTATCAGAATTTTGCGGGAAATAAGAGAAAATCTTTTACTTTATAACTATATTTATTTATGCATTTTTATTTTCAATTATCAAATTTGAAAATATTTTCAACAATACTAGTGCTCTAGGGTAGCAGCAACTTTGTGAGATCTGTCTACACATTATACCTAGGTCATTTAAAAAACTTGTTAATTGTCAATATTTTATTCAACAAAAATGTAATCATATCAACTAAATATTTTGGCAGTATAATAAATTCACTATATAGACATTACTAAATACAACATACAATGTTGGCAGCTCAACACTAAAGAGTTTGCAAAGAGCTCTTAGAAATTTGAACTTTGAATTGTCCAACTCCGAAATGGGTTCCATTATTTCATCGGGGTCTTTAGGGATGTTCAAATCCAAGAAAAGCATCGGCTCCTGTGTAAAAACATAACAATTAGAATCAAATAAAAACAGAAAAAAGATAATTTTTTTTGTTTTGGTCGTGATAAGTGCGTTTTTATGGGAGTAGGTATGTTCGAAAAATATATTAGGATGGGAATACTAGTGGAGGTCGGTCATACATTTTACCCCTCTAGGAGATACCATGGGAGCGGCAGGAGCTGATATCATAAAAAAAATAATGAAAAAAGTAAAGGTACCACCTTAAGGGTTATATATACGGGGTAGATATGTCTGAGAAACTGTTGGGGTTGAAAAATAATGGAGTAGGTCAAACATGCTAGGATATGAAAAGCGGCGCTCAGACGAATCCTGGTACGATGAAGAAAGTCGCATAGCGTCTGAGGAACAGGATGCTGCTTATAGGGCAACGCTACAGCCAATTGTAAACCGTGCTGTTAGGGAACGGCATAAGGAGAAAGTAAAACGGCCGAGACAGCTATTTAGGCGAAAAAAACGTCAGATGAAGGAACGGGAGAACGAGGATATAGAGCGATACAGGGATAGAGGTGAGGCCCGAAAATGTTACCTGAAAGTAAGAGCAATGGCCTCCCCACCTGTAAGGACAGTGATGCAAATCTGGTCACGGATACGCAAAGTGTGCTGCACATATGGAGAGAACACTTCCAGCAACTGCTGGTTCCAGAAGGCAGCGCACGTGAAGTTATCACGCCAATTGTCGACGACGGCTTAGATTGCCCACCACGAAGTCAAGCCGAGGTAAGAAGAGCAATATCGCGGCTGAAAAACAACAAAACAGCCGGTGCCGACGGTCTGCCCGCAGAGCTCTTCAAGTCCGGTGGCGAGGAGCTGATAACGAGCATGCACCAGCTCCTGCGCACGGTTTGGCTTAAAGAGTGCATGCCCGACGATTGGAATGTAAGCGTATTATGTCCTGTGCTGAAAAAAGGTGATCCAAATGTGTGCTCCAACTACCGCGGGATCAGCCTTTTACCCATCGCATATAAGGTCCTGTCGAGTGTGCTATGTGAAAGACTAAAGCCAGTGTTATCCAACCTGATCGGGCCTTATCAGTGTGGCTTTAGGCCTGGAACATCAACAACTGACTAGATTTTCACACCGGCAAATCCTGGAAAAGACCCAAAAGAAACAGATCGACACGTACCATCTTTTTGTTGGGTTGAGCAAAAACAAACACATCAAATCTTATCCGTCAATATGCATACAATTCATAGCTATCAAATCGTATCAAACGTAGAATCTGTCATTGCATGACATAAAGTTTCAGACATATCAGTGGCTTAAATTAAAGGAAATATTTTATTAGACTAGAAATACAATCTAGCAGAATAATATATAAAATAGAGTTAAAAATATTATATCATTAAATCGCAAACAAAATCATCATATTACAAGTCTCCAGCTACGTTTTTTTTTTTTCAAAATGGATTTCAAAAGACAAATCTTCGTCATATATGTCCGTCTCTCATCTATTTCTCTTGGAAATTCTTTAATGAAATTCACGAAAAGAAAACCTGTCCACCCCATCGATAAAATATTGATGTTGCTGTCACTTCCATATGCTATGTGAAATATATCTTTGCGATATCTTTCCAAAAGCTGTGCGAATGCCAACATGTGAAGGGATGAGGAGACGCAACTAAACTCTTGAAAGATTTGATCTTTGTGACTTTAGACAAGTTTAGATTTCAGTGTTCATTTAAGAGATCCCTCCCAATAAAACGAAACAAAGTCTAAGACAAATCATAGCTCCACACTCGAAGGAAAATGAATGTTAATGCTGTTTCTGCTGCTGCTGCTTGATTTAATTGTTTACTCGCTCGGGGATAATCATGTGCAAACCTTTTGCAAAATGTGGAACCACCATTGGCATTCGCGTTGGTAATGGCCATGGTTATGGATGGCTACCAATGCAGCAATATTTTTGTCATGTCAATGCTCGGCGGCTATAAATCAATGCTGGAGCTTGAGTCAATGTTCCACGTTCAGCCCACTTCACTGGGTTGCCTCGCACCCGCCGCCGCCATCTGTGGCGTGTTGTGGAAGAAGTTGTATCTTATCATTGTTTAAATATCTAAGCTTGAATGTAGTATCTTTAATGTATTCTTCTTCTTCATGTACTTGAGTTGGAGTTTGAAGTATGAGAAGTGCTTCACATCTCATCTATTTTTTTTTCTTGTAGTACTCCATGTGGCATTGGCATTTACGTTTGTGTCCGAACTCCAGAGCAGCGGCTGGAGTTGGTGTTTGGCAGGACTGACCTGTTATTAAATCAACATCGAACAAATGTGTATTGTAATTTATCTCAAAATTATCACTTTGCTTAGGCTTATTTTCCACTTTTCGAGGAGCACTACATACGAAAATCCCCCGAACGACTGTTGCACACAGCAGAGGGAGCTCGGCATCAAAGCATAATGTTTTGATTGCCTTTGGGTATCTTTTTTTTCTTCTTTGGTTTGATTCATTCTTTTGTGGCTGTGGCTAAGATTTCTTGAGAGAGATACATATTATTAACGAAATCATTCACGCGATGTTAAATGTTTTGGAATCCCAATACACCCAGACACACACACACGCATACACTAGTACTTTGTATTCGTTTTGCTAATTTTGTTGTTGGCTTTTATCTGGCTACTTCATAACACTGGATCTGCAGTTCAGGGGTACGTAGCTCTTGTCTTCCGTCATCACTTCTTTGGGGCAAATTGTGTTGAATTCCAAAAGATTTGCAACTAAATTTAAAGATTATTGTTGCATTTGTTTCGCTTTATTTCCTTTTGTAGTTGCAAATGGAATGAAAATGAAGTTGTAACTCAAACATTTTTTGGGGTGTACAAACCATAATGGGATCATTACAAGCCAAGTTGGTACAAAAACAAAATGCCACAACGTTAACAATTGTATTTTTGTACATAGCAATGTTTTTTCAAAAATGCCAATTTCGAATACCCGGTTTACCGGCTTTTTGATAACGGTTAACCGGTTTTTCAAAAAGGAGTATTTTCACAGACCAATGCCAGGTTTATTAATTTATTAATTTACAAATTAATCTTATAATAAAAATTATTATCATAATTTAAAAAGTGGGACCTATGACGTCAAAGGTGTTAAGCTCGCAAAAGGTTATTTAATTAATTATTTAAAAATATTAAATTGATTTTAAATTTATTTTGTGTATTTAATACATAAATCTACAATTCCATTTAGATTCCACGTTAGCTTTTTTAAGAAAATTTAATATCAGTGGCTTACAGATAAGTTAGTAATAAGTTGAAAAAAGTCGTTGTTATTAAGGAATTTTTTATCAATTGTTGCAAAGTTTTGGCGGTTGAAAATAATATGATTTATGTTCAATTAATTATTTCCACAAAAAATACAATTCTTTGGTTGACTTTTATCAAGAATATGCTCATGGGATAATTTGGTGTGCCCTAGTCATAGTCGAGTTAAAATAATTTGATATCTTCTGTGTAGAAGCTTAGGATCAGTTCATTTGAAAATATTAATTGCATTATATTTTTCAAGGTTTACTTTTTGTATCATTCATAAGACTGATTCTAATATTGTACCTTCTAAGACTTAAATAATCATTTTATTTTACCTTTAATGTCTTTCAACGATATATTAAGTGTTGTTAACAATGAGGCAGATATCGGCATAAAACGTCAAAGGATGCTTCATTGAAATTTCCTTATACTATACGAAAATTTGCCTGGAAAATGCTGCTAGATGAATGTTTCCTCTTAATTTGAAATGGGTAGGATGACGCCCATATTGATATAATTAAATTTTCAATTACTATATCGATGGCTTAATGTAGAAATTCTTCTTCTTCCTTAATGGAAGCCACAACAGAAATTTATCTATCAGTAGCCGCACGTAGAGAAGTATTCCAAGCGCTTCGGTCTTTTGCGCTCCATCCATCGGAGTTTTGGTCGTCCCCTCCTGCGCCGCCCATCGAGTTTATTGCCGAAGACTTTTCGAGCCGGTAAAATATGTCATCTATATCATCAGCATACGCGAGCAACTTGTGACTTTTGTTGAAAATGGTACCATTCCTGTTTACTGCTGCTTTCCGCATGATCATCTCCATTAGGATGTTAAAGAGATCGCAGGACAGACAATCGCCTTATCTAAAGCCTCGCTTGATAGAAAATGTCTCTGACAGATTTTTGCCAATTTTCACTGAAGACTTCGAGTCAGTCAGTGTCATCCCGCAATGTCGAATTAGCTTCGCGGAAATACCAAACATTCAGCATCCAACAATTTTTGTTGTATCGGACTGTCGAATGCAGCTTTGTAATCGATGAACAGATGGTAGGTGTCGATCTGCATTTATTGGGTCTTCTCTAAGATTTGTCGTAGCGTGAATATCTGGTCGGTCGTGGATTTAACAGGTCTAAAGCCACACTGATAAGGTCCAATCAGGTTCGCAAGAATGCGCTTTAGTCTTTCACATAACACACTAGACAGGACCTTGTATGCGATGGGTAAGAGACTAACCCCGCGATAGTTTGTACACACACTTGAATCGCCTTTCTAAAGCACGGGACATAGGACACTCAGATTCCAATCATCGGACATGCACTCCCTGAGTCAAATCGTTGTTATGAGCTGGTGCATGCATGTAACCAGCTCATCGCCGCTGGCTTTAAAAAGCTCTGCCGGCAGTCCATCGGCTCCCGCAGCTTTATTATAAGCCGTGCAATTGCAGTTCTGATCTCGTTTTGGCTCGGTGGGGGACAGTCTACTCCATCGTCGATAATTGGTGTGATTTCGTCACTTATGCTGTCTTCAGGGACGAGTGAAGATTGAAAGTGTTCCCTCCTTATTTGCAGCACACTCTGAGTGTCCGTGACCAGATTTTTGTCTCTGTTCTTACAGGTGGGGATCCCTGTTCCAAAACCTTTACTATTTACCTTTTGGTAGAACTTCGGGCCGCACCTCTATCCCTGTAGTTTTTGATATCCTGGCTCTCTCTTTTCTTCCACAGACGCTTTTTCCGCCTGAACAGGCGTTTCACCTTCCTCCTTTTCTCATTATAACTCTCCATCACAGCACGCGTCGCCGTTGGCTGCAGTTTTGCCTTTTATGCAGCATCCATTTCCTCACACATTTCGCGACATTCATAGAATTCGCAATATGCTGCCACTGGGTGTCGGGAACATTAGAATTAGTGGGGTTGGTTCGAAGTAAGTGGGAGAGTTGGTTGGAAGAGGCATTGGCTATTAGGGTGGACCTTGTGTCGATATTTTGGTAGATGAGGGCTCTATTCCGTGCCTTTTTGAAAAAAAATGACAATGCCGAAAAAAAAAATTAAAAAAAAAAAAAAATTAGGGGTTGCGCACGAGCCGAGAAAAAGGTCCACTTTGCCAAAATTAGGGGGGAAATTGCCATAGGTCATCAGGGGTTACCCGTAGGGGGGAAGAATGTATGGCCGACCCCCATTAACTTTTTACCGCCAACATTTTCCCCCAAGACACCCACCCCCTATCTCCTCCCCTTAGGGGGGTCACCATACAAAAATGGAGGTTGCTCAGTATTTTCGAAAAACACCATAGGTCATCAGGGGTCACCCCTAGGGGGGCAAAATATATGACCGACCCCCATTAACTTTTCATCCCCAACATTTTTTCCGAACAAACTTACCCTCTATCTCCACTCCTTGAGGGACTCCCCATACAAAAATAAAAGAAGCTGTAATTGAGTAGTACTACTAAGCACTTTTAATATAATATAGTCAAATTAACATATTTTTGTTCGCTGATGGGTATTTCTTGCGGTAAGAATCGATAACATGTAGTAAATACTGTTTCTCTTCTTCGCCTTGACACAGTATTCTATTATAATCTTGTATCATTTTTACTCCTCTTTCGGCAGTGTCGTTCACAACGCGCAAGTTATTTACAATTCTACGACCTTCTTGATAGTCTGCGCGAGATTTCCAGGTTTCTGGATTTGCAAGAATGAAATCTTGCGATATTCCAAATCGTACAAATAAATTTTTGGTATTATGAGAGACGAAGTTGCTCAAGTCTTTAGCCAAGAATTCCTCATTCACATCTTTGAATTTCACCTCGATTTTTTTAACGCTTACGACGCGAGGAGCTGGGGGAACCGGGTCGTCTTCTTCATCTTCGTCATTCTCATTTTCTAGCAATGCTTGGGCCATTTTGGCCTTCAACTCATTTGAAACCTTGTCATCGAAAAAGGCAAGGGCTATGTGCTCATCGGCGAGATACCATAGGTGACCGATAAATTTCTTTATCATTACCCGAGAAAAATCCTGGTCAACGGACTTGTACTCGACGATGTCCTTCAAAAACTTCCAATCTTGATTCGGCGCCTCAGCTGCTCGAGAAGAACCAAACCATGCCTTGACGTAAAGTCGCACCACAAAAATACAAACGTGTCGAATACCATTCAATTCACATACAGATAAGTGAAAAGTTCTCCGAAACAAAAACATCTTGAGGCTGTAAATGGCTTTTGCCATCCATCGAGCATGGGAAACGGGTCCTGGAGGTCGGAAATGGTAATTCTCAAGTTTTTCACCCAGAAACAAAAGAATTAATTGTAGCATTTCTTTGTAGTCATCGCGAGGGTGTTTCTCCTTCAATTGATCTAAGCAAAACTCCTTTATGCCGACTTGCATTGCCACAGGAATTTTTCTGACGACTTGATCGTCTATCAAGCCAGAATGGAATGGTTTAACCTTTACAGCGTCCCATTCCTGTTTGAAACGGTCAAAGCAAGGAACGCCTGGTGCACTGGTCTTTCCCATTTTTGTCTCAAAAACTTCCCTTAGCACCAGTTCGTATACGTGGTGTCTGCAAGGTAAATATAAGATTTCTCTCTCCAACAGCCGCTCAAGAGCAACTGCGGCTCCGGAGAATGGGCCACTGTTCGTTGATGTCGTGTCGAAAGAAAGTCCTTGTATTCGATGTGTCATATGCCAAGATGCCAACAGTTGATAAACGGCATGTGCTATTCTCCGGCCTTTTCCTTTCCCATCTTCTACTTTGGGAACTCCAAGAAGTTATTCTTTTTCTCCGTACGAGACAATTACCGGTAGACGGTCCACCTTCTTTGTACCCACAAAATCCAAAAGCATTTTGCCATCCCAATGGACTACGAAGGATTTAGCTGCGACAAGCTGGAGATGAATGAAACGCGTTGAAGAATAAGAATTCTGAATGAGAGCAAATAAATCTATGCGATCTTACTTCTAGATTGTCTTTCACATAACTCAGCATGTTCTCTCGATTTGAACGCCGACATCTCCGAAGCGACGTACGGTTTATTGTGTATTGTTGAGGATCGCGTCCAAATGCTTCTGCCGCCGCTATCATAATGCCGACCGCGTCTCGGTCAGTCACTTTGCACTTGTCCAAAGCTGATAGGACTCGTTCAGTAAAACCTTGTTTGTAACCTCTACTGTCACCAACATTTGATGGGCCAGCTTCTGCCGGGAAGTTTTCGTCCTGTCTCCCATTATCATCGCTTGAATCACTGCTTGAAAATTTAACCACTGCAATTGAAAGAATTTCATTTGAATATGAACATTGGACGAACACACAAAGCGCGAAATAGCTTACCGCCTTTAGCGAACTGATCTCTACTAGATTCCGTTGCACGTTTCCGTCGCAACTCTTCTTTTTCTTCGCGCTCAGCTTTTCTTTTCCTCGTTCGAGTATCAGTAGCGTCCACACCTCCCATAGTTCCTGGCCGGCCATCTTCTCTTTGCTTTAGCAGAAACTCAATGTCTTCGGTATTTGTCATTTTCTCAAGGGCGTTGGCGTGTGCGATGTCGAAAAGATTATTCAAGCTATCAGAAAACTTATTCTCTTTTTCTCTAGTGGACTCAGTCTTTCTGTGAGATGACTTTCTTAAAGCATCCCACTCCTCGTGCAGCGCAGCTATTTTTCTTGTAACATCTCCTCTGGCTTTCGTCGGAATAGCTGCTTGGCGCCAAAAAATCATCACTGCGTCCGCGACTATAACCGCACTATTTTTCTTCGACATGTTTCGTTTGCGAATGTTGAAGAAATGCATTCTTAGCACTTGCTTCTTCGACGGTAATTCATGCTTGGATAACCAATCAAAAAAATATCGTCGCGCGATCTAAGTTGTGTTGTCATCTTAACTTTTAAAAAACGGGAGAAAAATCAATTTACTTTTCGCGGTCGTCGGCACTTGTTGAATGACAACAATCGATGAATGAACTGCTATTTATAACTACTACGTATTTTGCAATATTTTACTGCCAGGTACTGATGAATGGGGGCATCTGCTACGTGTGCGTTTCAAATTTTTCAAGACTTTCCAAACAATGACCACTCTTGAATATTGGTGGAATTTCTGTAAAAAAAATTAAAAAATCTCGATATTGTGCAACTGTAAATACATAGATTTTCAGTATTTTTGTATGGGGAGTCCCTCAAGGAGTGGAGATAGAGGGTAAGTTTGTTCGGAAAAGATGTTGGGGATGATAAGTTAATGGGGGTCGGTCATATATTTTGCCCCCCTAGGGGTGACCCCTGATGACCTATGGTGTTTTTCGAAAATACTGAGCAACCTCCATTTTTGTATGGTGACCCCCCTAAGGGGAGGAGATAGGGGGTGGGTGTCTTGGGGGAAAATGTTGGCGGTAAAAAGTTAATGGGGGTCGGTCATACATTCTTCCCCCCTACGGGTGACCCCTGATGGCCTATGGCAATTTCCCCCCTAATTTTGGCAAAGTGGACCTTTTTCTCGGCTCGTGCGCAACCCCTAATTTTTTTTTTTTTAATTTTTTTTTTCGGCATTGTCATTTTTTTTCAAAAAGGCACGGAATAGAGCCCTCATCTACCAAAATATCGGAAAAATTTCATTTCAAGGTCCACCTTATTGGCTATATCGGTGGTATGCAGCTCTGTGATGTCTAGCTTTGGTTACGACCGTTTTTAGCACTACTTAATCGCGTGCGTCCCTTTGCTGCAACTATGTGGTGATCCGAGTCAATATTTGCATCACAACCATGTTTCTTGCCGACGCGAAACTTACCGGTCTGAATCCGTTATCGGAGGTGTTGTTGTGTAGACTGAATTTTCCGACTGCTGTACCAAGAACATCTTCCCTTCCTATTTCAGCATTACAATCTTCCAGAACAATTTTAATGTCATGTGCAAGGCAGCGGTCATATATCTCCTCCAGGCTCTCATAGAATGCATCATTTATGTAATCGTCTTTCCCTTCCGTCGGGGCGTGTAAACAAATCAGGGTTATATAAAAATATTTCGCCCGAATGCGAATAGTGGCTATTCGATCCCTTACAGGGTTAAACCGCGAGACCAGGTGTCGAAGTCTCTTGCCGACTATGAAACCACATCCAAATTCATGTCTTTCTGCATGGCTGCCGTAAAAGATGTCACAGTTCTTTTGTCGTGTGCAACCCTGTCCCGTCCATCTCATTTACTGTCGAGGACATCCGTCAGTAGAATAGACGCACCATCTCTGTATAAAGTTCGGACATTCCAGGTGCATATCCTTAAATCGGTGGGGGGGGTTCTTGTTTTTTCTTTTCTTCGTGTTTTCATAATAATTGTTTTGTTTAAGGAGAGTGGCTTGTTAGGCCACCGCGCCCGATCCTAGTTTCTGGGGGCTGCCAAAGCCACCAAGATAGCCTGTGTTGAGCTTCAGTAACTTTTGTTACCTACTTCCTAAGACGCATCGGCGGTAGCATGCCGATTATGTTACTCAACATTTTGCCTTTTTACATTTGCTATCACTGAACGGAAGTTCTGTGGCATTGCCCGGGGAATACGTGATCTCTCGGACGTTGTGAGCTGCTTGAGAACCTCCAAAGAGAGCTTCTGGTTATTCCCAAATGAATAACGATCAAAAAGACTTAAATTAGAAAATTCCCCATTCCCCATGAAATGACGTATATTAATTTTTTATACTTTACAGGAGGAGGAAAAAACTGAATAAAATCTCAATGATTTTAATATAATATAATGTATAATGAGATTCAAATATAATATAAATTGAAGCAAACTGAATTCAAAACTTCTAATCAATTGAAAACATGCTAAGTTGACTTAGCGTACTTTAGAATTAAGGCATTGATATTCATATGTTATCATATTTAATTCATATCTAATTTCATAATTGGTTTTATTTTACAAATTCCGAAAAACCTTACGAAACCGGTTTTATGCAAAAATACATTTTTCGAATAAACCAGAAAACGGTTTTCTAAAAAATTTAAGTATTTGAACACTATAATTTTGTATCTTAACTTTCACTTAATTTTTTTTCATACTTCTGATACAAAGAGCAATGTTTCAAAAATTTAACAGACTGTCATAATAGCCTAAAGCTACGCACAGACGGTTGCCAGATCTTACAATATTGCCCGAAAAATTTGCAGAAAATGTCCAACAACCGTGTGCACTTTAAATTTTGTATGGCAACGTTTGCAGAAAAATCATTGTAAAACAACAATATTGCCAGACATCCGATAATCGTCTAAACCGCAAAATGTTGCCACCTTTGTCAGATAATTGCAAACACATTTAATTTGCAGATGTGCGAAGTTTATGCATCTGCAAATTTCACCATTTGCAGAGATTAATTATATGGCAACACTGTCCACGTCAGTACATTGCCGGTACATTAGCAGATTTGGCAAAATTGCTATTTCTGGCAACCGTCTGTGCTTAGCTTAAGTTTCTTAACGCTTACATATTTTACATATCTTTATAATAAATAAAGCCTTTTTGGTAAAAATTGGTAGGTCCTTCACAGGAATCAAAATTCTGACTTATTGACAAAGTCTTAGACCTTGAACTTTTTAGCTAACATATAAATGTCCCGACAGTTCTTAGACTAATCTTCTCTTATCATGAACCTTAGTTAGATATCGTCATCGAAAGAACTACTGAGATTAGCTTCCTTCACTTTATCGCATTGTTTAACTAAACTGTTTTTTCAATGCTATTGCAAACAGACAAAATTGAATTTATACAAGGGGAGCAGTATTTAATTACTTTTGTTTCCACCGTGCGATTTTCTTTATATTCAACTGTCATAAATTAATAATTCATTTCATCTTTTTCCTTTTGTTTCGCTTTAACCAACATTCTTTTACATTCTTGTTGTACTTTTACAACAAATGGCAGAGAGGCAAACAGAGCACAGAAACATTTGCTGGTGCTGCCATCTCTCAAACATAATAATTTTATTTTTCAGCTTCATGAGGGTATGGATGTGTATGTTCCGGAACGCCCCATGAAATGCATCAAAAAGTCAGTGAAGTGAAATACACAGAGGATGCCATCCATAATTTCTTCAACATGTTCTACAGTTGCCATTGAGTTGTTGTGAAACCTGTGAATGGTAAGACACTCAGCAGCAGTTAAAGTTTTTTTGGGATCCAACCAACCACACTCTAGGTCTATTGACCATCAGATGAGTTCTGAAATATGAATACACGCATTTGTATATATGTATATGCTTGGTTGCATGAATATGTGTATGTAACATATACATGTACTTACAATGTCAGATACATACAAAGAAATTTAACAGATGTACATTAGGGTAATAACTTTTTGCATTTTTTGCAAATATCAAATCTCCCCAGACAAAATCATGTAGGGCATGGACAAATATTAAGAACTGCGTTTTTAGTTTTTCGCTATCGTTAAAAAAGGTTACGCACCAAACGCGTTAAAGTTTTGAATCAAACAAGGTTAAACAAATTGTAAAACATCGCGTATTTTGAACCTAAAGTTTATATCTTACAATACCTACTTTTAATCATTTATTGTTATTATTTGTTTACATACTTACATATGTATAAACCATATTTTAAAAAAATTGTTATTAAAAACAATTTAAAAAACATATATTAAAGGCATTTTAGAAATCGGTGTCGGTGGGTAAGGTTTTTTTAGCGAATTGAACTGAAATAGTTTTTTTTATCATTAATACAATATTTGCCATTAGAAAAGCCTTGGGGAGAATGTTGTCCAAAAAAAGTTATTACCCTAATGTACATCATCCTGTAATACATAAATCAGCAATTTCTGGCAGTTAACTATTGCAAAATGCTAGGTTTGTTTTTGTCCACGTGTAAAGCTTCTTCATGATGTTAAATATCTGATAATGATCTTAATATGATTGGTTCCCCATGAAGATCATAGAAGTGAATAAGGTAGAAATTTGGAGATAGGGATGTGCTACACATAATAGTACATCTACCGACGCTTTCAAAAATATACAAATAAATATATAGCTGAACATCTTAAAAAAACACATCTTTGTGTTTCTGATTAGTCAAGGCTTCCTAATTAGTGATGTTGAAGGGCGAAATGTGATTTGGCCGCGGGCCGCTTTTAATTTTGCACCTGTGCTTGGATGTTGTTTGCCTACTTAGCTATACCGAAGGGCCACCAATTTTTTTATTTTTTTATTTATAGTTTCGTTTTTGATGTGTCGCGTCCTGCTAACTTCTAAAGAGAATAGTGTGCTTGAGCTTTAAAACCAGTTACCAAATATCTGGAACAAAGATTGTTGTTGCTGCAATCAAGCAGTCTTAGAGATGCTCGGTTCTGACTAAATTGAACATTGAGGAAGCAGCATCACTTTGAAAAGTAGAGATTGACTCAAATGGTTTAATTTTCTACTAACTATCGTTTAATTACACTGTGCTACACACAAAATATACAGGGGTTCTCATGTAGCATTTCTGTTAGACTGGAGTCCATAGATTAAAAAGTGACACTTTTAGTTTTTCTCGGTCACTTCGTTAATTAATGTTTTTATAGCAAATTAAGTGAAATGGCGGTTCCATTGAGAGCGTTGGGAAAATGAAAATTCGCAATTTTTTTTCGGGGTTGTTTTGCTTATGCTGTTGCTGTTTCACTATTTTTTAACCGATTTTTTTTAACCGATTTTTTTTATTTAATAAAAGGTGAAAGTCATAGCATTACAACAGATGTAAGGTTTTGAAAATCGGTTAACAAAGAGAGGACTTATGAATTTTGGAACTTGTAATTTTAGGAATATCGCCATTTCACTTAATTTGCTATTAAAACATTACTTAACGGAGTGACCGAGAAAAACTAAAAGTATCACTTTACTCTATGGACTTCAATCTAACAGAAATGCTACATGTGAACCCCTGCATATTTTTTCCTTCACATTTGTATCATTGTGTTATTTATCTTTTCCTTGCAAGTTAATATTGAGTTCAATAAAGTGTGAAAACAGATCTGCCATACAAGCAATCATAGAAACGTTTTCCTTGCCAGACAGATACTCAATATAAAAAAAATGCGTAATCCAGGTACCTCTTTAAAAAATTGTCTTTGCTCATTCAGCAAACATTGTTGAACGCTAGCATATCTGAGTGATCAGCATTACATTCTTCAAGAAACGAAGAAGCAAGCGATGTTGTATGAGAAATGAGAACGATAATGGGTCACAACTTTCATAACTGTGTCCCTAGCCTTTTTAATCACATGCATCTGAAAGCTTTGCTTAAAAACTGACTGATGTATGATGTAAAGGAAACCCAAAATGTTAAGAGTTTTATTTAGTAAGTGCTCAAAGAAAGAATTTTTATTTTGCTTTTAATTTTATTTTAGGAGGTTATACAGATTTTCGACAAGTTATAGTTGGGTTTTCGAATAAGTTTGACCTACTTAAAACAACAGGGTGTACCACATTGTCCCCAAACTACAAAAAACGTAATTTCCCTTTACACCCCATGAATGAGGTATGTGATAGCTCCTTGCGTTGTTGTGAATTAACACGCTTTCTATTTTAGATTCACAACAAACGGCACCTACTTGTTTATCGACGAGTGCAAACGTCACTGTTTTAGAAACATCTACTAGAAATGTCGATTGACTCGACACTATACTGCGAAGTTGCTGTCGATAACATTTGTTGTTGCAGTAACATAGTTCAGCATAAAGCAAAAGCGATTTATTAAATTCTTTATCTTTTGAGTTTTTATAGCCGGTAATATCGTTAACAAATCAGATTCATAACATGTCCGTCTGTCTGTTTGGCTGTCTGTCTGTCCAGCTGGTACGCACGATAACTTTCGAAAGACTCAACCAATTGTTTTGAAACGCGATGATGCTAAAATTCTGTATTTAGTAAAGCTATAGCAGGATAAGGCTTTGGGGGAAAAAACTGGAAGTCTGGCTACGCCCCATCTGGTACCTCCCAGACCCGCCTATTTTAGAAAACGATTTATATAATAAATACACTTAACGCGATCGTGCCCAAATTCTGTATTTAATAAAGCTTATAAAGTTTTGAAAGGCTAGCATCGCCCCTTCTGGTACCTCTCCTACAAATTTACCACTCCACCCACTTTAGAAATCGAGTAATAATATAAATATATTAGAAAATTGTTTTTATTGTTTGATATTTTGGTCAAATTCAGTGTGTCACGTACTAGGATGACGCGTTTCGAACTCCATGACGAGTTCATCTTCAGACCCCTTTGTGACGAACTGATGCACAATGGTACATCATCAGCTGTATATATATCTACAATTATGTCAAACATGTACAGCTTATAATGTATCATATCATTTCATTAGAAAATGATATGTTTTACTGAGGTTGAGGGTATATGTAAGTCGGTTTTCCCGACTGAAACTTTCTTATTGGTCCTACTTAAATTTAGCATAGGATTATCATATTCCGTTTAATCAGTGCGCTCTTCCTTAAAAGGAGGCGACGATGTCAGTAAGTGTCATTTTTGTTGCAATTCCGTTATAAGCGGAGTTTTAAGCGAGCTTGGTAACATGCTTAATTACGAATTAAGTGACGATGTCAGAAGGTGCCATTTCAATGAAATTACATTATAAGCGGTGTTTTAGGCGAGCTTGGTAACACTCTTGATTACGAAGTATGTGACGATGTAAGTAGGCAGCGTAAATCGTCCTGAACCGTGTTAGAATGAGGCCATTTAGTGTTAAACAAAAAATTGTCCCAAAAAGTAAAAGTAAACACGTGTTAAATGAGGTCAACCTGTATATTTTTCTTAGTATACAAATACATATGTATTTACAACATTCTGATAAGAATGTGATACACTTGACTAACTAAAAATGTAGTCAGACTCTTCAATTAAAATAAACTATTAGGATAGTTTTCCCACCTATTCTGGTCCTTTCTATATGATCTAATTTGTTAAAACAACTTACATTGTATTTTTTCTTTCGCTTATTTTAAACTTATTACTAAAACTAGGTGAATCAACCAAGCATTATCTGGCACCTTTTAAATAATTTTTCTACAGAACAAAATTTAATATTTACGATTTTTTTTTTTCAATTGTCAATGACTTACAAATTTTCTGTTACACCAGACGAGAACGAAAATTGTTTAATATTTTGACGAACAGTGAATAACTGAAGTAAATATTCCTTTCCTTTTTTCTGATTGCTCTTCGGTTATGCCGCGAGGGATCGTATTGTCAAATTTGCTCTTGACATTCTGAGGCGGATCACACAAACGCACTCACTGCTCACACTCGCCGTTTTTATTCAGTCATTGCCGTCATGGAATGTAATCTAAACTAAATAACATGCATTAATTTCATGTCATATCCGAACTCCATTAACATTGCACCTTGATGAAACCCCAACAACAGCAATAGCTACAACTGCGGCGAGGCCAGTACCTTTGATTTATACGATTCAATCTGAAAATCTTTTTGATATAATAAACTGCATTTAATGGCAAATATTTCATAACAGACAAAACCATATTTTTAACACATATCGAAAATGTGAAAAGGATACACAACTCGAACGACCGACCGACCACCGCCGGACAGATTCATCCAGCCAATCCAACCATCGCACTCCAATCTGCAATTCACAGCAACAGCAACAACAACAACAGTAACAGCATCGTCCGGGTTGGCGGTAAATGATGGACGAATGCGAACTGCTTTATAATTATGCGATTTGTTATATGAGATTTTTAAGACATGATTGTGGTGAATGTTGAATCATTCCATTCCATTTCAGTCTCTCCAGTTCGCTAGGACAGACTACGTCATACAAGCGGTGCGCGACGCTGCCATGGAGACGGACAGAATGTATCGACTGTAGAGACAGAGCCTGAGGGAGACAGACAAATGAAACGAAATGAATATGATTTAAAATCCGATTTCAAAAGTGGCATTTCTAAACGATTTATATGTATATGAGAGACATATGGACAGGCGCGAGAGTTGGTATGAAAATGCTAATCATAGAGTATACTGTATGTAGACATCTTAACCGAGATCATTGCATCGAAGTTATTCTAAAGGCGAAATAAAATAGAACAGATGATGTGAAGTTCAAATGCAATGCAATAATTAATTGTATAAATGAAAAAATTCTGTATGCGACATAGCAAGTGCCATCTGAAATGAGTTAAATTACTTTTGGACAAAAGTGCAAAAAAGGCGTATCATAACATCAACGATTTTTAAAAATGTTTTCACTCTGCTACGAAATGGAAAAATATTACGAAACTTAGTAAGTGACATAGTGTAGTAGTATGTCTAGTCGAGTACAACATAAAGCTGTATAACAAAGTTCCCCAACACCCTTAAAATCTTGACTTACGGTTACAAAACCGGTTTTATCGTTACTTTAATTACTTGAAGGTTTATGACTCAGTCAATTCGTAACCGACATTTGATTTATTAACGGTTTTGGAAAGAAGAGAAACACACTACCAAATTAAATATTGAATAATGTCAAGGTGGATAGAATATCCAAATGTTCTGATCTCGTATAGGTCCGAATATTCGCATAATCGCAATAAAATTTTGAATTTAGGCATTCGGTTAGATAATTGACTTTGTCATACTGATCCAGCACTAATATGGCATTTTACAGATTCTACGGAAATATTCAATTGAATTTTTTGACTCTGTCGTCCTGAACCATCAATGATAAGGGCATTTGCAGAATGTCGAACGCGACATTCGTATGTTTGAATTTGTATGGGATATGAAAATTGGGTTCTTTGGAAAACATAGATAACAACCATTTGATCACGACTTTTTACGAACAAATATGCTCTGTACACATGACAAAATGCACTTTCTGAATAATATAATAAACATTAGGGTATCTTAATAAAAATTTGGCTACATATTCCTTTAAACTTTAATAATACTGAAATAAATCACAAAAGTTTGCAATTTCGACGCAAAAAACAGACAGATGTGACATGTTACCTATATAAATATATACATCGTCTAAGGTCTATGACTCTTTTTTCCAAGATCGTTAAGAAATCAAAACTCGGTTCAGAATTTATAAGCTCAATAGTGAGGCAAACTCAAAACACCGGTTTTTGGACCGTAAGTCAAGATTTTGCGCGGTTAGTAAACTTTGGTATACAGGGTCATGTTGCATTCGACCAGACCTACAACATGCACTAGGTCACTCCCCAGGTTCTTTATTGTTTTCCATTTTGTCACAGTGTGTTACTAACATTTAAGTCTTCGTTCGCGGTGGACCTTTCTTTAGAAATGTTTTTGTTTTCTTTATCCCGTTTTATAAGTATTTTTGTCACTTTGCGTCGTGGTTACGTTCCAAAAAAAAAAAAACACGACGAAAAATGGAACGGCGCAAAGTGAATTATGATTTTCTATAGTAAATCATGCAAAGATCGGAGAAAGGTTCTGGGGTTACGGAGACACTACCTTTTGAAAAGAAAATTGGACAAAGTTTACATTTAAAAAACAAAAATAATATTAAATTTATTACATTCATACAAAAAAAATTAAATTAAAACAAAATAAAAAATTCAATTAATTTATAAAACAACATACATACAAAAAACCAAACAAATTGAATTAAAACAAAATAAAATATTCAATTAATTTTTAAAAATTAAATTAAAAATTAATCAGTCTGAACCCAAAACAACGAAACTACGAAAATATAACGACGCACAGTGAAACCAGTACATAAATTTCAGTCAAGTAAACTGACTGATAAATACCATCACCCAATATAAGATATTATTTAAGTTTTGAGTTTTTAAAATTAATAGATTTTTAATTTAAATAAAAATAGGATGTACAATTGGGGGTAGCACAACGTGTCTGATTTTTTTTCGTAAATCAACGTTCAATGGACGCCTACCTTGGCAAAACTTGTCTGAATTCAGTGTACATACGAAATGATATGTATGTTAAAAGGGTTGTTATCGGTTGTTTATATGGGAGGTACCAGAAGGGGTGACCCGATATAATCCATATTCATACCTAATTCATATTTTCATAACCGTACTACTTACACAAAATTTGACTGAATTCAGTGTACTTACAAAAAAGATATGTATGTAAGGCTATGGGGGCAATTGTTATTTATATGGGAGGTACCAGAAGGGGTGTGACAAATAGTTTAGTTTTCTGAGGTTATGCCTCCTATTACAAGATAAATAAACTGACCAAATCTGATTGTCTCCCAGATGCCGGTTTAGAAGTTATGGAAAAAAAATTTTTTTTTAAAAAATTGGTCATTTTGTATGGGAGGGTACCAGAAGGCGTGAACCGATATAATCGATATTCATTACTAAGTCCAATTTTAAAGCGAAACATCTTACTCAAAGTTTTACAAAATTTTGTATGACGTGAACCGATATAGTCCGTATTCATTCCTGAGTCCAATTTTCATTAATTCGGTCATTATTATGGGAGGTACTAGAAGGGGTGTGGCAAGGGTTTCGGTTTTCTTATGGGTTGTCTACTATTGCAAGATAAATAAACTAACCAAATTTAACTATCCTCCGGTAGTGCGTTTTGCAGTTATGAAACAAATATTAATTATCCAAAAATAGGTATTTTTGTATGGGAGGTATCTGAAGGGGTGGGGCTATTCTGCCCATTTACAATCCCATTGGTTCGTTTTGAAAAATATTTATACTGGTAAAATTTCATACCGATCCGTTAAGGTTTACTCGAGTTATCCTGCTGACCAGCCATCCAGCCAGCCAGACAGACGGACATAGCTCAATCGTCTTAAAAAGTCCTGAAACGAATTTGGTCTTAAGATACTTGGGGTCTAACTCACCTCTTTTAACGCGTTACACTTTTTTCCGTATCAAATGATATATACCCTCATCCCTAAGGGTGATGGTATAAAAATGTACTAATTCAGCAGCGACGCAACTTCGAAAAATCGCAAAATGAAACGACGCAAAGCGAGGTAATGGTGTATTATCTGTTATGGCTTTTTTAAAAATTGAACTGATTCCACTTTGTTCACTGAACAAAAAACAACACCAGCGCTAACTACTGTGCCCAAAAGTCCCCTATATTTTATGCTAGAAGCAACCCTATACACCCACAACCTGTTACCAAAATCGGTCCAGGTGTTCCTGAGTTGTAAAGGTGTAACTTACTAATAGATGTTGTACTTTTTAGTGGGAAAAGTGCTTTATTCGTGCTTCTTAAAGAATAAGAAGGCTGCTAGGAGTGAATTTTCGAAATTCTTACTTTTTGGGGTAAATAGACCAAAAAGAGATAAACCGGTGCCATTGAGCAATCTTTTTATAGAATCATATTTTTATAGTAAAAAGGACCCAATCCAAACGACTGAAGCTATAATAGCACAAATCCATATCCGAAGGCATTTTTTGAGATGCGTACTCCTTCGTATAAAGAGGGGAAAGTCTTATCATCGCTCAGACCAAACACCTAAAGGTACAATCACCCAATACACCAACTCATCAACTCATTGACATGGCATTGCTAATCCCTTTTTGAATTTACGTTTGAAATTTTCTCTATATATGAAAGCATCTTTGAAAGATAAACAAAACATCGAGAGACGGAAGACAATTAGATGGTCAAGAAAATAGTCATCAATTGGTAATTTTATGGTAAAAATTTGGAACACTAAATAATTTATGGTCCTAGTGGATTTGAACTTATCAAACATTTTGATATTGATTCATTGAATAAGCGTCCGGTCGCAAGTTCCGGTCGCATTCCCGGGATTCCGGGACAAAATACTGGCAAAAACGCTACTGTCAACGTTTAAACATGATTGGAGAATATAAGCACATGCTGCTGGGTCTCAAAATTCCAATGCTCTAGTAGCCACGTTTGCGAGTCGTCTGCTTGACATAACTCAAGAACAAATTTATAAAAATTAAGAATTACAATTCCTTTCATCTATTTACATATTACTTTGCTACATAATTCTTAGTTTCGCAGTTATTATTATATTAACGTTTTATTATAAACACGTTTTTGCATAACGTATTAAAATTTTGAATTAAAAAAAAATTATAGACCTAAAACTCAATATTAAAACTATGTGCGCCATATCGGATTTTTCTTCGTCTGAAATGGAGCTATCAAAGAACACAAGGGCATTTGATTGCAACTAATTCTAATCGTAAATTAGTATTGAAACCTTAAGTTGCTATAATGAAATAGTCCCACAAAAATAAAATAAATTGTACAAAAGTTAAATATTAGCATCAATCCCTCATTCACTTGAAATTTTGAAATTTTATCAAAAATAATATATTGAAGAAATTTTAACTATTTCCTAAGCACTTAGCTGAACAATTGTACTCTGTAAACTTTTCATTCCATATTGCCCTCATTCATAGCAAATCCTTAAGCACCTTGGTATTTAAGATGTCAGGAGGGGAGATCAGCAAATGAAGAATCGCATGCTGATCTTTTTTGATTGCAAATTCATGCATAAACATATTTTTCGCCTTGCGATCACCATTGGTGATGTTCCTGTTGCTGTTACCACTACTGATGAAGGAGATCATGACGATGACGTCGGTGATGGTGATCGGTAGTGGTGTTTTAGTGTTGCCGTTTGTTTGCGTTCGAATGGCTGCGGGTGCTTAAACTGGCACCATTTTTTTACCTCTGCAACTCATATGTTCCCCTTCGTGTGGTACAGGTCTCCTCTTCCTTTAGATCTTCTTGGCGTCTGGAGCGTCAATCTGTCAGACACATTCTTGACGTTTGGTTGGTTGGTTGGATGGTTGGTCTTCTGGGCTTCACAGCAAAGACCAAGATAATCATGAATATCTCTGTTGCATGTTCAGACGAGGATGACGATCATTGCATATTTTCGTTTCCTTTCGGTATTGTTACGCATTTGGGAGGGTTTAACTGTTTTTTTTTCTTTAGTTCTCTGTTTCCTCTTCATCATTCTCAGGAGGTAACAAAATGCCGTTCTTCAATTTATGAACCCTGCAGCAGCTTCCCTCTTGAGGATAACTTCACTTGTTCGAATGAGTTGAGTAGCAATGCTGGCGGAGAACACGCGCATGAGCATAAATATAATTTCTGTTACTCGGGTTTTCGGTTGTTGTTCTTCTCGTTGCATGATGATGACTTTTGCTGTGGCCTTGCAATTTGATGTAAACTTTCAGGTTGCGTTCGGTGGTTCATCACTCGAGTGGCGTTGTGAGTATTGGCCATGTTGTTGTTTTTGGCTGTAACATATTGAATTGATCTGCGTTTAAAATGGCTTTCGCTGATGGTGTATACTTTGTTGGTAGGCCTTGCACATAAATCACTGAAAGTTGCTTGACGTCGCCTGCCTATCTTCCGTTCTGCATTTTAAAGTGATCCTTTGCCATAAAGTATCATTGAAGGGGTGAGCAACATTTGGCACTATGGGGCCACTTATATTACAGCTAATTTTTGGGTATACGTGGCAGGGGTTTCGTAAATATTATTGTAATATTAAATATTATTTCCATTTGATGCAACGAAGATTTAAAAGGTCTGTTTTGACGGACCTTACTTTATGACTGTATGCCATCTTTCTAAATTAGAGGCTTGTACCACTAAGTGTTATCTATATATTTTCCGAAGGCCACTTTTCTTAGGGATGAGGGTATATATCATTTGATACCACCCAAAAGTCACTTTGAAATTTTGCACGAGTTAATATTTTCCCAAAACTACTTACGGTATTGCCAATGGGCTACATGGCCCCGCCCATTCTGGTACCACCCATATAGATGCATCATTCCGCCCACTTTAAAAATCGAGTAATAGTATCAATACACCTAACGGAATTGTACCCAAATTCTGTATTTTGTAAAGCTATAACAGGATAAAGTTTTGGAAAAAAAAATTGGAGGTCTAGCCCCTTCGAGTACCTCCCATACAAATTTACCTTTCCTCCCACTATAGAGATGGAGTAATAATATCAATAAATCCAACGCTATCGTACCAACTCCGCCCTCTTTAGAGACGGAGTGATAATATCAATACACTCGACACTATCGTGCGCTAATTCTGAATTTTGTAAAGCTATAACAAGACAAAGTTTTGGAGAAAAAAACTGGAAGTCTAGCCACACCCCTTCTGGTACCTCCCATACAAATGTACCACCCATATAGATGCATCATTCCGCCCACTTTAGAAATCGAGTAATAATATCAATAGAATAGAAAAGTTGTTGTTTTACTGAGGTTAAGGGTATATGTAAGTCGGGTTGCCCGACTGAAACTTTCATACTGATTTTAATTAAAAATCGATTGACTTCAATTGCTCAAGACTGCTATTATCCTATATTGGGTGATGATATTTATCAGTCAGTTTATCTGACTGAAATTTCTCTACTGGTTTTTATCTTTGAGTGGCTGGAAATGTGCAAGTATTAAAAATATCGCCAAAATCTTTCTTACATTCTACATTCTAACTTTTGAAAGTGTATACGATGCAAATTCATTGATAATATTATTACAGATGTTACCACTTTTGAAACACTGGAGGGTGTACGTCATCTTCATGAGTTTTAATACAATTTGACTTTGACCCATATGTATATAAACTACTGAAGCTTTCCAATATTTCATATTTGGGATAAAAAGTTATTTTTATTTTATTTATATGATACCCATGTCTTTCAAAGGCAGTTCAGTTTTAGTACATTCACACCTTAATTTTTTTTTAACATTAAGTCATCCTTGTGTTTAAGGTTTACCCTTCCGGGCTGAAACCTTTGGCTGCGTCGTTGTTTATTTGTCGGATAAACTGAAGTCATTCATTGGTTTTCATTTCGTTGATTAATAATTAATTTACCTTGTGGCTTGAACTGGGTGCAATGCGTTTATTTAAGTTTGGATTCACTCTGTCATTTTGATATGATATTATTTTCGATAATTTTGGATAGGTAGAGTTCATACGAGTGAGCAGAATTATTTGGCGAGAGCAACTGTACCGGTATTGATTTTTCACCTTATTCGCCGTTTTTTATCAGTGCGTTTTATTATGATTTAAGTTGTAGTCATGATGGTTGTGATCATTAGACGAAATTTGTTGTTTGTCTTAGGTAATTTAAACAAAATTCTGAGAAAGCTTTTGTACTATATAGGAAAATTCGTTTATTAATATTTGTAATTTTAATAAAGATGTTTTTTTTTGTTAATGGCTTTGGTTGCGTATGCGTCATATAATTTTGGATAAATCGTTTATTTTGAAAACAAGAAGCTCACATTTAAGGGATGCAAAGGGGAAATACGTTTAAGTTTTATATATTTCTTAACGCTTTAATTTTAGATTAAGATTTAAAATTAAAACAGTGGTTGGCATAAGCAAACGCACTCACACAACAATGTGGTGTGCTTGTGTGCAGACGCACAATAAGCATCTCATTTACTAAAAGTCTGTAATTGTTTCAAAAAAGTTAATCTTTCTGAAACAATTTAATTGTGAAATATCGAGCATATAAGATAATTGTATAAACTTTTAACACAATATGAAGAGTGATTTTTTCTTCGGTTTTTAAGCAAACATGCACAGAATGAGGGAGAAATTTCTTATATCTTCATACATTTGTATGCAATTTTTAAGTTTCTCGGTCTATCATTTTGGAAATTTAAAAACAAAATTATAAAGATTAATAAAAAAACCAGTACAGAAATTTCATTCAGTTAAACTGACTGATAAATACCATCACCCAATATAAGATATTGTTTAAGTCTTGAGTTATTGAAATTAATCCATTTGTAATTAAAACCAGTAAGAAAGTGTCAGTCGGGCAACCCGACTTACATTTACGCTTACCCTCAGTAAAACAAATAATTTTCTATTATATTGATATTATTACTCGATTTCGAAAGTGGGCAGAGTGGTACATTTGTATGGGAGGTACGAAAAGGGGTGTGTCTAGGCTTCCAGATTTATTCACCATAACTTTATCCTGTTATAGCTTTACTAAATACAGAATTTGGGCACGATTGCATTGGGTGTACTGATATTATTACTACATCCCTAAAGTGAGCGGAAAGGTACATTTGTATGGGAGGTACCATAAGGGGCGTGTCTAGACTTCCAATTTTTTCTCCAAAACTTTGTCCTGTTATAATATAACAAAATACAGAATTTGGGCACAATCGTGTCTAGTGTATTGATATTATTACCCTATTTCTAAAGTGGGCGGAGTGCTACATTTGTATGGGAGGTACCAGAAGAGGCGTGTCTAGACTTCCAGATTTTTTCTCCAAAACTTTATCCTGCTTGAACTTTACCAAATACAGAATTTGGGCACGATCGCGTTAGGTCTTTTAATAATATTAATCGATTTCTAAAGTGGGCGGTACCAGATGTGTATGGGAGGTACCTGATGGGGCGTGGATAGACTTCCAATTTTTTTCTCCAAAACTTTATCCCGTTATTACATTACTAAAAATAGAATTTGGGTACGATCACGTTTGATTTATTGATATTATTTCTCCATCTCCATAGTGGGCGGAAAGGTAGGTTTGTATGGGAGGTCCCATAAGGGGCGCCGCTAGACTTCCAATTTTTTCTCCAAAACTTTGTCCTGTTATAATATAACAAAATACAGAATTTGGGCACAATCGTGTCTAGTGTATTGATATTATTACCCTATTTCTAAAGTGGGCGGAGTGCTACATTTGTATGGGAGGTACCAGAAGAGGCGTGTCTAGACTTCCAGATTTTTTCTCCAAAACTTTATCCTGCTTGAACTTTACCAAATACAGAATTTGGGGGCGAGCCCGTAGGGTGTATTGATATTATTACTCGATTTCTAAAGTGGGCGGAATGATGTATTTGTATGGGAGGTACCAGAAGGGGCGGGGCCATGTAGCCCATTTGCAATACCGTAAGTAGTTTTGAGAAAATAATAACTCGTGCAAAATTTCAAAACATTTGGTTACGTCTTTCGAAAGTTATCGTGCGAACCAGCCGGACAGCCACCAGACAGACAGACAGACAGACAGACGGACATGGCTCAAACGACTTAAAAAGTCATGAATCGAATTTGGTTCAAAGAAACCTAGGGTCTAAAGTGACTCCTTCTATGTGTTACACTTTTGGGTCGTATCAAATGATATATACCCTCATCCCTAAGGGTGATGGTATAATAACGAAATTAAATTTGTTTCCCATGGATATTAGCTAGCTCAGTTGGCCTTAAGCGGTTGAATCATTTCTGGATTGTTGCCATAACATCGGTACTTCACGGTATTTTCGATGAAAAATGGTCCAATGATACCACTACTCCACAATCCGCACCAAAATGTCACTATCTATTGATCCTTTGATATCTCGACAACAACGTTCTTGTTTTCCGCGCCCCAGATGATGCAAATTTGTTTGTTAACGTAACCGCTGAGATGAAAATGTGCCTCATCAGAAAAATGATTTTCGTGGATGATCGTGCTAAGCAAGGGCGTAGCCAGGATCCAACGTAGGGGGGGGCAGTCGGTTTTACATTTCATATTTATAGTATATATACAAAAAAAAATTAAAACTAAGTATATAACGAAATATCAATGCTCATTGTTTTGACAATATTTTTTTAAACAAAGGTAGACTAAAATTTTTTTTAAAAAAATTTAGATTGTCGAATTCTTGTAGTACCAAAATAATAATTTTTATTCATCTTATTTGTTTTGTTTTTTTGGACATATGAAATTTTAGGACGCAATTCTTGAGCGATTTTAAAAATTTTTTTCTATTATTCTGAATTGCTTATCGTTATTTTTTTTAAAATGTGTCAAAGTCGATGAAAAATAATTTTTGACTTTAATTTGAAAAATTTGTGGGATTACATGTCCAAAAATTTTTAACTTCCGCAATTATTGTCAGCATATGTAACAAATTGAACTAAGTGAAAATATAAGCAAAAACTGTATTGTCCTGCTCACAAATATTATCCGATTATAACAAATCTTAATATAAAACCTGTAGAAGTTTTAAGAATTTTTTCTGTAAAAAATAATATATACCAAAAATTCAGTTTAAAACTGCAACTAAAATAATATTTTCTGTTTACAAGTAGGCTAATTAGTGTGCTTTTCATTTAAAAAGTCTAATATCATAATAAGTTACATCATCTGTCAAAAAAAGAAATTTGTTAAATCCAAAAACATTAAAAATTAAAATCAAAAATTTATTTTTTTTATCTAATTTGATAATTTGTAATAAAATAGCGGTAAGGAATTTAGAATAAAAAAGTACCTTCTGTGCACAATTTTGTTTCCAATAATAAATAAAAAAAATTTTGAAAATCGGTCAAGAATTGCGGCCTAAAATTTCATATGTCCAAAAAACCCAAACGATAAAAAATGTAAATGCCACTGTATTTTGGGTTGATCATATATCAAAAAAAGTCTTGAAATGAAATCCTAGCTGATCCTTTTTTGAAAGTATCGATATTTTTCATTTCTGCAGACTGAGCCAAAAATCTTTTTACTGGACAAACGAGATAAAATCTGTTAATTTATTATAAAAGTACACAAACAGGGATTTAATTATTATTCATGTATTGTCTTTGATTATTTTGACATTGGTACAACCTGAAGACTTAACGTGCATTAAAATTGTACATTTAGGGTAATAAACCTAGTTTGATAGATAAAAAGAAGAAATTTAACATGCATAGAAGCATGCCATAGCCTCCAACTAGAAGAAATACAGAAATAAATTGTTCAAACTTCTATAACCTTTAAACTATTAAAAGTCCTTCACAAAGCAAACGAAACCGCGGATGAAATAATGAGTATGCAGTTTTCCTATACATGGTCACTGCTATCCATTGTATATAGCTTCGATCATGGGTCATAATTGGTGTTACATGGTGTCATACACTTGGTATTGGGTAAAGGATTTCAATTAGGAATATTAAATTTTACTGGTTTTCTGAATCAAACCTGGTTTTAGAGGTAAGGTTTGTATCCAAAAGTAGAAGTAGAACATATTTGAAACAACTTCCTTATAAAATTTTAATCGGACAACCAACAAAATTGAAGTTAATGGCTGTTAATATCGAGTCCTAAATCAGACACGAGGAATTTAACTGCGTCATTAGATTTTTGAGTTACAATGACATTTTGATACAAAATGTTTTTTAAAGTTTTTTTTGACTTTGAGTAGTGTTTTATGTGGTAAGCTTCAATAAACAACTTTATCGAAAACGCCATATCCGAAAATCCAAATATAGTCTGCGAAAATCGATTTAAGTCCATAAGCTCCTACCCCTAAGAATAAATAGTTTCCTTTTTATAGTTATCATGAGCACTTTATACGAATTTCTTGTTAAAATATATTAGATTTGCCGTCTTCAACAAAGTTGTTTATATAAGTAAAGCTTATGCGAAATCCCAACTATAGTTCGTCGAAAATCTATTCAACCCCTTAAAACACTACACAAAATAAAAAAAAAACAAAAAAAAATTATGTACGAAACCGTCATTGTAACTCATAAATCTTATGATGCAGTTCGATTCCTCGTGTCCGAATTGGGTTAAACCGTCGAGTCCGGTCATATTTATTTTTCCGACTATCACATTGTTTTTTTACTGAATGCAATCTACAAATTCAAAGAATTAATGTATTTAGTCTCAAGTCTTGTTAAAAGAATTGATTCGGAACTCAAGTACGGAATCAGTTGCCTTAAAAATTCTTAATTACACACTCGATTGCTTTTTTTTATTTTTTTGACTGTGTTCGTTCAATTGGTTGCATCAGCTCGCATCGAAGTAGCTCATTCTATCACACCAAATTTTCAAGAACTGGTTAATGCTTTCGGGCTTAGCTCACGGATTGCTTTGATGATATTGGCTTTAATTTTTCTACAGCTTCTGGATTAAAATAATCTATGATTTTGAAATAAACTTGTATTTGGTCCACCCTCTATATCATTTGACACGCGAAAAAGTGTAATGTATTAAAAGAAACACATTAGACCATATGTATCTGAAGAGTGAATTCAATTCTGGAGCCATGTCCGTCTGTCTGGGCGGCTGTTTGGTGTGCAGGATAACTCGAGCAAACTTTACTGATCCTTTTAAAGATTTAACAGTTTTATTATTTTCCAAAATTTAGTTTTAACTTCCTAATGAAAAACATAACTTTAATGAAAAACTGGACGATTTTTGAATTTGGTCAGTTTAATTATCTTAGAACAGAAGTAGAGTTTCTCTCCCGGGATTTCCCGGGCGGGAATTCCCGGGATTCCTGGTCATTTTTAATTCCCGGTTTCCCGGGAAATTCGTCCGGGATTCCCGGGAAATTAAAACACCTTTGGCAGATCATATTTTATAAGCTTTAAAGAAGCGAATTGAAAAAGGGGCAAGTGACTTTATACTTTAGTGAAGTATCTTAAAGATCCAACAGTATTTGATTAGAAAGCTAATAACTTATTTCTAACTGCTTCAGAACAACATGTGATCGCGTACGCTGAACAAATTTATACTCGACTTTTTAAAGAAGACGTTATTGACGAAGTTCTGGAATCGGACGAAATTCCTATTTATTCGGTACATTAGTACCGAAAGACCATTTGAGGATATTTTAACCGATGTTATAACAAATGCAATGTTGCATCAAGTAATAGACAACTTAATTAACTTAATAAAAAACTTAATTTCCCTTTACACCCCATGAATGAGGTATGGGATAGCTTCTCGCAGACAACTTAATTACTCGATAAAAAAAGGATTTTGCAATTTAACGAAGTAAGTGGAAAAGCAACGGAAAATGTCACCATTTTATTGAATGCTCTTCTGACAATAAGGCCAACATCAGTTGAAAACGAGAGAATGTTTTCAACAACAGGGCAATTTGTAAATAGTATCAGAAACAGACTGTCTGATAAAACTATTAACATTCTTTCTGTTTTAAAAACGTATTTTCAAAATGACAAATTAACTTTTATTGTTTAACAAATATTTGTATATACATATACATTAAAATTAATGTTTTTCGTTTGTTATGTTTTTGTTTGTAATGTTTTTGTTTTACTTGCAGCTTGTACTATATAATCTCAAACTGCAAAATTGAAAAAAACTAAAATAGTTTGTTTTGATTTTCTACTGCGCGAAAATTGCCGGGAATTCCCGGGATCCCGGGAAAGGCACAAATTTTTCCCGGTTTCCCGGGAAATGAAAAATCCGGAAAAAAGAGAAACTCTAAACAGTAGGTAAAATTTCAAAAAAAAAACTGATATATTTTCTACCTTCAATACAAATGACCAAATTCACCCACATACATTTACATACATACTATGTATACTTTTTGTAATTGCACTAAATACAGTTAAAATTTTGCACAATCTTATCGCTTATTGAACGTTAACTTACGAATAAAAATGGGCCTGGGTACTAGTACTTCCAATGCAAGGTAGTCTAAATTTTCCTAATTATTTCAAGGAGGAACTCTTAATATTTTGTGAATTCATTAGCACTTTCTAAACTGTTAACTTCTACAGCGAAAGTTTTTATCAGTCAGTTCACCTTAGTGAAATTTCTGTATTGTTTTATTTCGATTTTCATATTTTCCGGGATTTTGACAGATTTTCCAAGCTGTAGGGGGGGGGGCAGCTGCCCCCCCCTGCCCCTACCTGGCTACGCCCTTGGTGCTAAGTGCCAATTGCTAAGTTAATTGAACCTTGTAGTTGAATAATCGGAGATCATTGTGGAGAATTCTCCTCAGGATAGTGCGAGAGAGAGATCGAGGCGAGTTTATGTTCGTGAATTCAGTCTCGCCTACAGCAGCTACATACCCGTCGGTGCGTTCTTGCGGTGCCAACTCCCTAAAATAATAAGTCTTTGCAGATTTTATGACTGTCAAAATTTAAACCGTGCTGCTGGGCGCTTAAAGTTTTTAAGAACCTCAAGAATCTTGGGCCGATATGAGTAACATATAGCATTTACTGATCTATCTTTTGAACCAGTGCAAAAAGACTCAAGTCAGGTCAACTGAATGATAAATACGCTACCACTGTGTATGAAGTTATGATCTTATATAATTCGCTAAAAATTATAAAAAGTTCAACTCAATATTTCTGGGAATATGGCTATTATGTATAGGAGTACCGAATGCGTATTTTACGGTACCAATAGAGAATTATGGAAAAATTCGCACAAAAATCTCAAATGAAATTTATTTTTCTGATTGCTAGGGTAAACCTGCCGATTTCTTAAGTTTCACCTTTGAATACAAAATCTTAAAAGTAAACTGTTAACAACGATTAAAGAAGTTTATTTGAGAAATTGTTGGGATAATTTTAATTTTCGGTACATTGGCACAAAATGCCAGATTTTTGAAAAATTTTATAAATTAATTGTAATTACAAAAAACATATGCATGTAAAACTATGGGTGCAATATTGGTCATTTTGTTTGGGAGATACCAGAAGGGATGTGTTAACTGACTCGGTTTTCTGAGGTTTTGCCCACTGGAGAGCAGGAAATTATACGCTCCGCAGTATATCGATGCAGATGTACTTAAGGAGTCATTATCTAAAAACCGAATATGAGGAATGAATGAGAATCAAAAACTACATATATACATCCAACAACAACAAAATTGTATTTAGTTAAGTTTATGTATTTTGCATTTCTTTACATATTGGGGTGATCATGAAATAAAACGCAGTGGTTCTTAAGTACGAAATAAAACTTTTTTATTGAAACAAAAAGCAAATTTAAAATAAAAAACACTTTGTAATAATGCGTATAACCTCATTTATTTTGAATAAATTCAAAAATGCCTTTCGGTTTTTGGGGTTGAATTTTCTAAGGAGTCCCAAGTCGCTATTACTGCCAATTTTAGCTCTGCAACGCTATTGTATTGCCTGTTGTTGGAGTACATTTTAATGAACAAGTATGCCCCCCTCATTTTCAATTGGGTTCATGTCATGGAAACACGCTGGCCACTCTATGACATTTTAGGACCGAACCCAACGTTTTGTTCCCTTATTGGAGTGAGTAGACGCAATCTTTTGCTGAGAAATGTAATTTATCTCCTGGCTTCGCTTCAAGAAGGGCAATAAATTAATTTTCAATATGTCTCAAAAATGTATTTTTTAGAGAATTGTGAATCAATTGTGAATCATAGAGAGACATAAATTGATACAAAGTGACAATATTTTAAATTCGATCATACAGATACTGATTACAGGAAAGTTTCATATGGCATACACTGGGTTACGAGGCTAAATAAAAATTCGAAAAAGTTCGAAACAAGTAAAAATGATTACAATAAGCTTATAACAATAGAACATCATTTAAATTTAGTTAATTAAATATTAAGCGTTGTGTGAAAACAGAGAAAAATACGTGCATATACCCTTCGTCTTGGTTAATCACTTGTTTAACATTCCTACAGAATTACAAAATTGGAATATTGTTATACCTCTCTTGTTATACCTTAAAAGTACTAGAATAACTTAATTGTCATGTTACTGACACTTCCGAATCCACTTAGGGATCTATGACCTTCAAACGGTCTTTCCTTATTTCATAGATGTCTAGAATGTCACTCGAAATTTCATAGAGGCCTTCGGCAATAAAAAATTAAACTATATTTGATTGCCGTAGACCTCTATAATATTAAGATCAAATATGAAACTATAATATAATATAATATTAAGAGTGACATTCTAGACATCTATGAAATCTATAACAGTCTGAATGTTTCGGATACATATGGTTGCAGAATTTTACTTTCAGTTCTGATATATATATTGCAATATATTCTTTTGTCTTTTCAGCTGATATACCCATATATTCTGATACTTGTATGTATGATCCAAAACATCCTAAGTGTAGATATTTAGTTAAAATATATGCCATGGAATTTAGTACGATTGTTGAGGTTGTTAGCTTGAACACCGCTTATTTGGCTTATTACAGTATAAAAATGTATACATAGTTTGATTGTACTTTGAGACAAACAAAATACTTTACTTTTGCAATCATTCAAAATATTAACATTAGCTAAACAATGCTATGTACAAGCTACTCAACATTATTTAGCAAATTATTTGTCCATTACAGACTCATTCACACTCTATTATAGGACACGATGGATGCCAGTTGAAGTAATGTACTACTTACTGGCTTTTGATATATTGGATGTTGTGAATAAATTAATGCCCCGTCTTGATTCCACATTGCTGTAATCTGTTTGTGTGCGTAAATGTTATCACATATATATGAAGTTGTATGGATGTGCATGCGTCGTAGTTAAGTAATACGCATCTTGTCGAAGGTGTTTATGTCTATACAATAAATCAATTAACAAATTTATAATTATTATCGTCATAAATCTAAGATCAAGACCATCGTCATTGGATTTTTTCCAATGGTGTGGAGGGAGGCTGTTGTTTCGCTGTAGTCATTTCTTTTTTATTGGCTACAAAAATGAAAAAGAGGTTTAACCAGACTTTGATTATTTGTTGCTGTTGCCGTGGCGCGGGTTTTAAAATATTTATTGCCTTAGACATTGCTGTCATGCTGACAGGTGATTTATACTCTTATACAGGGGAGTGATCATATTTGATAGCCGCACAAATCTAACAAATTGCCCAATACGCCGTACATAATTCTAAATTTGTTATTAGCCTGGGGCCAGCGTTTAATTTGCAATACAGATATATGTATATATATATATATATGTGAAATTTATGTAAAATTGTATGACCGGGTGCACAATCAGTAGTAGTTTTAATGAGGGGTTACCTTAAAGACCAAAAGAGCTAAACGCGGTTTCCGACAATATTCGGGGGTTATTGGAGTACATGGAATGTGTTAATTTTTAAGTAACATATATAACAATAAAGGTTATGATGAGTATTTGAAGATTACTTTTAGAATAAATGAGCTCCGCCAGATTATTCCTGAAGAAGAAAAAGATACAGCTATTTATCATATTTGGATTAGGGAGTACTTAATCCTTTTGGCCATACGTAGATTATGCGTTGATAATAAAACATACTGCTTTAGAAATCAGCATTTAGATTCCGATGAAATCACCATTTACTATAGTAATGTAATACATTTACAATAGAGAGCATAAAATTCTGTTTTTATACACAATGTGTGTGTTCTTGAAGTGTGTATACTAGAGAGGGTGAATTTGTATGGAGTCCTAAAAATGCACCAAGCGGTTATTCAAATCGTAATCTACGATGAATTCTAAGAAAATTTTCCCCAAGAAACCATTGGTCTAGGGTCAAAATCGAGCCCACGGTTTTTAACGAGAAACTTTTCGTTTTGGGGAAAAAATCCATGACAAGGCCCACAACTGTCCATAATGGATTCATATGTATGGCCGACACCCAGTAATTTTTTGCCCCTAATATATTTCCCACACAGACCTACTCCCCATCTTCACCGCCTAAGGAGGCTCCCATACAGATCATATCTACCCTTAATGTGCTCTCTATAGATTTTTTTTTTATTTTTATAATGTTATTATGAAATCATCTCCTGCTGCTCCCGACTGATAAACTCCTGGCACATACATATTAAAATAAAAGTCGAAGAACAGGGTTTTGTGTGAGATGTGAAATGTAAATAGGGATCTCTCTGGATTTATGTAAATTAGTACGGAGGTGTTGATGCAACTGTAATTAGTACGATTTTAAAACGGAACTATCTGGGAATAATCTGTAGCGGTGTCAGCACTTTTGATTTACGATAAATTAAATTCCATCCTTTTCACAAGGTCCTACCAGCTCTCTCTGTTTATTTGATAAATTCAATTAGCGAACCAGGTTATTTAGGTCTGCTTGCGTCACCAAATATGGTTTTCCTTAAATTTCTTCGATCTCAAAGCCATCACCGTCGTAGTCATAGGTTTTAAGAGGAGGATTGTAAATCGTAAAAATAACACAAAAAATTTAAATTCATTCAAAAATATTGGCACAGTGAGTTAGAAATAGGTCCTAAACACTATGTTTTTTTTTATTGCTCTAGCGCATTAATATATCAGATGTATGAAACTTAATTTCTTTTTTAGAACATTTTAACTCGCTATTACGTCTACTTACGTGTTCTTTTCACCCTTTTTAGAGAAAAGACAGAGAAGGGCCAAAAACTAAGACTGTTACACAGAAATGTTGCTCAGAAACTTTTATTTAGGGTGCTCTAAGACCAAATATCGATATCTCCAACTATTACTTATCATTTAGTCTCTCACAGCCCTATGTGAACAGCTACCCAAAATAGTCAGAGTCAAGGGCGTATTCAGGGGGGGGGGGGCTTATGGGACAGCTGATTTAAATTATCATAACTGTACGACTTACCCAAAATTCGACTGTATTCAGTGTACTTACAAAAATATATGTATTTAAAACTATGGGGTATGTTCGGTAATTTGTATGGGAGGTACCAAAAGGGGTACGTCAAATAGTTATGTTTTGTAAGGTTTTGCTTCCTATTACAAGATAAATTAATTGGGAGGTACCAGAAGGGATGCGTCAAATAGTAAGGTTTTCTGAGGTTTTCCTTTCTATTACAAGATAAATTAACCGACTAATTTTCATTATCCTCCAAGTGTCCGTTTGGAAGTTATGGGAGAAATATTAAATTTGCAAAAATAGGTAATTTTGTATGGGAGGTACCAGAAGGCGTGAACCGATATAGTTCATATTCATTGCTGAGTCCAGTGTTCATATGCAAACATCATATGCAAAATTTGAGTGAATTCAGTTTACTTACAAAAAAGATATGTATGTAAAACTATGAGGGTCAATTAGGTCATTTGTATGGGAGGTACCAGAAGGGGTATGGCAAAGGTTTCGGTTTTCTTAGTGTTTGTCTACTTTTGCAAGATAAATAAGCTGACCAAATTTAAATATCATACGATCGTCCGTTTGGAAGTTATGAAAGAAATATAAATTACCCAAAAATAGGTAATTTTGTATGGGAGGTACCAGAAGGGGTGGGGCTGTTTTGCCCATTTACAATCCCATAAGTTCGTTTTGAAGAATATTAATACTGGTAAATTTTCATATCGATCCGTTAAGGTTTACTCAAGTTATCCTGCTGACCAGCCAGCCAGACAGACAGATAGCTCAACCGTTGTAAAAAGTCCTGAAACGAATTTGGTCTTAAGATACTTGGGGTCTAACTCGTCTCCTTTAATGCGTTACACTTTTTTTCGTATCAAATGATATATACCCTCATCCCTAAGGGTGATGGTATATAAATTAAAAATTACAATTCCTTTAATCTGTTTACATAACGTATATAACATTTCCCGTTGGTTTCATCCCATTCCGATTTTGACTGTCGCATAGTGTTATTAATATTAAAGTAAGTATGAAAGTGGTGTACAAAAAAGATTAAAAGGCACATTTCCATTGCGCCATGAGCAATGCTGGCACAAGAAGAGTTGCCTTTCAGCTACACAGTGCTGCTACTAAAAGCGTATGTACATAATTTGTATGTGCATAATTGAAAAAAATGTTACTACAGTCTTCTCCAACCAGTGGTGAATTTATTGCAGGCCAAAAACAACAATATAATTAAATGCAGAGAACACCTAAATCATATTTTAAATGTTTTTGAAAAACATAGAGCAACATCTGAAATATATCCCATACGGGTGGAGGCTAGAGGGTTAAAATATTTCGAGAAAATATTCCCCTGATTGTTTTATATATGTTTCAGAAGACATGAAAACCCCCAAAAGTATTTTTACAGATGATTTTTGATTTTCTTTGATTCGACTTTTGACAAAAAAAATTGAACTTCAAACCACTGTAAAAAAAAATTGTGACGTTGTGGAGCAAAATAGAGTTTAAGGTTTCGTTACTGAGGTCAAATGCTATCGTTTGATATTGGTTCCGTTGACCCCCAAAAAAGTGTGTTGCACTGTGTTATTAGTGAGGATTTGAAATTTAAAACTGTTCTCCTGAAAATATTTAAAACAAACTTGAGGTGTTAAGACGTGTGACCACAGATATAAGGACGTTAGAAAAGGTTGTTCTAATTTCGTATTATACTCGTATTACTCCAAATGTTCGAGCAATCACTTTAAATCCTTCATTGTAATTGTAAACCAATAATCCTTTTTTGAAGACGGTCACATTGAACAATTTGTAGCCCCTTTTAATGCTATAGATATTTTTGATTACAACTGATTTAAATATGGCTTAATATGTCCATATTCCTCAGTTAAAGTTCAAGAACTAATTTTTTTTTTGTATTTCATCACATTAATAACCCACTGTGCTGTATTGTTTCAACCTGTGAAAAATGGTTTAAAGTCACGTTAAAGCGTTTCCAATTAAGAAAAAAAAAACTTTTTAACAGATTTTTTGACAGTGATTTCTTAATTTAAATCGTCAATCTATGGAGCGCCTTTTCAGATTTAGTTGTCCTTTTTTAACTGAAAAGGCGCCACGTTGTTTTTTTTTTTGTTGCCATTGGACGTTCGTTTGTATTATTTTATGGACTCACTTTAATTTTTATAGCTGCGAGTAAGCATCCCGGATGCATCAACTCTTAAGAAGGCTGAACTCCAAAATCAACAGCAATAATTTTGCATACAATTTTTGGTGTGTGTTGGTTTTTGTGGCATGTACGCTTTTAATGGCTGTTGATGATACCACCTTCCCGGACTTCCATCATCTTCATCGCCAGCGCCGCCAATAACAAGAGCAAACATTTTAGTATTTGGGATCCATTAACAAATGTTCATGTGCGAATATGTGAGTCTGCGATGATATGGTGTCTAAAGGGGAGTCATTGGAGTCTCATTTAAAATCACTTTGGACCGCGTGTTATGAATAAATAATCGCTCAAGTCATGCCACAACAATATATTCCTTCTGTCAGACAGTCACTCACTCACTCAGCCATTTATTGGGTAGCTCCATCCTCCACCACAGCAAGAGCTATCACTCAGTCATCTTCATTTTTGTGGTGTTTGTTTATTTGCTGCATGCAGATGACGATGCTGACGCAGTTGGTTTATGGCCTTTTAATCTTTGAAGGAAAAATAAAACAAGCGAACCACTCACGGAGAAGAACAGACTGTTGCATTTTGGGTTTAGTTAGTTCATCTTGTTGAACATCTCTCAAAGACTCGTTGATTGATGGCAGCTGTTTTATGGGTTTTTGCATGCAACCCATCATCACTTTGCCACATTGGGTCCAGGCATCTCCATTAGTTTCATCGTCGTCGTCATCCGTATCCTCTTCAGCCATAATCACCATCACCACTACTAAGTCTTGGCCACAGTCAAGTAACTCTCAACTAAACGAGCTGCATGTGCCATCATAAGTATTCAAAGTCAGCCAGTAGATGAGGCCACTTAATGCCCTCCAGTAATGACGTGTTAATAATGGCGCTTTGTGGTTTGAATTTTTGTAGGCGTTCCGGTTAGCTGCTTCCTTTTTTTACTAATGTCGTGTATCGTACTTTGTTTCCACAACTAACTGAGGTTAAATCACGATTACTTTGTTAGTTTAATGTTTTCAATGTTCTATTTTTTGAGAGTTTGCTTGCAACTTAAGCGGGTCTTTAAGATATGAAAACTTTTTTAAAGCGTCGATATTGTTACAAAATCTCGTACCAAACATAGGAATAGAATAATAATAGAAAAGTGCACTACATAAGGACAACGACCTTATTATTATTATTTATTATTGCAAATATTAATGTTGATACATTTTCATAAGGATCAGTGAATGTTTACTCGAGTTATCGTGCGCACCGCCATCTGGCCGGCCAAACAATCTCGTGTCAAATGATATCTACATGACCGCACTCTTATTCGGACACGAGGATTCAAAGTTTTTAAGTTATCATGAGCACATTATTGTTTTTGTTTCTGTTTTTTTAGGGGAAGGTTTAAATAGCTTAAATCGATTTTCGACAAGCTATAGTTGTGTTTTCCGGTAAGCCGAATTCGACTGAGTTGTTTTAAATAAGCCGTATCCCTAAACCAAACTATAAAAATAACCTTAATTTCCCTATACACCCCATGAAAGAGGTATGGGATAGCTTCTCGCGTTGTTGTGATTTAACACGTCTTTTATGATCCCCCACAAACAGCACCTACTTGGTTATCGACGAATGCAAATTGCACGTCACTATACTGCGAAGTTACTGTCTACAACATCGAGGGGCCGTCATTGAAAGACAAATTTAAATGACTGGAGGCGGGAATTTAATCCGGGTCAGCGTCTGACCCAGAATGGGCGGCTGTAATAAAATCTTGACAGGAGGAGAAAACTACGACGTGGTGCGCTGGTCTTCTAAACCCGCCACCCCCCAAAATGTTGACGACCACCGCAAACGAATTAAGGACCATGATTAAAGGATATGCACCTCGAATGTTAGAACAATGTATAGATCAGGTGCCTCCAACAAACTGGCGGAAGTCCTCGAAGATTACGAGGCTGACATAACCGCTTTACAGGAAATCCGGTGGACGGGACCCGGGTGCTCGCGCATGAAGACGTGCCATATCTACTATAGCGGCCATACGGACAAGCACGAGTTTGGATGTGGATTTGTGGTTGGCAAGAGACTGCGACACCTATTCTCAATGTTCAACCCGGTGTGTGAACGTATAGCCACCATAAGAGTCAAAACATAACACTTATACGTGCCCATGCTCCGACAGAAGAGAGAAGCGATGAGGACAAAGACGAGTTCTATGACGAGGAATCAGATTGATCAAGTGGTAGTCGATGGAAGGCATGCATCGAGTGTTCTGGACGTACGAGTGATCAGTGGCGCAAACATTGACTCTGATCACTACCTTACCGCAGCTAAGGTACGCACAAGGCTAAGCAACGAAAGCTGGACATCGGTAAACTGCGGACCACAGAGGTAGCGAACGCCTACTCCAACCACCTAACTCAACTGCTGCGGAATGGACCAACCCCTGATAATATTACCTCGCAGTGGCAATATACAGCCGACTCCACATAACGGACTTCGAGAAGCGTACTTGGGTACTCAAAGCCGTCTCAAGAAGATGCCTGGTGACGTGCCATCATCTGGTAGGACTAACTGGAGAACACACGCAGAAGACCGAATCGTGTGGAATTCTTTATTACTTCAGGCCTCAAACTTATGAACCACGTTCGTAAGTTGTACGAGTATTTGGCCAATTAAGAAAGTAAGTAAGTATAGCCTAAGAAAATTAAAAAAAAAATTGTATAAAGGCTCATGTTAGCTTAAAAACGTGATAATGGAAATAAGAGCAGAACCGTTTAGTCCGATCATGTATTTATAAGTTTTTGAAAAAACTATCAGTGTTATTATTAAAGATTCCTTACGAGCGTTTGCCAATATTGATGATATTTTTAGTGATATTTATGTGGATTAACAGATGTTTTAGATCCGGATTTTCACTTGATTTGTTGATTCTTTATAGAAGGGTAAACCACTCAACCGATCATACTAAAATTTTCACACTACCTGCCAACCCTGGTGATAAAATAAAGCATTTTTAAAATTTTTTAAAACGAGTATGTGACATGTGCCTGACATGGTAGTGAGAAAGTGAGAGCTTTGTACACACCTTTCTACTAATGTGTAATGCAACTAATTGTGATTGAATTAGTGGCCGTGAAACCTTCCACCCACCCCTAGCATGGGTACCCTATTCATCGGGACCCATTTCACTAGTTGGTGGTAAACGATGTGGTGTCGATTGACCCTATTTGCGGACATTTCATACAAAAAAACGAAATGATGAAATGCAATCCTTAGGGTTGTTAAGCAAGTACAGGTGGTCCCAAAATAAGTGGTGAACTAGTATCCAGTTTTAGAAACGTTGTGTGAGTAACTTTTGCACAAATGTCTGTAATATATACATATCGTATAATTGGGTAATTACGATGCAGAAAGTGTACGAACATTGCAGAACGAAAAATGGGCGTGAACGGAGTTGTGGACGTAATATCTTTCATATTAAACAATGTCTAGAAATTTAAATAAAGGAAGTCCTCTGTTCTGAATGGGCAAAGTTGAATCAAAATTAAGTAAAGGGTTCCTTTCACACAAAGTAATATAACTAATAACAAATTACAGTAAGAAACATTACAATATGTAAAGGTATATTTCTCTCTAATAAGCATTATTGGCCAATAACTTTGAGGTGATAGATGTGGCACCTAACTTTTAAAAGAAATATTTTCAAATAGATATCTTGAAAAAAGATAAACTGAGTTTGAAGACACGTTGTAATGGTTGTGGCTCCAACAGTATTAATATTATTGTCTATCATGTAACTGCAGTGCACTCGAAAGTCTGGACACACCTGTACAGAGTTAATATTCATTATCATATATAGTCGGCATCCTGCTAAAATGATTGGGAAAAATGTCTCAGAAGTCATAGTCTTTGCCTTGTAGTCTATTTATTTAAATGTTTATTTAAAGTAGTTTTGTAGGGTTGTACCAAAACACAGGCGGCCATCAACTTTAAATCATCAATAACTCAGAAATATAGAAAGTGGACTTGAGAACTTTTTTCAGGATACTGACATTGAATACTTATAAAACTGAACTTTCCAGAGGCCAGAGGTAATAGATCAATAGTACGAAACGTTTTTATCACAAGTTTTGAATGAAAATCGATGTCAATTGGAGTGTAGTAGTACCTCTCAATTTATATATTCTTCTTGGGCAGCAGTAACTAAAATTCATCCATCAGTAGCCGCACGCAGAAAAGAAGTCCAAGCGCTTTGGTCTTTTTCGCTCCAAAGATAATTCGACATATATTTTCTTTTTGCAGTCTCCTTCTGCGCCGAAGAATTTTTGAGCTGGAGCATTTTAATTTATTCATACAACGTGACCATAAGCGCATTCGGTCTATTTGAACGCGCTTGACTACGTTGAAGTCGTTTTACAGCTCATTGTTCATTCGACGACGGTACTCGCCGTTAACGATGATGCGTCCAAATTTTTTGCGAAGTATTTTTATCTCGAAGACTCCCAGAATAGCAATCTATTACTATTATTATTACTATTATTACTATTACAACTCTATATTACTATACGCTTGTGTAATTACCCAGGATTCTGCGCTGTAGAGCAAGACAGGTAGGATCAGTGTCTAGTAGAGTTGGATCTTTGTTCGCCGAGACAGGGCTTTGTCATTAAAGCGGTTGCTTAGCGCGTAGTAGTAGCGGTTTTTCCTATTTTAGCGTTAAAATCTCCTAGAACAATTTTAATGTAATAGGCAGGGTAGCGACACATGGAACCGTACCGTTATGTTTGAGTGCCTCCAGACTCTCAAAGATCTATAATGTCCTCGTCTTTGCCTTCCGTCGGGATGTGTACACAAATCAAAGTGACGTAAAAATATTTCGCCTTGGTGCGGATAGCGGCTATTCGGTCACTTACAGTGTTAAACCGTGAAACCAGATGACATAGTATCTTGCCGGCTATAAATTTACCTCCAAATTCGTATATATTTGCATAGCAGTCGATGACATCCGCCAGTTATGTCTCTAGGCAGCTTATCTGTAGACAGATCTGACATTCCACTCCCTATTTGAGACCTGGCTCGGGAGCCAAGAGCTCATTTGTAGTTTTGAGTCTCCCGAACTGAGAGTCGAAAAGAGCGAGCCAACACTTACTCTGCCTACAGGTTAACAACGAATCTCAGGTATTTGAGAAGTTTTTATTAGACATGACGATTGACTTGACATTTTAGAAGTTGCAGCCGCCAACATCGAGGGGGCCGCCGATCAATGACAGTTTTTTAGATGGATATAACAAGGCAATCTAACAACAATATCACGGTCGATCTGAATATACTAATATCAAAACAAATGTGTTTCAAGTTCTGTTGTCAATAGAGTTTCTCTTTTTCCCGGACTTTTCATTTCCCGGGAAACCGGGAAAAATTTTTGCATTTCCCGGGATCCCGGGAATTCCCGGGAATTTTCGCGCAGTAGAAAAACATATGTATAAAAAAATATAAGTTAAACAATAAAAGTTAATTTGTCATTTTGAAAATACGTTTTTAAAACAGAAAGAGCGTTAATAGTTTCATCAGAAAGTCTATTTCTAATTCTTTTTACAAATTGGCCTGTTGTTGAAAACATTCTCTCGCTTTCAATAGAAGTTGGCCTTATTGCCAGAAGAGCAGTCAATAAAATGGTTACATTTTCCGTTGCATTTCCACTTGCTTAGTAAAGTTGTAAATCCTTTTTTATCGAGTAATTAAGTAGTCTATTACTTGATGCAAATTTTTCATTTGTTATGGCATAGGTTAAAATAACCTCAAATGGTCTTTCGGTACTAAAGTCACAAATAGGAATTTCGTCCGATTCCAGAACTTCGTCAATAACGTCTTCTTTAAAAAGTCGAGTATAAATTTGTTCAACGTACGCGATCACATTTTGTTTTGAAGCAGTTTGAAGTAAGTAATTAGCATTCTTATCAAATACTGTTGAATCTTTAAGATACTTCACTAAAGTATAAAGTCGCTTGCCCCTTCTTTCTTCAATTCGCTTCTTTAAATTTTCTAAAATTTGATCTGCCAAAGGTGTTTTAATTTCCCGGGAATCCCAGACGAATTTCCCGGGAAACCGGGAATTAAAAATGACCGGGAATCCCGGGAATTCCCGCCCGGGAAATCCCGGGAGAGAAACTCTAGTTGTCAACTCCTTCCTAAATATGTGATACGCTAAGCTATCTTCTTGTGACACAAATAACTTTTATCCGACTGCGAAGAATCAGGAACAATTTCTGACTTTTGTGGATTAGATAATTTGCACAACTAAATTCTTAATAAAGTAGATTACAACTGCACAAATTTGTTCTTACTGATACTTTAAAACACATAGAAGTTTATTCATTGCAAATAAATTACTTTGTTGAAGAGCAAAATTTTGTATTTTAACCTTTTGAAGTTTGCATCCTCTGACAACAAACTTTACAAAGCACAGAAGCAGAGACCAGCACACAGCCTTAAGGTCCACAAATTTTGTCTTCAAATATCTTCAGAGATCTTGCATTTAAAAAATGTTCCTTATTTTGTACATGAAATTGTATAAAGAAAAGAAAAACAATCTTCTTTTGTTGCAGAAAGGAGATTTATCTCTTGCGGTAACATGCAACAGGATTCAGAAAAAATATATTAATAAACAAATCCAAGGACTACAATAACAATGTATGCAAATGATATCCTCTTTTCGAGAATCCCTAAACAAATGTAACCAACAAAGGAATATTTAAAATGCATTTCACTGCTGATGGGGATAGTATTATTATTAAGTTATTATTGAGTAAAATGTAAAAACCTAAAACCACAAACTGTAGAATCTTTAGCAATTGCACGAGATGCAAATATATAATGGGGATAGTTTGAAGTGACATATCAATTATTGTAACATTTAATGAGACATTATCGAATGGAACATGTGCATGAATACTGCCAAAGGGTAAGGGGCGTTATTGTTAATACAATAAGTCGAAAAACACCAAAAGACTAAAGGTAGAATCCCGAAAATTAAGTTATACGCTTATTTTATGGGTTAGTTGTGCTATATGAAAGGATTTACGAAATTTGTACACCTTGTGATAAAATGGGTTAAAAGTTGAATTACCGCTCAGACCAAACACCAAAAAAAGGTACAATCACTAAAATTGTGGTCAATATTTATCATATGGAGTAGTAGGACCCATGTGAGCTGTGTTGAACGTGGCTGGCAAATTAATCTAACCTAACGTTTTCTCAATGTTTATGTGAATCCCTAGATCAATGTCCTCAGAATGGAATGGGCCCGAAATCAACATCTTTATACTCAGTACACTTACAAGGCAATATACTCGTATTTGCAATAAAACTTAACATAATGCAATGCTTGTTTCAGTAGGTGACGCTGCAATCGTGCGTTTTTGCGGTTTGTATGTTCGTACCTCATATGCCACAACTCTCAACCGATCTTTCCTTCTGCAGCATATAACTGCTAATTCAGTGGGTTGAAGGTCAAAAGGTTTTTTGTAATTTTTTACCTACATTTATAATATTAATTTACACAAAATATTTAAAGATATAAATTGTGATATCTAAGGAGAAAAAGGAAAAATCCTTAAACTCTTTAAATTATTTGAACTATATTTTATAAACAAATTCGTAATATTACTGAACAATAAATTAAAAAGTTTTTAAATTAATTACACAATGCAACAAGTTTTTGATCCCGGCTTCTAAATAGTTGATCCTTATGTAAAATTTCATGCTGAATTCAAATCTGCTCTCAGATATGTGAAAAGTAGAATGGTTTTTGAGATATCGTAAAATTTTCAGTTTTATTTTTTTGAAAAAAGGTAGGTCTACTAAAATTTAATTTTTGCAAACTGTAAAGAAAATAAAAGATAATAAAATTATTTCTTAATACAACTATAGCTGTTCAAAATGCAATCATAAATGACGAAGTTATGGCACTTCAAAGTTTGATTTCTGTAAAAATTTTAATGATTTTTCAAGTTTTTGCTGCCTTTTATTAAGTTTTTTTCCGTGTTTCCGTAAAAATTGCTCCGGTTTCACACAATTACATGATAGAATAATTTCTTACAAAAATTGGTCATCAAAATCGTATTATTTTAAAATTCTATACAAGTTTCGAGAAAATAAACGCGCTTGAAGCAGTGATAGTGGCACCTTCTATACAAAATATATGAAGTCCGAATATTGTGCAGCGCATATTTGTAAAAATATAACATTGAGAGTATTCACTGTTATTAATACGATTTTATTTGTTATCAATGTGCACAAAATTGCCTTGAAATGATAACCGAACTTTGCGCCTCCAATACAAAGTTATATATCGAATCTTTGAATAAAGTCGAGATTGGGCGTGGTCGAAGCGATGGAAGTGGAGCCTGAAACACAACGTAACGTAAGAACCTGATAATAAATTCGGCCGGCCAAAACTGTGAGGTTGTGAAGGTTGTGGCATCTAACCTTCGACAAAATATATGCAAACAATTTTCTAGAAAATGGAGACAATGAAGGTCAGGAAACTTTTTTAAGGGCGTGGAACCCCCAGTTTCAGGTAGATATTTAACATCATGTAAAAATGGGCAGCAGAGTACAACAAGAATCTGTTATTGAAATTTCCTTATGTATGTTTTCGTACTTTTACGCAGTCATAAGCCAATAACGTGGTTGAATATCATCCGAATTTAAGTTTCTCAGCGGTTATGGTAAGACTGCGGCCTTTCCATCGATATATATAGTTTTGACATCTGTCTACTTTTGTCTTGCGATCACAAATTTTTGGAGTGTTTTCATTATTTTTTAAGTTTAAGAAGTTTGTAGCCTCTATTTTACAAGGACACCTTAAAGTTTAACATATCACTCAGAAAGTGCATGGTGTAACGAGTAAAACGCATATTTCTTGCTTTACTCAGCTGCTCCTATCAATTTACACTTTGTTATCATATACAAGGTGTCTCAAAAAAAAGTTTCAATTTGGTGAGTCGATAAAATAAACAACAATATGTTTTTAAAAAAACTGTTTATTGATTACACTATGCAACAATTTGAGGGTCATTGTCTCGGGGGTAAACCAAACCAATATCAAATGATAGCATTTAACCTCAGTAACAAAACCTAAAACTCAAATTTGCTCCACTACGTCACAAATCTCTTTTACAATGGTTTGAAATTTTATATTTTTGGTCAAAAGTAGAATCAAAAAATATGTTAAGTCATATGTAAAAATACATTTGGGATTGTTTATGTCTTCGGAGACTATGGTGTTCAAAACCGAAACCGAAAAACCGTAAACCGGTTTTTTTATTTAAAACCGTTTTTTCCTTCGGGTACTCGGTTTTTTTAAAATTGCTTTGTAGCAACTCTAAAAGGAGTTATTGAAAAAGTATAAATTTTAAAATTAAATTTGAAATTAATTTAGAAAACACTTTTTACATTTCGTAAACGAGAATATTTTTAGAAGCTTTTTAAAATGTTAAAATTCAATTTCAAATAAATTTAGAAAAATCTTTTTATATTTCATAAACGAGAATGCTTTTAAAAGCTTTGTAAATTTAATTTCGATCAAATAATGCAATACCAATGAAAAATGCGACTAAAAGTAATGAAAAAGCGTTATGAAGTAGATGAAGTGGGGGAGGCGTGCCCCCCACCGCATTCGTCTGTCGTTGCAATGTGTTCTCTAGTACACCACTATGTTTACTGACTTATTAACAGAAACAGAGATAGAGAGAGTAGCGAGGCTGGTTATGCAGCTAGAATAGGGCGCGCAAAACAAAAATACTAGATACATTTTATTCAAAATATTGTAAAATGTTAAATAGTGCCATGATGGCTTTATTTCCAATCTTCTGTGGGAAATAAGGCCATATGGCCTTATTTCACATCTTCTGTGGAAAATAAGGCCATATGGCTTTATTGTACGTCACCGAAATATCATACGAGCTTATTAAAAACTTGTCTTAAATTATCGCAAAATTGCGGAAGCATATTATATAATTTAACAAGTCGAGCGAAAAACAAAGAAAATTGCAGAGCTATGATTTCCAGGAGCACACTAAAGAACTAAGGCTCATTGTCGATGTGAAACACCGGTGGAGCTCCTTATCTGCAATGATTGAACAGTTTCTAAGAATTTACCCATGTGTCAACCATGCGCTTTTGGATTTAGGGGAAACTCCATTCAGCTCAAAAGAAATAACAATTTTGAGAGATATGAGCTTCAGCTTTTAGCACTCGCAATTAAAAGATTATCAAATGATTCAGTGACTATTACTGAAACATCTCAAAAATATGGACTCCGCATATGCTTGGGAGCGGCGAGACAAAATTATAACAAGATTTAAGGAAAGAAGAATACAAACATTAAATACCCTAATTATATTTCTTAGCTCCGGAAAATATCCTACAACTCATCCTTTGTAAAGTATTCTAAAAAGACAGAAATGATGGAACGAACTTTTTAAAAGGCTTTATCCTGCAATTTAGGAATATTAGAGGAATCCCCTAACGGTAATATTTGCAACGATTTAAACAACAATAAATATCATCCAAAATCCACCAGTAAAAACAAATTGCAATGACGCAAGTCTATATGAAAATTTCAACTTTTTCGATAGATTTAATAAAAGGACAGAAAAGCTCAACATCCTTCTAAACGCGCTTTTGTCAATAAATCCTACTTCCACGATTAGTGAGCGCGTGTTTTCTGTATCAACCTTTATAAAAACGAAACAGAAGAAAAAACTAAGAATTGAACACTTCAATTGCATACTATTTTAAAAAACAAAATTAAAAATGTTCCAAAAATGTTTTCCTTTCCAAAAATACTACTTTAAAAAATAAAATGTAAGAGTTTCCAAAAATTTATAAAAAAAAGTAAAAGTGTAAAAAAATTCATTTTTTTAAACTAAATTATTTTTTTTTATTTTTATTTTAACTTTTTAGGAAAAAACCGAAAATCCCGGTTAAACTGGTTTTCTTTCAAATGCTGTATTCGAAATCCGATTTTTCTAAAAAATCAATTTTTCGAATAACTCGGAAACCGGGTTTTTAAAAAAAGTAGGTATTTGAACACTCTATTGGAGACCTATATTAAAATTTACCCGGAATATTTTAACCTTCTAGCTCCCACCCGTATGAGACATTTTAGGTCAGTGTTAAAATAACGAAATTTTTAGAAAACCGATTAAAACTTCTAGTCCTGAAGTGGAGTTATGGAAATCTATATTACTACATATGATGGAAATGCATGGTCACTGTTAGTGAGTTTATTATAATAAATAAATTCATATTTAACTGGAACATTTGCTGTATTATTATTATAAATCTCATGAAGTTTTATTATAAGTAACTTAGAGTTATTTGAAAGTAAACTGACGGACAATATAGAGTTTTGCAGGAGTATTGAATTTTTAAACCGAACTTCCGCGAAACTTGCCGCGGTTTGAACGAGATTGCTAAGGGCTAAGGGAGGCTATTAAAAAATAATACAATGGCGGGTTTAACAGAATTTTTATTTTTTTTAACTTAGCGGAGTTTGCAAGTGGACAACTCATGTGACAAAAACCTCTCATTTGCAGAATCCTCTATGCGATACAGTCGCAGTCGCTCTCAAGCACAGCGCGCGGTCTTTTTCAGAAAAACGGTCTAAAGTGACTAAATTCTCAAGTGCCACGTTTCTTACTGGCATACCTCCGCGCACATTACATTCAATGTGTTCTCATAGTTAGCTAAACAAATTAAAACATTCTTTTGAGATGCCTTGTATATACATTAATACAATAATGATAGTTTTTCAATTTGGTACGAATTCCATTGCTATAATGAATATTTCTACAACTGGAATGTTTCACAGGCCAAAGTAATGGACAATTCGTAATTAAATTGTAACAAACAAATCTATCAATAATTTAGTAGTACGAAGTTTTTCAGATCATTTAGTACAGGAGGGCGCTGCCTTTTTGAAAGCCAAGATTTCAGGCATGTCGGTATCTCAGATATATTAATATCTTAGTCAGAGCGGGGGTTAATATCTTATATTATATGAAGTGGAGATCTGATTAATTATTTTTCAATATATTTTTAACTTTTATATTAATTTAAATTATAAAACAGATATAAAACAGATGGTCAGTTTCGTAATGGCGATCGATTGATTCATATTCTTGCATTTTTTTTAGGCGCATGTTTCTTAGCTCATAGTCAACAGTTTGCTGCCAAACTCGGGGAATACATGAAAAGCAGATCGACCCCTACCACCTCTTTGTCAATTACAAAGCTGCCTTCGACTCTCCGATAAGGAATAGGCTTTATGAGGCCATGTCTGAGTTTGGTATTCCTGCAAAGCTTATTCGACTTTGCAGATGTACCTTGGAAAACACCAAATATTCGGTTAATATTGGAAAGGATCACTCTGAACCATTCAACACAGAAAGAGCTCTCAGGCAGGGTGAAAGCCTGTCATGTACAGTATTTAATATAGTTATGGAGAAGGTGATGAGAAAGGCTGGTGTCAACATGTCTGGCACCATATTCCACAAAAGCCACATGCCACTAGCCTATGCCGATGATATATACATCATTGTCCAAAATCTGCGGGACGTTACTGCAGTTTTCTCATCGATAGAAAAGGAGTCAGCAAAAATGGGTTTAGCGGTCAACGAGAATAAAACAAAAATAATGATTTCGACGAACAAAGAGTCCTCTCGATGGGGACGCAGCGTCAACGTTGAAAATTATTGTTTTGAGGTGGTAAATGATTTTACCTACCTCGGATCTTTCGTCAACAAGTAAAATAATGTCAAGAAATTAAGCGAGGATTGTGCTAGCCAATAGATGTTTTTACGGACTTCGTCAGCACTTTAGTAACACCACCTTATTTCGAGATACTAAGACACAGCTATACCAGGTGTTAATTTTACCCGATTTGTTGTTTGCTGCCGAATCATGAGTGCTTACGACAACGGACATACAAAACTTGGGAGTATTTGAGAGAAAAGTACTCCGAAAAATATATGGACCTATCTGTGTCGACGGCGAGTTTCGCAATCGGATGAACGTAACTAAAAGAGTCAGTATCCAGCGACTACGGTGGCTGGGACATGTTGGCAGGATGGATGTGCTCCAGCGAGGAAGGTGTTTGAAGGCGAACCTGAAAGACGGCGCAGAGCAGGGGACCCAAACTTCGTTGGTGATTGGCGTGCCACCATCTGGTAGGACCAACTGGAGAACGCACGCAGAAGACCGAAGCGTGGGAAATTCTTTAACACTTCAGGCTTCAAATTTATGAACTACGTTCGTAAGTTGTAATAGGCCACTTAAGTAAGTAAGTATGTGCTTAACAAAAAGTTATCCTTCTGTAAAGTATAAAGAAATGAGATACGACGTTTTAATATTTAGTCATCGATATTATCTGTAAAATGGTAATCGACAAGTTTTACTCCGAAATTAATTTGCTATTTATTAAATCTTCACTATCGACAAGTGCGAAGTTAGTAGTAGCATTAGACCACTTCGTAACTCTAATGGTAATAAATGTACGACTGTTACATTGTAATACCAATACTCTTCTCTAAAATTTACATTCCGGTATTTTATTGAAACGTCTAAAGACTTATTCAGTGATATAGTAGTATAAATAATATATTTTCTACATTACATTTAAAGCACAACGAAATATGTCAAAAGAAATTGTGATTAAGCCTGTTTCCAATAAATTCATAGAAATAATCTAACTGTAATGACATATCGCCTTTTATAAGTAAAGCCTGCGATATACATTCTCACTTATCCCTGCGCATATGTACGTTTTAACCCAGCGCCTCTTAAATGTACATATTTTACAAATTTACATTGTTTAATATATTTTAATAAATAAATAAATATGTACATTCTCACACAAAATCTGTATCAAACTGAGTCATATGAAATCAAGATCACCTCGAGCTAAACATATAATCCATTTCATCACGATAACGTTCTATTGTTTGTCATATTGAGTTAATGATCACACACGAATCGTGATTTTTATCATTGTCAAAGTAATTTTTGAAACTATAAAACTCTAACTCCGCTCAGCTCAACACAGCATGACACATACAAAACAAATTTTCCCAAAGGGTGAAAACTAGCGCTGAGATTTAAGGACGAAGGTAGAAATATACGAAAGAATAAATAGTAGAGAAAATGGGGGAAATAAATCAAAATTGATTTATTGCATGAAAATATTGATGAGGAGTAAATCTTGCAGCAGTTTCCAGCAAAACCACATGTCGTCAAGGAGGAAAGGAAGACTCAAAAAAGTTTCTTATAAGCGCGTGACAATCGTTTTTATTTTCGACCACTGACGACGGGGGAGGAAATACTATTAAATCAACGGCAACAGCACTTGCACCACCAACTAGCTCATCCAATAAATGCATTTTGGACATTTTACGTTGCTTTTAAATCCCCCACCACGGTCGCTACACGACCAGAGTTGAAGTCTGAAAATTTCCCAATGTCTCTCTCTCTCTCTCTCTGTGTAGCATGCAACCAAATGCGACGAGACATGTTGGTGACACTGCGGTTAGCGTTGCTGACATAAACAACATACGAATTGATGGCAAAACGATTATGTTGCAAATAGTCACATGCAACAACTTCACATCACATCAAGGGTAAATCGAGGGGTTAAAGTGATCATGGTAGGGAGAAGGTGTGTGTGAGAAGGGACTGACTGTTGGTAAAGTGAAAGATTTAATGTCCTCAAATGAAATGCTGCTGCTGCGGCTGCAGCACATGTTGTAATGGTGATTGCATGGATTTTTTGTGAACAGCAACATTTATTGTCAAATCATGAGGTTTCCCGCTGCTGTTGATGCCGTCTGCTTTGTCGATGTTGGCTATTGCAAAAACTAACTGAGCCGTAATGAAATGTAAGCTGTGATTTGCTGCCACAGTAAACAAGTGGTAACGTAAATCTTTTGCTGGCTTTTTCCCATGCACGCTGCTATGGCCAAAGCGTTCATACATCCACAAGTCCATCGCATATTTCTTTCCTCCTGCCTCTTTTTTATGTTGTTAGAAATAAAAACACTTGTGTTGCTTTACAAGCTGCATCGACATGACCGTGGGGTGTGGTATGATCAAGGTTGGTTAATATTAACAATATTTTGTATTTGATCATGGATTAGAGGCCATAAATCAACGATTAAATAATAACAGTAGAAATCTTTAATACATTAAATTTTGAAGGAAATCACTTCTTTGGACAAGTGTCCTAAAAGATATTGACCTTAGCTGAGAAGATTTATGAATGTATACGTAGTCATTGCATTGGTAAGTTCATAATGTTCAATAATGTTAAAAAAGAGGATTGCATGTATGTGTCAGCATATGGTGGCTACACCGTTGTTGTTACTTATTAGACTCTGTATCTGTCCTGGTTATCCTTATTTTATATGTTGTTGGTAATGTCAACAACCCCATTTTCCATACTCCATACAACAAAATTGGAGATGGATTGTTTGTTGGAATCAGTGATGGTATATTTGACGATTTATCGTCATTTTGGCGATTTTTTGTACAAAAAAACAGAAATGACGATTTGACGATTTTTACCCCTTAAATGACGATTTTTACAAATTACAACTTTTCTTTTATATGCAAGTGAAATTTAGCTTGAAACAAAATTACCACATGAAATAGCTGAAATTAAAATGAACTGCATTAATTTTTAAATCGAACAGTGTGATCAAGTTCTGAAACGATTTGAATTTGAAAATAAATTCAAATCATTCAACTTAATTTATCCGAATGTATTAATAAATTGTCCAGAACAGTCTTTGTTTATTATTGTAAAAGAGTATCAACATTTTATTGAATACGAATAACTGCAAAGTTTAGACTCCGAATTATGCGAAGTATCCCAGTTAGATTTTAGAAATATATTTAATAGTAACAACGAAGAGTTGTTGAAATATTGGAAAACAATCTGTACCCGTGCGGACTCTAAATTACTTTTTCCAGTTAAACAAAACTTATTAAAAAATTCTTATACTACCACATTCGTCGACAAATGTAGATATAGCATTTAGTCAAGTTAATTTAAATAAAAATAAATATAGAAACCTATTAGAAAGAGATTCAATGGAAGGTATTCTCTTCACAAAAGACAGCCTTTAATTATATAAAGCAAATTGTTATGATTTAAAGGTAAAAGTTTAATAGTGACATGTATTTAAATAGCAGTACATCTGCTTAAAAGTAAAATTAGGAACGGTAATAAAACTGGAACGGTAATAGCTTAAACGGTAATAGCTTTCTTAAAGTACAATGTAATACAAATTATATAAAAATATATAAATATGTAACCTCTCACTTTTTTGTGATTATTGTTATGTTTTTTTCAGTTTTTGTTTGTTTTTTTTTAAGATATTTTATTCAAAGAATTATTTTATTTAAATTAAATTTTAATGTATTTTATATAAAACATTTAAAACATTTATTTTATTGTTTTTTTTTCATTAGCTTGTGACATACAGTATAAAATGAGTAAATTTTTGTGTAAAGATTTTTTGACGATTTTAAAATCATGTTTTGACGATTTTGACGATTTCAAAACCCAAAATTGACGATTTTTGTCCAATTTTGTATACCATCACTGGTTGGAATACTCAACAATAGCTTATTTTGAAGATATAAACTTTTTTAAACTGATACAAGGAAATATATAACAATTATGTAGTAGGAAGAGAAAAATGTTTTCTTGAGGTCAAAGCTATTTGTATACGCTAAGCACAAGAACCTTCACAAAATTTTAGTTACGATTCGATTTTGATTCGTTGCTGCCTTAAATACGACGCTCAAAATTGTGCAAAACTGAAACATAATTTTTGTTTCGTTAAACAAAAATATTCAAACTCTTACTTAACCTAATTTCCCTTTGCACCCAATGAATGAGGTATGGGATAGCTTCTCGCGTTGTTGTGAATTAACACGCTTTCTATTTTTAGATTCACAACTAACGGCACCTACTTGTTTATCGACGAATGAGAACGTCACTGTTTGAGAAGCTCTTACTAGACACGCCGATTGACTCGACACTTATACTGCGAAGTTGCTGTCAACAACATTCGAGGGGAGCCGTCAATGAAAGAACAATTTTTTTAAGATGAATGAAACCAGGTTTGAACATGCGATCTCCCGCATGGTAGTCGCGTGTTCTAGCCACTATGCCACGGCCGGTCCCAAACTCACTTAATATTTTAGCAAAGACTATGTTACATTAAATAAATTTGAATCAATTCTAATTCTAATTCTAGTTCTAATTTCTTTATCAATTTACAAAAAGGAAATATGTATTTGATTTGGCTGCGATTAACACAGTACAACATATGATTTTGGGACTCAATTCTGAGAACTGCACGTGAATGTAGTCTCAAACAAAAGAGCCTAAAACGTGACAAATTCCCTTACTTGTTAACTTCAAATCGATATTAAATTATTATGGCATGTAACTTGATGCGAATGATGCAGAACTTCTTCTCTTTGGGTCAACTTTCACGTGCAGTTCTCAGAATTGAGTCCCAAATCAAGAAGCTGAAAAATGTTGTACAGTGTATTTCAACAAAACAAAAAAAACACAGCAATAGCAAATGTCGATTCGATAAAGGTACCCAGCTGACAACTTCATTATCATATGTATCAAAATTAAATCTGTAATATTTTATCACTAATGAAATATTACTGTATATTTTTTTCCTAACCTATCAGCCTGTCTCCATGACTGCAAGTAAGTGCACATAAATGTGTGCGCTGTTATCTATGAACATTTGGTCGAATACGTTCGTAAATACGTACGTTACGTTCGTAACGTCAAATAAAACGACACTCTTTTGCAACTCAATCACCTAAACACAAAAACCAATTGTGTCGCTTTTCCCCATAGAGTGTCGTAATTATTTTTGTGGGGTTTGTTGTCGAGCCTCTTCTCGCCAATATTGATGTCCAACGTTTTCACATGCAAACGCCACAAAGTGCTGCGCTTCAATGCCAGCCGGCCAAGCAACGGCACCACATCCAACAGCCATCGACTCAGCCAGTCATCCAGTCAAGCCTCCAAAAACGAAGTAAAAAAAACTCAGCATTAGCCATTTATAAGAGAAAATATGGTCGTTTCGAATGCAATACGCAGCTGATGCCTAAAACTCGTAAATATTAGCAACAACCAACAACGACAACGTGCAACACACGCATTCAACACAAACCAAGAACTCCCGATTGTTGCTGGTTGTGCGCCGGGTACATTTGGTCCAAACAAATGTTTATAACTCTTCGTCCCTTCACTCATGTTTTTTGTTGTCTGTTTGTTTGCCTTAGAAAGAAGGTGGTGCTTTGGTCTTGTTGGATCCCCCTGGAAATCTGGAAATCTCTGCCTATGCTAACAACAATTCGGTTAAAGTTCATGAAAATGCAATTTTTATTTGTCCTCAAACATCTAATATTCCTCCGAAAGGCACAACAGATTCGAGTTGGAGTATATCCGTAACCGACATATTAGCTAAACGCACTTTTCACAGTGAATTTTATGAGGATTACCCACTTCCAGACATAAAATACGTTTCTATTCAAGCAAAGACAGACCTATAAATACTAGAGTACGAATTTCGTTTGGTCTAGTCCAGTTGGTTGTTGTTGCTAGAGTTGAGTATGGTCATTTATTTGGTAAAGTTTACTGGGGGAATAATTGTAACGTTGAAATTAAAGCAAGAGCACAAATGCTCAGGTAAGTGCATTTTTTTATTAGTGATTTATAGGCATTTTAATAAATATGACCGGAAATTACTACATAAATCTCAAATCCAGCAATAGTTTTATAAATTGAGAATTTTCACTATTTTTTACATCATTTATAGTGTTAGTCTTTTAACCCTAGCTAATTAGCGTGTTTTATTGGAAATCCACATTTCGAAACAAATCAAAAACAAAACATTTTACATATATGGGTGTCAAAATCAAAATCCCTAAACACAAAATCCCCTCACTTTTTTGAAGACAGTGTCAAAAAATACCCAAACACAAAATCCCCAAATTTTTTTAATAAAAACTAGAAAGGCGGTTATCTTCGGCTATGCCGAAGCTCAGATACCCTTCACCATTTGTAAAAATGGTGATAAAACTGGTTATTTGCACTACAACTATATTTTATTAAACTTTGCAATACAAAACAGGGGAGTTGGTGTGAAGTGGACGTTACTTTTAGCTTTTATGTCAATAATTTTGATCGATTTTATTCGATTTACCGATAAGTTTATGAGTTGGTTAGTTGGATCATATTTTTATGCATTTTGTAACTCCCCAAAAATGGAAATTTGTATGGGATGTGGAGGTAGTTTAAATCCGATCTTGCTTATCTTAGAACTAAACCTCTACTTCTGGACAGAAGCTTACATACCAAATTTCAGCCCGAAAGCTCTTAAACTATAGGGACATACAGACGGATACCCCGGAAAAGGGGGAGTTTGCGTAGAAGGTGGAAGAAGTATTCGTCCGATATTGCTCATATTACAACGTAAGCTCCTAATATAGGATTAAAGCTTGCATATCAAATTTTAGCTCGATATTTCCTAACCTACGGCTGTTAGGGGCAGTTGGGTGGACACGCCAAAAAAGGTAGAGTTTGAATGGGAGGTGGGAGTAGTTTTTGACCGACATTGATTATCTTAGAAAGTAGCTTCCGCTTGAAGATTGAATCTTGCGTACAAAATGTCAGCTCTATACCTCTTTAAATACGGCTGCAATCGCAGGGACAGACCCCAAAAAGGGAGAGTTTGTATGGGAGGTGAGAGTAGTGCTTGACCGATCGGTCTCATCTTAATACCCAACCTCCGCTTAGAGTAGGGAAGCTTGCAAACAATATTTCAGCTTGATTGCTCTTAAATTACTACCGTAATCGCGGGGACTGACATACGGACACACCCTTAAAGAGGTATTTTGTATGGGAGGTGGGAGTAGTTTATGACCGATCGGTCTCATCTTAATACTCAACCTCCGCTTAGAGTAGGGAAGCTAGCATACAATATTTTAGCTTGATTTCTCTTAAATTACTACCGTAATCGCGGGGACTGACATACGTACACCCCCAAAAAGAGGTATTTTGTATGGGAGGTGGGAGTAGTTTATGACCGATCGGTCTCATCTTACTACTCAACCTCCGCTTAGTGTAGGGAAGCTCACATACAAAATTTCAGCTTGATTGCCCTTAAACTATAGCTGTAATCGTAGGGATAGACCCCAAAAATGAGTTTGTATGGGAGGTAGGAGTAGCTTTTGACCGATCGGGCTCATCTTAGAACTTAACCTTCATATACAGCAGCAAAGCTTGCGTACAATATTTCAACTTGATTGCTTTTAAACTACGGCTGTAATCTCAGGGACAGACCCCAAAAAGGGAGAGTTTGTATGGGAGGTAAGAGTAGGTTTTGACCGATCGGGCTCATCTTAGAACTTAACCTTCATATACAGCAGCAAAGCTTGCGTACAATATTTCAGCTTGATTGATTTTAAACTACGGCTGCAATATCAGGGACAGACCTCAAAAAGGGGGAGTTTGTATGGGAGGTAGGAGTAGTTTTTGACCGATCGGGCTCATCTTAGAACTTAACCTCCGCTTTGAGGATAGAAGCTTGCATTCCAAATTTCAGCTCGACATCTCTTAAACTGCGGCTGTAATCGCTGGGACAGACAGACGGACGGACAGACGGTCACCTTTAAATCGACTCAGATTTCGATGCTGATCATTTATATATGTATATTGTCATACCTACCACGCCTCCTTATGGGCGTTACAAATTGTAGAACAAAATTAAAATACCCTTCATTCTGTTCATGCGTGTGGTGAAGGGTATAAAAATAGTGTTTGCTTTAGGCAGAATTATGTTAGTGCAACAACCGAGTCGGGTGCCCCTAAATACGACCCTAAATTCCGGACAATATTCCACAGTAGTTCCTTTTCAGTTTTTGGTTGTAATTAATTTTGTAACATTGGAACGGATAATGGTATCTTGATGAAATTTAAACTAGTTATCGCTGAGGTATTTTTGAGATGTATTGCGAACTCGGCTACCTAATTAGTGTGGGGGCCAGTGTGTGGACCGCCAAAGTTGGTCACCTCGGGTGTTCAAAATTTCGAATATCCGAGTAAAGTGCATTTATGAACCCATTTAAAAGATTTTTTGCTTTAATAGTGCGTTGAAAAACCTGCGAAAAACAGGCTTACATGTATATGAGAGATATTTGAGAAAATGTTAATTTAGTATGATTATATCATTAGTTTGCTTATAAAATTTGAAATAAACTTGCTAAAAGAATGATGCAAATACGTTGTTCCTATCAAATGTTATAAGCACCGCAAATCAAAATTTTCAAAATAAGGCTTATTTTTAATGTTTTTTTTTCCAAGAAGGCGGCTATATTCTTTCGTTTGTTCTTTTGGGTAGAATCTTCTTTATTACTTCTTACAGAAATGTTCATGCAGATGTATTTAATGAAAATTTGAATTATTTCAGCACAATGGCTCCGTGGCTGGTTAACTTCAATAATACCCAATATTTGAAAAAAAAATTTGTTTTTAAAAATTCTTAAATCGCAAACGCTGACGAGAAAGCTCATTATATATTTTATTGACCACATATGTGGACTAGTTAACCGTAACGTATTTCACATTCCACGCCATAAACAAAGACTGTGTGGTCATTTTAGTACAAAATTCGATTTCTAAAGTGGCCGGTACCAGATGTGTATTGGAGGTACCAGATGGGGCGTGACAAGACTTCCAGTTTTTTTTTTCTCAAAAACTGTATCCTGCTATAGAATTACTACATAAAGAATTTTGCAATCGCTTTGAATTATTGATATTATTACCCTATATTTAAAGTGGGCGGAAAGGGACATTTGTATGGGAGGTACCAGAAGGGGCGTGGCTAGACTTCCAATTTTTTTCTCCAAAACTTAATCTTGTGATTGCTTTACTTAGTACAGAATTTGGGTACAATCCCGTTGGGTGTATTGATATTATTACTCGATTTCTAAAGTAGGCGGAATAATGTTTTTGTATGGGAGATACCAGAAGGGGCGGGGCCATGTAGCCCATTTGCAATACCGTAAGTAGTTTTGGAGAAATATTAACCCGTGCAAAATTTCTAAACATTTAATTGCTTCTTTGGAAAGTTATCGTGCGCACCAGCCGGACAGCCAGACAGATAGACAGGCAGACGGACAAACAGACGGACATGGCTCAAACGACATAAAATGTCATGAATCGAATTTGGTTCAAAGAAACCTAGGGTCTAAAGTGACTCCTTCTATGTGTTACACTTTTGGGTTGTATCAAATGATATATACCCTCATCCCTAGGAGTGATGGCATAAAATCCATTTTACAACAACAAAAAAATGAATGCCCCCCCTCTATATTACATCCTGGCTACGCCCATGTATTCGTGTATTGCCATCGCGAGTATGAGTGCCTGCAAAGTTTTATCCATTTGCATTGAGTAAAAGGCGGTTGAAATAGCATTTAAAAAAAAATCTGCTCCCCCTAGTTTTCAGCCTGGCTACGCCCATGTATTCGTGTATTGTTATCGGGAGTATAAATGCCTGCATAGTTTCATCCATTTGCATTGAGCAAAAGGCAGGTAAAAAAAGCAATTTACAAAGAAAATTCTGCCTCTCCCCCCTAGATTTCATCCTGGTTACGCCAATGTAGGCAGGCAAAAAAGCATTTTACCAAAAATAATTTTTGCCCCCCTCCCCCCTAAATACATGTATTCGTGTATTGTTATCGAGAGTATGAATGCCTGCAAAGTTTTATCCATTTGCTATGAGTAAAAGGCGGTTAAATTAACGTTACAAGATTTGATTTTCCGAAGTGAAGCTAAAGAAAAACATGTAAAAAAGGGCTGACAACGGCTGACCATGAAATTAATATAATTTTGTTGGTAATTTGTTAGAGGATACACAAAAATAAAAATTTCGCTGGCATTTTGTGGCGTTTGCTTCTGCGAGACCAAACAAGAAGAAAAAAAATAAATTTTTTTTTTTCTGAAATTAGTGAAAAATCTAAATAATATGCTTATATCAACAGCAGTAAATAATAAGAATTTGCATAAAAATTAAAGTACACACTTATAGAAATTGTATACATATTTTATTATTTTTAAATTTCTTCTGCACACACGAAATATTGAATTTTTGTTCTGACCGCTTGACTTCTAAACCAGAAATAAGCTTTTGACAGAACTGTATGTTTGCACCTTATGACATTCTAACTGCACAAATATCGAGCCTTAATTACAGTGAAATATATTTCGTTTTGAAGCACATACATTTTGGGCTTTTGTCCAGATAGATTGCTAATCGGAACCAGTGTGCACCGTAGGCTTAAATTATTGTGTGGCGTTTAGGAATTTATAAAAAAGTGAGGGATAAAATTTGTAGAAATTAAAACAAGATAAAGTAGGTACAAAATAAATATTAAAAAAAGTGAACTATCCTAAGAAATTTAAAAAACTTTTTGAATCTCGCGCTGGTTTTTTTAAATTTATGTTTATAAACAAATGTTATATGTTTATAAAAAAATATTGTTTTTTTCCTCTGCTGTCTATGTAAGTCTCTGTAATAAAATTTTATTTTTAAATAAAATAAAAAAAAATAAAATAAAATTTGTGAATTCATCATTAATTACACTATGTCACAAAATTTCAAAAGTTTCTGTATCCGGGACATTTAATAATATATTTTAATGTAAAATTTCACGCTGAATTCAAATCTGCTCTCAGATATGTGGAAAGTAGAACAGATTTTGAGATATGGTCAAATTTCCATTTATATTGTTTTGAAAAAAGGTAGGTCTAGTAAAATCCCATTTTCTCTGGCTTTAATTCACCGATTTTGCTGAACTGTGACAAAAATAAAAGATAATAAAATTATTTCGAAAACAATAGTTGATTAAAATCCAATCATTAATGACGAAGTTATGGCACATCAAAGTTGGATTTTTGTAAAAATTTTAATGATTTTTCAAGTTTTCGCTGCCTTTAATTAAGTTTTTTTCCGTGTTTCCGTAAAAATTGCTCCGGTTTCAGACTATTACATGATAGAATAATATGTTACAAACATTTTTAGCACTTGGTCATCAAAATCGAATAAAAAATACTTCCGCATTTGCGGCATTTGGCAAAATAACCCAATTTTTTTTAAATATTCCTATGTGACTTGTTTAACAAAATGCGAAACATAAAATTTCCAATTTCTGGGTATGTTTGGGGATTTTGATTTTGGGTATATAATAGCAATTCATTTTTAACACACACACACACCCAATGTTTAGACCATTTTAAATGTTTTTTGTAACATCCATTTGATATCTAGATAAATAATTTAAACAGGAAAATATATTATTTTTGTGAATAATACATGTAACAGATTTTTTTGTCTTTTTTAGGCAAAAGTTAATTTTGTGAAGGAAAGATCCATTTTTAACAGAAGATTCTGAACGCTAAAGTCCGTACACTTCTAATAAGATATAACACGATTTTGATTTGAAATTTATTTCATGCTCAATACCAGTGTTTTTAAAAGAAGTTATTTAGCAGAATGATATTCTTATAATACCGGGCAGTCTGTACAGCTGTTTCAGATTCAGCCACGAATCCCTAGCAGCAGACTTTGGTATAATGATTGCAAATTATTCACAAGTCTTATGCATCAGAATCTCACAACAAAATGAGAATTCTTTCTTGAGTGCATAGACTCGAAAAACTTCACAACCATTCACTATGAGAAACCATTTGCTGATCTTCTTTCATAATTGTTTGTCCACGTTGAGAAAGCCGTCGGCTTTTAAACAAAATGTTTTTGTTGTTGGTTTCGCAGCCAACAGATTTGCTATAAGCATTATTGCAGCTTTGCGGCCCGTCGCGCTCTACGTCATCATTATTGTTGTTTTCGTTTTTATTCGAGTATGTTTGCTAAATATCTCTACAATTTGGAATCACGGGACAAAGAAAGTCACTTCTTAAAAAAGTTCGAAACGGACATAAAAATCAAAAAATCCTTTTATCTTAAAAAAGGATCAGCTATGATTTTGATTCAAATGGATATTTATCATTTACCGTTTTTGTAACCAGTTAAGGTCAACCTATTTTTCATTCAGGCGAGGTGGGGCCGAGGATTTACAAGGTCTAAAGCCACACTGATAACATTAAATCTTTAATCTTTCACATACCACAGTAGACACGAACTTGTATGCGATGGGTAAAAGGATGATCCCGCGGTAGTTGGTACACACACTTGGATCGCCTTATTTGAGCACAGGACTTAGAACACGCAGATTCCAGAGCCAATATCCTGGCTCTCTATTTTCATTTCCTAGCACGGTCGTTGCGGCGGTGGTCATAGAATTCGCAATATGCTACCAGTGTGTGTCGGAAACATCATAATTAGGGGGGTTTGTTTGAAGTAATTGAGAGTATTGGTTGGAATAGCCATTGGCTATCTCGGTGGTATGCAGCTTTGTGATGTCTATCTATCTCTCAGTTTGGTAACGAATGTTGTTAGCACTACTTAACCGCGTGCGTACCTTAACTTCAGCCACCAACTTTCTCCACTCTCTTCGACCAACCTTGCCGCCACAGCCTGCAGTGAAAAACAAAACCAGTAAGAAAGTTTCAGTCGGGCAACCCGACTTACATATACCATCACCCTCAGCAAAACAAAAAATTTTCTATTATATTGATTTTATTACTCGATTTCTAAAGTGGGCGGAGTGTTACATTTGTATGGGAGGTACCAGAAGGGGCGTTGCTAGACTTCCAATTTTTTCTTCAAAACTTTATCCTATTATAACTTAACAAAATACAGAATTTGGGCAAGATCGTATCGAGTGTATTGATATTATAACTCCATCTCTAAAGTGGGCGGAGTGGTACATTTGTATGGGAGGTACCAGAAAGGGCTTGTTTAGACTTCCAGATTTTTTATCCAAAACTTTATCCTGCTTGAACTTTACTAAATACAGAATTTGAGCACGATCGCGTTAGTTCTATTAAAAATTTTAATCGATTTCTAAAGTGGGCGATACCAGGTGTGTATGGGAGTTTACAGATGGGGCGTGGCTAGACTTCCGGTTGGATTTGCTGATATTATTACTCCATCTTTAAAGTGGGCGGAGCACAATTTCAAAACATTTGGTTGCCTCTTTCGAAGGTTATCGTGCGTACCAGCCGGACAGCCAGACAGACAGACGGACATGGCTCAAACGACTTAAAAAGTCATGAATCGAATTTGGTTCAAAGAAACCTAGGGTCTAAAGTAACTCCTTCTATGTGTTACACTTTTGGGTCGTATCAAATGATATATACCTTCATCCTATGGGCGATGTTATAAAAACAAATTACAGCGCTCCACCCTGCATAAAGGAATAAGTGTATACGCAAATAAGGCCAATTGAATGTGAGGTACCAGAGGGGCGTGGCAAATAATTTTATTTCTCAAGTTTTACATATTATTACAATTTAGTAAAACTGACAAAATTTTAATGCTATGCAGCTTTTTGTTTAGATGTAAATTTTCCGTAAATAGAACAACTTGTGTTGAGAGAACCAGAGGAGGTTTGTTGACGGGCTATTTCAATCTCCGGCTATAATTTGTAAAAATATAATGTAATAATGAATCTATGATTTCAGGCTAAAACCTAATACATCAACAAAAGGTCAACATATTTGAACTTTTCATTGTCTTGACCAACTGTTTTATTTCCTACCAAACTTTGATTAATTACAAATGTTCGCATTTCCAGGCAATCAACTGTAGGTTTATGTTCAATTATTATAAGCAAACATTGTTACGACACATCATTAGATTTTCCCATGACTTAGAAACAAGTGACATACGAATTTCATGATCTATTATTCAATCTCGTTGAACAAAACCAACCAACCAACCAGTCGTCAGAGCTATGCAACGATCCATGATCAAATAATAACGAAACGAAATTGGTGCTATATGCGTCATAAAAAATTTATTGCACTAAAAGCGAATTACGAGTAATAAATTCACATCGAATGCAATTAGATTCATTTACTGTGCCAAAGTGTAACCTTTTCGGGCATTTGAATACCGTGGCACATGGGCGAGACGCATGGACGCACAGGGAACTTTTAGTATGGACTTATATCGACTTTATGTTTGCCTCAACTTTTCAACACCACTGTGAGACCCCAACTGTAATATAGAAACGTAAATAAAATCGAAATTACTACTCCAACAAAAACAAAAAACATTAAATTGTAATTAATGATAATCTGTGAAAGAAAAATGTTTGTTCAGTTTAAGCCAACGACTTTGTGCAACTCGCCAGAGAGACCAACAGATGAATGGACAAAATGTCAGACCCACGCTCTAAAATGTGCATAAACGAAGCTAAAGTTTGGGAAGAGTTTCAAGATACGAAACACCTGAGATAGATTTCTAACAAATGAGCAGCAGCATGTAAATTAGCTAGGTATTGGAAATTATTGCTTCATTGCTGTACAATGCATTGGTTGGCATGTTTAGTGACAAATAATATAATACATTACATTTATCATGTAGCTTTTTAATAGGTAGTATACGCATAGGTTTAGAAATTAATCAATTGTTTTTGTCATTCCAAGAAACTTTGTCGAAGATATCATAGCTCAAAAACAATTTTCCAGCCCCCCGAATTTTAAAATACGGAGTCATATTTTAAAAACCAAAATGGAAGATAGAAAATTGCGGACATTTCGTTTTCCCAAAAATACGGGAGTTCAACTGATATTGTGCCTTGGGTCGTTTTTGGGGTTGCTGATATCGAATCCAAATTTTGAAAAACAAAATAACGGGAATTCCTGAATTTTTTTTTTCGAACGTTCCCACGCCTCACACTTTCCCTCCCCATCCGCCGAGGGGGAACTGTCCCTTAACGTGGGACAACGTATACAGCAATGTTCGGACTTTGGCGGAGTAATTTAAAGTAGTTGACAACAACGGAAAATAAGATATTTTGTATCAGCTACAGAAAATCATCAACTGAATAACAAATAGATTATAAACTATAAAAGTAATTTGTACAACGCACTGTGGCACCGCAAAGTGGAAAATTTTAGTCCTTACCGGATCAAAAATCTGTTACTTTTTTGTTCTTAGAGATAGAGTTCTGAAATTTTGCACGAATAATCTTAAATGTATTTGGAATTATTCTAAAAAAATATGAGCCAAATTAAACTAGAACTTATTTCAGAATAAAGGTACGAAGTTTACTATTAGCATATAGAGATGACTTGTACATGTATTTGGTACTATTTTTGATACGAAAAATTATGTAAGGCATTAAAACGGACGAGTTAGACCCCAAGTATCTTAAGATCAAATTCGTTTCAGGACTTTTTAAGACGATTTAGCTATGTCCGTCTGTCTGGCAGGCTGGCTGGATAGCTGGCAGTGTGACCAGATCTCAAAAAGTGTTGCAGCTAAATCAGCATTAAAATAATGCCAAAAAATGCTAAAAAAAAATATTAAAATGCCAAAAAATAATGCTAAATTTAATATGTTGTTTTTAAATAAAACGATAACTATAAAGCGTTTATTTTTTAAAATGTTGTATTCAATGTTGCCTTAGAAATATATTTCATTAGAATAAAATAATGTCATGTAATAATTCAACCATGTATTGTTGAGCCATGGCAAACAACAAAGAAAAAACTATTTATTGAATAAAAAAAACTGATAAATACCATCACCCAATATAAGATATCGTTAAAGTCTTGAGTTATTCCAACAAATAGATTTTTAATTAAAATAATATTACTTATGTATTATTTTGTGTCTGCTTGTGGAGCAAAACTGTAAAAATTTAACTTATTTGTATAGTAGGTGAAATTAGGGGCACCACAACGTGTCTGATTTTTAATTAAATCAACGTTTGGACGTTTACCTTGGCAAAATTTGTCTGACTTCAGTGTACACACAAAAATGATATGTATGTAAAAGGAAAAATATCGGTTATTTATATGGGAGGTACCAGAAGGGTTATGTCAAATAATTAGGGTTGATGAGGTTTTGCCTCCTATTACAATATAAATTAACTGACGATTAATACTGGTAAATTTGTATACCGATCCGTTAAGGGTTACTCGAATAATCCTGCTGACCAGCCAGCCAGTCAGACAGGCGGACATAGCTCAATCGTCTTAAAAAGTCCTGAAACGAATTTGGTCTTAAGATACTTGGGGACTAACTCGTCTCCTTTAATGCGTTATACTTTTTATACCATCACCCTTAGGGATGAGGATATATATCATTTGATACGAAAAAAGTGTAACGCATTAAAGGAGACGAGTTAGACCCCAAGTATCTTAAGACCAAATTCGTTTCAGGACTTTTCAAGACGATTAAGCAATGTCCGTCTGTCTGGCTGGATGGCTGGTCAGCAGGATAACTAGAGTAAGCCTTAACGGATCGGTATGAAAATTATCTATTTTTGTATAATTAATATTTCTTTCATAACTGCCAAACAGATTATCGGAGGATACATACATTTGGTCAGATTATTTATCTTGCAATAGTAGACAAACCCTATGAAAACCGAAACCTTTGCCACACCCCTTCTGGTACCTCCCATACAAATGACCGAATTGACCCTCATAGTTTTACATACATATCTTTTTTGTAAGTATGATGATATGATGTTCGCTTATGAAAATGGGTCTCAGGAATGAATACGAACTATATCGGTTTACGCCTTCTGGTACCTCCCATAGAAAATGACCTATTTTTGGAAAATTAATATTTCTCCCATAACTTCCAAATGGACTCTTGGGGGTAATGAAAATTGGTCGATTAATTTATATTGTTATAGAAGGCAAAACCCCAGAATACCTAACTATTTAGCACACCCCTTCTAGTCTTACATACATATCTTTTCTGTAAGTACACTGAATTCAGTCAAACTATGCGTAAGTTGTACGGTTATAAAAATATAAATCTGGAATGAATATGGACTATATACATACAAAATGGCTTCCAAACCGACACCTCCCGATTAATTAAATTTGGTCAGTTAATTTACATTGTAATAGGAGGCAAAACCTCAGCAACCCTAACTATTTGACATAGCCCTTCTGGTACGGCCATATAAATAACCGACATTTTCCCTTTTACATACATATCATTTATGTGTGTACACTGAATTCAGAAAAATTTTGCCAAGTTTCAAACGTTGATTTAATACTGGTTTTCGTATCAAATGATATATACCCTCATCCCTAATGGTGATGGTATAATAACATAAAAATTTAAATCACTATTTAATAGCATTTCAGTACATTTTTAAATATCATGTTGTTTACAAATGATAAATTTTAATTATAAACTGTATACATTATCTAATGATTATTCGTCCTCAACTCCCGAAGAGTCGCTCGAAATATCATTATCATACTTGTTTTTATCACATTTTATTATGAGATCGTTGGTAATTTAAAAACTTTTGCAAAATTTATTTAACCCTTACAATCCGCATCTAATGTAAAGAAGTGAATTCATAGTGTTCAATAACATTCTATTTCTAATTTTTGTTTTTATAAGGTTCATTTCACTGAAATCTCTTTCAACTTCTGCGTGTCTAAATGTTAAAACTAGAAACTTCATAACAAAAGAAGACAATTCCTTGAACCGGGTTTCATTTAAATCATTTTTATATTCGTATATACTTATCCAGAAATCAATTGTTGAGTTTTTGTTTACCCTTCATATGTGTGAAATTTTCCATTCGATGTTCAAAATGATCATATAATTAACATTTTTTAGTTTTTAAAATGTTTCTACAGAAAAATAATTATATTTTTAGGATTTAAAAAATTTGCTGGCAATCGTTGTCTAAGCTAATATATTAACTGAGCTTCAAACTTTCGGCAAGTAACTCTTATTTCATTTTCTTCTTCAGAATTGATTACATCTTTCTTCAAAGTTGTAATTAAAGTATGGTGTTGGAACAAAAAAATCATCTTAACGCGAATTTAAGAGATCAAATGTGTCAGATAGAATAATGCTAAAAAATGCTAAATTAATAATTGCAAAATGCTAAGAAAAATGCTAAATGCTAAATGAAAATATTGCGGCTAAATACAAAAATAAAATGCCAAATCTAGCTGCAAAAATGCTAAAATGGTCACACTGATAGCTGGTGAGCAGGATAACTCGAGTAAACCTTAACGAATCGGTAAAAAATTTACCAGTATTAATGTTTTTTAAAACGAACTGATGGTATTGCAAATGGGCAGAATGGCCCCACCCTTTTTGGTGCCTCCCATAAAAAATTACATATTTTTGCATAATTAATATTCCTTTCATAACTTCCGAACGGACGATCGGAGAATATTTGAACTTTGTCAGTTTATTTATCTTGCAAAAGTAGACCAACCCTAAGAAAACCGAAACTTTTGCAACGCCCTTCTGGTACTTCTCATACAAATGACCAAATTGACCCTCATAGTTTTACATACATATCTTTTTTGTAAGTACACTAAATTCAGTAATATTTTGGGTAAGAGGTTTCGCTTATTAAATTTTACCCAGGATGAATATGGACTATATCGGATCACGCCTTCTAGTAACTCTCATACAACTCTCAGGGTAATAAAAATTGGCCTGTTAATTTATCTTGTAATAATTTATCCTGTAATAGGAGGCAAAACCTAAAACAACCTAACTCTTTGACACACCCCTTCTGGGACCTCCCATACAAATGGCCAAATTCACCCTTATAGTCTTATATGCATGTCTTTTTTGTAAAATAAAAAAATTTATAAAAATATATAGTTATAAAAATTTAAATCGATAATGAATATGGACTATATCAGTTAAACCCTTTTGGTACCACCCAAAAAAAATGATCTCTTTTTGGAAAATTAATATTTCTCCCATAACTTCTAAACGGGTACCTGGGGGTAATGAAATTTAGTCAGTTAATAAAACCTCAGAAAACCTTACTATTTGTCACACCCATTCTGTTATCTCCCAAGGATTAAACAAAATCGTATATTGGGTGATGGTTTTTATCAGTCAGTTTACCTTGTACCTTGTATTGGTTTGTCGGCACAAGTGGTATGTTTTTCAATTATTGATCATCACTAGTCTAGAGTAAAGAATATATGTTATAGTTAAAAACTTTGTTTTTTTACGAGTTGTTTTTTTTTTATCTAAATAACTGAGTTTTTTAACATTATTGTATGTAACTTCTGTTTATGCACGAATATGCAGCTAAAATTTTTATAGTATTTTATTAATATATTAAGCTTTTAAATTGTTTACATATGAGCGCATAGCTAAACGTAGCTCTTAGTTAAAAGCCTTACCAAATTTTTTGCATGCAGCCAGAACCAAATTACATCATCAGTTGCTAAAATTTAAAATGTTTTCAATAATATTTCACTATTTATGAAATCGGATTCTACATCAAATTACCTTTCCAATAAGGTATATAAATCCTCAATCGTAATGTGAATAATATTAAAAATATGCTCTGAAATATGTTTCATTTTTATAGTAATAAATCGTTGTCGTGAAAAGATATGAATACGGTCCTTATTTCCGAGTAATACTATTGACCATACGTCAAATATTTTCCTCAAATTAATAAGTTCGACATCTTAGCTTTTCGATAAAAATAAATTATGGTGTAATTCGAACCTTTTTAAAAATGAATTATGGGCTGGCCTTACTCTACCATTTTCCACTGTGCGGCGGCCGTCTTTTAATAAAGCTAAAGAGAGAGTATATAAACTGATAACCGGGGGCGTGCCCCCCACCGCATTCGTCTTTTAATAATGCTAGATTTGTTTAGAAGAATATTTTTTTGGGGTATTTTTTATAAATTCTGTGGGTTATTTTTCATAATTTTTGGGGAAAATTTCGTTCTTGAGTTTTGGGTAATTATTCATTTTTTTTTGCCCAATTTTATTTTGGTTAATTTTTTGTTTTTTTTTTGGGGCATCTTGCACCGCTACGGGTTAATTTCAATACGGAATATTCGATTTTTATTTTGAGTGTATTCGTAAGAATATTCAAACTATTTTCACTTTGGCTATGCGTTGTTTGAATTTTCTGTTAATTTGTTAGCATTTGCAGACTTACATTGTTACCAAAAAAAGATCTTTTATCACAGTGCACATAAATTTCCTTATAGTTAATTTCTTCACAGCTGTCACATATTCGAGAAAACAATTTGTTAAGAAATCAAACGCAACATGACACTCAAATCGTAAGCCAACAAACAACTCGACTAAGCCAGAGAATGTCAACGCACTAATTTCAAATTGTCAGGCGACATGTACTCGTACATACACATACTGAAGCCAGAAAACCAGATTTACCGACTGAGCGCAATAGTGCTGTGAATAAATCTCAAGCTTTTAGTCCACCACTTAAATTTAGATCATAACATACAACAGTCAATGTTACATTGATTCTCATGAGGAATGAGAAGAATCAGATGCATGAAAGAGAAGAAAAAATACTGATCATTACGAACATTTTCTATAATTGATTTGCGATAAGAGCAACGTGATTGATTATGACAGGCCCAGCACAGGTGACATGCATGCACCGGGCATGAAACAAGTGCTGGCTGGACACATTTGATCTAAACGCTGGACTGCAAAATGCAAATGTTCTCCAGTGAACAACCGAAAGCGACAGAAAGTTGATTGACACACATGGTCATTCATGTGAAATCTGAAGTTGAAATGTTGCAAAGCCAAAATCGGAATAAAAAATGCAAGTGATCAGCAGATTTTGAACGACATGATGTCGTGTAATCCCAATCAATGTAAGGTCCGTCCATTTATATGTCTGTGTTCTCCTCAAACTTTTCTGTGGTGTGTGAACGAGCTGTCCTAAATTGCTGTGTGCGATTTGCAAAATAAGAAATTTTTCATAATTGAACTGAATGGAGAATGCATATGGCAAACAAAATTCTTTATTAATAACTCTGGTAAAGATGAAATAAGCTTCTGTCTGTCAGTTAAATGATTGAATGAATGCATGAATGAGTGGTTTTGATCAAGAAAAGCTGTTCCACCATACATGTCCATCAATTTTACTTTACTCTGCAATGCCGTAGATTGATCGTGAGAACCACAAGGTGGAATTTTCTGTTTCGTAAACCTGATATGAAAATATCAATCTTGTTTGCGTATTTTACTTTGATTTCATTTTCTTCTAAAGAAAGTGATTGATCATGTTTGAACATATGACCACGACATGCAAACGTAATGCAAATGTCACAGTGGCTTCTCGTCATCTATATTGTGTAATATGGATCGTCATTAAAGAATTGTAATCTGATGATGAAGAGAAGATTTCAAAGGATCATGGCAGATCATGGTAATATGTGGAAATTACCGTAGGTTATACATGTAATTAATTTTAGGATAATAACTTTATTACAAAAATATACATGGACTCATAACTTTATAGGAAATACAATACTTTCCGGGACAGCTAGTGTGTATATACTCGCCTAGTTGGTTTTTGTTTTGCTATATATGAAAATTGATCTATGTAAGTTTTCTCGCTCTTAATCAAAAAAGAAGAACTGAAACAATTTATAAAGAAATCTTGATAGCACCAAAAATTGCTACTCCTGTTTTTGATATGTATTGAATTCGTTGAGATCAGTAAAATATCAAACCTTTTGTGTTCCTAATATCAACATTATGGTGGCAGCGAAAATTTAACTTTGGATTTCCGGCAATGTTCGAGCGGAATATTGTGTCAGTTGTTATAAAATAGCTATGAAAAAAATTTTAGCAAAATCCGACAACTATAAGCTGTGCCCCAAGGAGGACAAAGGTCAAATCTATACATATGAAAATGAATTTGTTTGTTTGCATTTTTATACCATCACCCTTAGGGATGAGGGTATATATCATTTGATACGAAAAAAAGTGTAACGCATTAAAGGAGACGAGTTAGACCCCAAGTATCTTAATACCAAATTCGAGTAAACCTTTACAGATCGGTATGAAAATTTACCAGTATTAATATTTTTCGAAACGAACTTATGGGATTGTAAATGGGCAGAATGGCCGCCCCACCCCTTCTGCTACCTCCCATACAAAATTTACTATTTTTGGATAATAAGTATTTCTTTCATAACTTCCTAACAGATGATCGGAGGATATTTGAATGTGGTCAGTTTATGAATCTTGCAAAAGTAGACAAATCCTAAGAAAACCGAAAACTTTGCCACACCCCTTCTAGTACCTCCCATACATATGATCAAAATGACCCAAATAGTTTTACGTACTTATCTTTTTTGTAAGTAAACTGAATTCACTCAAATTTTACGTATCGTGTTCGTTTATGAAAGTTGGACTCAGGAATAAATATGGACTATATTGGTTTACGCCTTCAGGTACCTTCCATACAAAATGACCTATTTTTGGAAAAAACATTTTTTTTATAACTTCCAAACAGATGACCGGGGGATATTTAAATTTGGTCAGTTTATTTATCGTGCAAAAGTAAACAAACCCAAAGAAAAACGAAACCTTTGCCACACCCCTTTTAATACCTCCCATACAAATGACCGAATTAACCCAAATAGTTTTACATACTTATTTTTTTTAAGTAAACTGAATTCACTCACATTTTGCGTATGATGTTCGCTTATAAAAATTTGACTCAAGAACGAATATGGACTATATCGGTTCACACCTTCTGGCACCTCCCATACAAATCGAGCTATTTTTGAAAATAATATTTCTGCCATACCTCTTAACGGACACTTGGTGGGTAATGTAAATTGGTCGATAAATTAATATTGCGATAGGATGCCAAACCTCAGAAAACCAAACTATTTGACACACCTCTTCTGGTACCTCCCATACAAATGACCGAACAAACCCCTGTAGTCTTACATACGTATGATTTTTATATATTCACTGAATTCAGTCAAGTTTTACGTAAGTTGTACGGTTATGAAAATTTGAATCAGAAATAAATATGGCCTATATCGCATCACCCCTTCTGGTACCTCCCATACAAAATAACCTATTTTTGAAAATTAATATTTCTCCCATAACTTCTAAACAGGTTAATTTATATTGTAATGAGACAAAACCCAGAAAACCTAACTATTTGTCACACCCATTCTTCTACCTCCCAAGACATAAACAATATCTTATATTGGGTGATGGTACATATTTATCAGTCAGTTTACCTGACAGAAATTTCTGTACCGGTTTAGTACCGTTTAGACCCGAAAACGGCTGACCGATCTTATGGAAACTTTCACAGAAGTTAGTTGTATGGGCAGTGGTAAAAATAGCGTACTTTCATTTTTATACCATCAACCTTAGGGATGAGGGTATATATCATTTGATACGACCCAAAAGTGTAACACATAGAAGGAGTGACTTTAGACCCTAGGTTTCTTTGAACCAAATTCGATTCATGACTTTTTAAGTCGTTTGAGCCATGTCCGTCTGTCTGTCTGTCTGTCTGCCTGTCTGGTGGCTGTCCGGCTGGTTCGCACGATAACTTTCGAAAGACGCAACCAAATGTTTTGAAATTTTGCACGAGTTATTATTTTCTCAAAACTACTTACGGTATTGCAAATCGGCTACATGGCCCCGCCCCTTCTGGTACCTCCCATACAAATACATCATTCCGCCCACTTTAGAAATTGAGTAATAATATCAATACACCCTACGGGATCGTCCCCAAATTCTGTATTTAGTAATGCTATAACAGGAAAAAGTTTTGGAAAAAAGTTTGAAAGCCTAGCCACGCCCCTTCTGGTACCTCCCATACAATTCTACCTTTCCGCCAACTATAGAGATGGAGAAATAATATCAATAAATTAAACGTGATCGTACCCAAATTCTATTTTTAGTAAAGCTATAACAGGATAAAGTTTTGGAGACAAAAAATTGGAAGTCTATTCACGCCCCATCTGGTACCTCCCATACACATCTGGTACCGCCCACTTTGGAAATCGATTAATATTATTAAAAGACCTAACGCGATCGTGCCCAAATTCTGTATTTGGTAAAGTTTAAGCAGGATAAAATTTTGGAGAAAAAATCTGGAAGTCTAGACAAGCCCCTTCTGGTACCTCCCATACAAATGGACCACTCCGCCCACTTTAGAAATAGGGTAATAATATCAATACCCTCGACACGATCGTACCCAAATTCTGTATTTTGTTATGTTATAACAGGACAGAGTTTTGGAGAAAAAATTGGAAGTCTAGCGACGCCCCTTATGGTACCTCCCATACAAATGTACCTTTCCGCCCACTTTAGGGATGTACTAATAATATCAGTACACCCAAGGCAATCGTGCCCAAATTCTGTAATTAGTAAAGCTATAACAGGATAAAGCAATGGAGAATAAATCTGGAAGTCTAACCACACCCCTTCTCGTACCTCCCATACAAATGTACCACTCCGCCCACTTTAGAAATCGAGTAATAATATCAATATAATAGAAAATTATTTGTTTTACTGAGGGTAAGGGTAAATGTAAGTTGGGTTGCCCGACTGAAACTTTCTAACTGGTTTTAATTACAAATCGGTTAATTTCAATAACTCAAGACTTAAACAATATCTTATAATGGGTGATGGTATTTATCAGTCAGTTTAACTGGCTGAAATTTCTTTACTGGTTGATATATCAAGTGGGCGTGACCCTGCCCATTGGACCCTATTTTTGAAACCATAATATCTGGAAGACTGTTTCTTCAATCGCCTTGAAAATTTGTGTGGATGCCTAAACGGCTAAACCGATTGTGAACTATATGGTAATTACCTAGGCTAAATTTTTTTTTAATTTTTGACCCTATGGGCAGCGTGGTCGTGGCAAAACTTTTTATAGAGCTATGGAGATACAATTTGATACACATATAGTATTCGGCAACATGAATATAAATATGGGGACGAATTTTTAATTTTGGCCCAGTGGGCAGAGTGGACGTGGCAAAACATATTGTTAGAGCTAGGGAGATACAATTTGGTATTTGGTACACAAACAGTACTTGACAACACGAATATGAATATGCAGACAAAGTTTAAATTTTGGATCAGTGGGCTAGGGAGATAAAATTCAGTACACAGATAGTACTTGCCAATATAAACGTAAATATGTAAACGAATATGTAATTTTCATCAGTGGGCGAAGTGGGCATGGCAAAACTGTAATTCAGCCCTAAAGATATAAAATTTGAAACCCAAACAGTACTCGATACTTCAGGTTCAAATTTGCAGACAAAATTGCTATTCTCAATCAGTAGCAAAAAGGGCGTGGCAAAGCTGTATTGTAGACTTAAGGCGATGATATTTGATATACAGATAATATTCGATACCAAAAAGTACAGTTTATTTGATCAAAATGTACATGTATTGTAGCAAAAAGTACAAATTATTGTATACAAAATTCATTTATTGTAGTAAAAAGTATAATATATTGCACTAACAAGTACAGTTTATTGTACAAAAAAGTACATTTATTGCACCAAAAAGTACATTTATAGTATCAAAGAGTACTTCATTGGTAACAAAAAGTTGAATTTATTGTATTAATTGTTGTACTTTTTTACTTTAATTGTACACAAAAGGAACGATTAATTGTACCACAGAGTATCATTATTGCGCCAAAATGTACTTAAAATGTATTAATAAGAACTTTTATTGTACCAAAAAGTTCCTTAATTGTGCAAAACAACCTCATTTACACGATGCTGACACATTTTTTAAGGAAATACTGACATGATGTCAGCACTGTAAATTAACATTTATAGTACTCGGCAATGCAGACATGCATTTACCGACAAAAATATTGATGTTCTGCCAGTGAGAATATAAAAGCGAACATTTTGTTATCGATCAGTGGGCAAGAGGGAGAGTGGAAATATGTTTTTAGGATTATAAATGATAATATTTGTATACATGTATTACATGCCGCTATAGGTATGAATTTGCAGACGGATGTAGTAATATCGGCTGTTGAGACGTTGTTAGTTTGATAAGGTTAATGAGTAACTTGGGGTAAAGAATTGTTTACAGAGCGTACAAGATCGATGCGAAGAATAGCGAAGAATTGCCGGGTCCACTAGTTACATTTATTTAAGAGAAAAGAATACAATTCCTTAATTGAACATTGGTAAAAATTATAAGATTTACAAAAAAAAACGTATCGGCACGGGAAATAGTCTTCCGATCTTACTCTTATTTTCGTCATATATTGTTTCATCAAGTGACACAATATTCCGGTCGAACATTTTTAAATTTCCACACAAAAAAATAGTCCATACATTTCGCTGCCCTAGTCTGCATACTTGCTTTTTACTTCACTGTTAAAACTATTTAAGTACACGTACCTTAAATATATAAGAAACCACTGTGTCTCTTTCCACCGCAGAATTAAAACATTTCTGTTAATTTCTTTTCTATCTGTATTAGAAAACACTTCATTTCATCCATTATTCCATAGCAAATCGGCTGAGGCAGCAGCAACAGCAACATCAGCTGTATAAACTTGTTTATTAGTTTCGCACTTAATCGTGAAATGCAAAAAAGGCATCTTTTTCATTACCCATACACTCATTTGATCTTTTATTCCTTTTAAAGAGACATTCGTGTTATGACTTGTGTTCATTGATTTTTATAAAAGTATGTACGCAAGTACATACATACACATTTATGTGGTTGTCTGGCATCGTAGCTATTTGCCTTTGAGCGCTGTATGCGCTCCTTGCGCAGAGTTTGTACGCATGCGCATACCCTAGCTGTCGTATGCGGTCGCATAATCAGCGTTAAAAAATGTCTGCGTTGGCGACAAATTTACACGTTTTAATGTAGCCAAGCGACAGGTTCATTAATTGATGTGCACATTGCCACTGCAATCCTCGTATCCACTTTGTAGTCTCGGCAGTGGTGTCGCATGGATTTGGCGGTGCTAAATATGCGCCACATTCGTTGCCTGATATTGCAATGGGATCTGTGTGACTCCAGTACATTACATTTGGACGTTTAAGAGTCCGTGAGAGAGACTACGTGTAAAGCAACTGTTGCAACTAGTTTGCGGATTTTATTGCCAGGAGTAGTAAGAGTAATTGTAAATGTGGATCAGTCAGTAGCTGAAATTGTAATAAGTGCTATCGGAAGTGGTTGGTAAGATTGTTGTAATTCTTACAAGAAGCTTAATTATAAATCATACATGTTATTACTCTCGTGACGATCGAGTGAATACATTTAGTTTATTGATCATAAGTGTTCGTGTTAGGACAAGAAGACATCGAGTGCCTCCTCTTTGTAATATTTTGATGCACCGACATGTATATGAATGGTTCAAACGCCAAAGCAATTAACTCCACAAATTTATTTTTTTTCAAATTTAATTCCCAATTTAACAGTTCAATTACCAAAAATGAGAAACAAAAAAGTTTTTACTTTTTTTAGTTGATCTGCAGAAAACAAGTATCTCTTATATGATATAAAATGTTATTTAATACAATGGTATATAAAATTAAAAAAATATGTAATAAATTAGTTTATAACAAAAATTATTTATGTGTTATTTATATATAAATTCTAAATATTATCGCGAACTCTGAATGCTAACTGAATAAGCCGACATTTGAACAGAAATTGCCTTGGTACAGCCGATTAACTATTAATATATATTTGTTTTTAAAATCACCTTTTTTTGCTAGATATAAATTATTTATTGTGCAGCATTTTTTATTTTTTTTACTAGATTTTTTTGTTAAGTGATTGCCACAAACCGTTGTGAAGAATCATGGTGGAATAGAGTTGTCCTGTAGATATGAATAATTCAAAAGTAAGCAAATTTTTTGCTTACTGCGACACTAAACTTCTGCTTTGTTTTTTTATTTTCATCCGTTTTTAATTGAAGATGCCAACACCAAACATTGAATTTGTCCCCAAATGAATTATAAATAATCACACCAATAACAACAATCCTACTTAAGAAAACACATTAGTTTAATTTTTTCCCAATCTTTCGAGTTCGCAAAAATTTCTATTGTTTGCCAGTGTAACTGGATATTTCTCGACATTGCAGCGCCACTGTTGAAATCAACTTTTCATCGCAATTGGTATCGATTTCATAACCAGTTGGCAAACAAGAATCGATTGTTGTTGATTTTTCTTTCAATATTTTGCATTGTGCTAATAATTTAATTGATACTCATTAATTAATCACGATTAATTGATGAAAATGTCGAAATGCAAGTAAAACAAAACAGAATAAATCGCAGACCCAACCTTAATTTTGTTCTTATATTTTCAACTAATTATTGTTCATTATTGGACGTCAAGTGCTTATCTACGGACATTCATCTCAGACGAAGGTCAGCTTAAACTTCATCACATTTTTCATAGTCAATCATCGGATTTGGCGTTGGATCGCAGTTTTCTCAGTTCTCATGAATGTGTGTCATTTGACAGATGTCGTAAATAAAACGCTAGTTTTTTTCTGTCTGCAGTTTTCATCTCCCTAAGCAAGTGCGCCGATCTCTCCATCTCTCGCTCACTCTTTCCGTTTCTCTTGAAATTTTCCAATGCTAAATAAAGTGAAGTGACTAATTTATTAATTGAAATGTCAATCACATCATTCACTTTGCATACGATAGGAATATGGATGCCAGTTTGGCTATATCAACGTTGGTCCCACAGCAACATAACCACAATATTGTATACATTGCATGTGCGATATATGCAAAGCAAAACTTGAACGAAACCTACGTTTTTTTCAACATACGCCAAGGCGCATGCACCGTAAGTTTGTGATCTTTAGTGAGTAGTTGTCGCTACGAAGCTATGATTGATTGTATACGCAAAAGCGACACTTGTGTGTTAGTCGTTAATGGGGGATATACATCTACATCTCTGATGTCATTCTTCATACTATTTACTATGGGTAAGCAAAACAATGCAATATATATTATAAACAGAAGACTTTGACTAAGTTTAAAAAAACGTTAATGCTTTTAATCAAATTTGTAAGAATTTATATGGTGCACGGACTTTGCGCCATTGGAATTAAGGCCCAAAATAAATATTGGACTTTGTGAATTAACACGCTTTCTATTTTTAGATTCACAACTAACGGCACCTACTTGTTTATCGACGAATGCGAACGTCACTGTTTGAGAAGCTTTTACTAGACATGTCGATTGACTCGGCACTAATACTGCGAAGTTGCGCAGTAGGAAGTGTCTGCAAGACAACCTCAAGGATAGGTGCACGACCATAGTAAATACAATTCGTCGATGAAATTTTCATACAAGTGTCCGCTTTGTCATGCACGATCTGATGAGCGACAATGTCGATCAAATTGTCGTTGATACCTAAATAAGCGACATGTCGCCCACACAATCATGCACGACATAATGACCTACAATGTCGGTCAAATTGTCGTAACCAGTGCTTTATTATTTAAAATAACAAATTGAAGTAGTTTTATTGAAAACGTGAAAACGTGCGGTACATGAACCGTCACGCTCTGCTGTTTCCAACAAACTGAAAATTTCTTACTTCTAATTTCCTCTCTTAAAATCTATGTCGTTATTGTTCCGTGACATTAGGGTAGCCAGACGTACTGTTTTTAGCAGTACATGTACTGTTTTATTGTTATGCACAACACGTAAAACAGTACGCAAAAGTACTGTTTTTCAAACATTTTACTGTTTTTGTACTGTTTTTTATTTTACTGATTTTTTATATAACAATCCATTTCAATATTTGATAAAACAAGTTTGGTAAAGTCTACAAAAACAGCCGAAGATAATATAAAACACTCCACACATAGTTTGTTTACAACATTGTTATTGTTTTGGATGCATACAATATTTAAAATGGGTTTGAAAATTACATTTTCACATCGCGGTAAGATAACTACATTTATATCCACACACATAGTTATAAGGGTATCTATCATATGAAATGCGAAATTCTCAAATATCATAAGATAAAATTCGTTTCAGGACTTTCTAAGACCTTCTGTCTGGAAGGGTGGCTGGCTAGATGGCTGGTGAGCAGAATAACTCGAGTAAACCTTAACGGACCGATCTCTATTAAAATTTACTACTGTTAATAGTTTTCTAAACGAAGCCATTGGAATGTAAATAGGCTGTGGCACAGCAAAATACCTCTTCTGGTATTACCTATTTTTAAAAAATGTATATTTCTTTTATAACTTCTAAACGAGAAACTGCTGGGTGTATTAACTTCGTCAGATTATAAAATATTTGCCACAACCCTTCTGGTACCTTCCACACAAATGATTCAATTTACCGTTATATATCTACATGCATATCTGTATCGTAAGTACAAACTTTGCCCAAGGATAGCATGATCTCTATTTTTAAAAATATTTTGAACACTTAATTTTACTTATTTAAAGCGTAAATTTATAAAAAGGCTATTATTTATGATTAATTATATAGTATAAAACTTCATGCTCTAAACCTTTTTTTCAATAACTGGTGCAATTAAAAAGGATTTACTAACTACATATCGGTGGCTTAACATGCAAAGGCTCTGGTTTTGTGTGGGAATCAAGATACCTGGTACTTGCGCCGTTCGCAAGACTGCCCATGGGAACAAAGTTCTTATGTACTCAGTTCCCAGTGAAGAACGGAAAAGAAATCAATGGTCGCAGGCGTGCCGCACAAGCTTCAGCGCCACGGCAAAAGTGTGCTCTAAACATTTTGAGGCAAGCGATTTTATGGACAATGAAGGCAAGCGGAAAAGTTTACTGCCAGGTGCAATACCAACGCAGCACATACCATTGGAACACTTTTTTGGGGCACTGCTAAACGACCATCCCAGCCCAGTTCAATTCGTTTACAGACTCCGAAAATATCTGTTTGGTATGTAAATTTGTAAAATATTTTACTAAAGCTTACAATATATATAGCGTATACTCGTATCACTTTTCTGTTTAGCAAGAAATACGGAACTATTAAGTTCGGCGTTAAACGTAGAAGACCATAACACGCAGTGGTTATTACTTGAACCAAGCGAACCGAATGAAGAAGAACAAACTACGGACGAAATTGAAAACTGGTGTAATTCTCAAGAAGAGCCTATTGATTCAAAAATTTTAGATGGTTTGGAATATTTGGCAGAGTATATCATTTATAAGCTAAATTTACCACAAGAGGAGTGTAATCATAGTTCTTGGACCTGGATGGATCAATTGGGCAAGCCCAAACTAAAAAAACCAAACCCATCGTTTTGTTATAAATTACATTATTTGGAAAACATTTTTAATTCGATAAACGGGAGCGAAATTTGCAGTGAAAAAAATTTGTGTGAAATTCTTCTGCTGAAAAGTAAAGATGTACCTTTAGCTGAAGAAATAAAAGAATTATTTTTTAAGTGTAGGGTACATTTCAGAATTAAATACTTAAACAAAAATTTGCAAACACAACAATTTAAAAAATGTTTGGCTGTTAATAAAAAAATTTTGAAAACTGTTACTTAATATACAGTTTGTTTTTATTAACAGGTTATGCTACTAGTATCATTCGATCTTCATATATGTATATAGAATTTCATAATCTAGCTTTTACTATTTTTCTCATTTTATATGAGATAATTTATTTATGGGGCTTTTTGGGTACAATGTTCAGAACAGGTTAATAGAACATAGCAAAAGAAAACTTCAGAAAATTAAGGGTGGTGTCAGTATCTGGCTCACTTTATTTAATAAACTTTGACATAAGTAATATGTAGATATTATTTTTTTGACATTGTCTTTGTTGCTTATTGAATTAATTCTCAAAATATGTGAGGCTTAATACATTTTTATGTTTTAATTTTTAATGTACTGTTATTTCTCCGTTTTACTGTTTTTTGATCACTGATGTACTGTTTTTCTGATTTTAATATCTGGCTACCCTACGTGACATTGAACTTTTTTGTTTGATGCACGACAACATTAGTATTTTGTCGGTCAGCTTGTCGTCAACCTGAAATCCGTTTTTAGTGCACATTTAAACCTTTTATGGGCAATTCGGTCAGTTGTATGGAAGGTACTAGAACCTCTTTTTAACCTCTAATTACAGTTTCCAATAATAGTTGTAAATATTCATGTTTCAAGATTATTTCCCCGAAACCGTATGCCGGTTTTTCTAAAAGTGTCATTTTCGAATTATCGGTTTAACCGGATTTTTAATGTCGGTTACCCGGTTTTTCCAAAAGGTGGTTAAGTAATGTTTTTTTTTCATATATTGAGTGACTTGTAGAGTACTTCTACAGAACATTGTCAGGATAGTTCTGACATGCCGATTGACTCGACGAAAGACAAATGTTGATAACTGAAGCTAGGAGTCGATCCTGGGATCTCCTGCAAGGTAGTCGCGTGTTCTATCCATTATGCCACGGCCGGTCGCATTAGTTAAGACATGTACTGGAATTTTATTAAATTAAAACGTCCAAATCTTATCTTAGTTTCCGTGGTCACATTTTTATACCATCACCCTTAGGAATGAGGGTATATATCGTTTGATATGAATATGTGAATGGGCAGAAAAGCCTCACCCCTTTTGGTAACCCTTATACAAAATTACCTATTTTTATATAATTAATATTTCCTCCATAACTTCCAAATGGACAACTGGAGGATATTTGAGTTTAGTCAGTTTAATTGTATTGCAATAGCATTTAAACCCTTAATAAACCTTCAACGCGTCTCCTCTGGTACCTCTGGTACAAATAACCGAGTTTACCCTCATAGTATTACATACATTTTTTTGTAAGTATACTGATTTCAGTCAAATTTTGCATAATATGTACGCTTATGAAAATTTGACAGAAGAATGGGGAATAATGAAATTTCGTCAGTTAATTTATTTTGTTTTAGGAGGTAAAATCTTAGAAATCCTAACCTTAGACGTTCTTCTTCTAGTATTACCCATAAAAATAACGGAAATTGGTCCTTTTACATGCATATCTATTTTGTATGTACACTAGAGTGGGTCGGTCCCAGTATTAAAAATAAAGTTGCCCTTGTCAGCCCCTGGATTTTAAGATCAGGCAACAACGATTCTGGGACAAAAGATAACATTTTTTAACGCGCACCCTAAAAACGGCCAGTTTAGTTTTTCCGCTCAGTGACTTCATTTGAAGTCCGATCGAGAAAAAAATATACGGTTGTTTTTTGGGTTTTCTAAGGCTACATTTCCTCCATAAGTAATTTTTGACTCCGACGTCAAATTTGACTAGTGACTTTTTCTATCTCGATTTCAACCCCTTTTTCGGACATTTTTCATAACGCACGTATATTTCTTAAAATTTTGTGAATGTTTTGCTTTGATGTACCCACTTTCATTTATAAACAAAAAAGTTACAAAAGTTTTACGGCCGTATTCATAAAAAGTTATAAGAGGTTTATAAAATATTTTTAAGCAAATTTCGAGAAAACAGTATTCATAAACGATTCACATCTTCAATAAGTTAAAGTAGGGTTGTCCCTACTTTAAGCATGCTATAACTTAACGTTTGTACAATTTATTGTATATTTATGAATTTGAGATCTTTATTTTGAGTTTTTCGGCATTTTTAATATAAGAAAGAGCCGTTGCATGTATTCATTGTGTAGGAAATTGTCTTCATAATCATTCCGCACATAGGAAAGTATCTAAATAGACACTTTTTATTCATGAATTCCATTTTGAAAATTATATCTTCAAAAATATTTTGTAAATAATAAAATAATTTTCGTGATGTAAAAACAATCAAAACAAGGAAACAATGTAATCGGTATCCGATTATTATTTCAACATAAGGGAAGGAAAATGCAATATTTAAATGCCATTTTTACTTTAACGTCTTCCTAACCATCATGAGAAACGTAGTTAATGTAAAATTAAGCTACATTTATGTTCATAGTTATTATAACTGCAAATAAATGTTTGGTAACCGATTACAAAGCTTTTGTATCCGATTATAAAGCTTCTTTTTATACATCATTAATGACCAATAACAGTCGGTGTTGCCACCGGAACACATAAAGCTAAAGTACTGATAAAAAACGTTTATAAATACAATTTCTTATTAAAGGTTTTTTAGAGCTAAAGAATACTTTAGCTAGAGAACGCTTCATACCTACTTAAGAAATTTTTTATGAATAAGGCCGTTAAAATGTAAAAATATGCTCAGAAGTCAATTTAAATTAATAAATTAAATATTTAAATTTAACATGTTTTTTATTATGTTTATTGTAAACCGAGTGAAAATTAATAATTTTATCATAAAAATTCCAAAATTGAATATGTTACGATGTTTGCCTATTACAAAAAACACGTTTATTTTGAACGCCAATACACAATGGGGTGACTCGAATTCTAACAAGTTATTCTGATCAAATTGTAGTAGTGCGGAAAACTTGTTATGGATAATACAAGTATTTTTGTAAAAAAAATTGAAATCGATCAAAATCTTCAGTTCGCGCACATCAAGCCTTGTAACTTCCCCGGAGTCGCTCCTTGAGGTGTAAAATGTATGACCGACCCCCAGTAATTTTTTCCTCCTAACATTTTCCTCAAACTTACTAACCCCCCTTCTCAACACACTAAGGCGGCTTCCACACAAAAATCAAATTTTTAAAAATTTTAATCCCACTATTCTAACTGCGCTAAAGCAGCCCCAAGAGCAGTCAAATGTATGACCGACACCCAATATTTTTGAACTCCAACAGTTTAAGTTCTTTTATGAAATCAGATCCTGCCGCTCCCATTCTGCCGCCTATTTTGTCCAGGAGGCACAACAAAAGCGACTGGAGGCGACTACATTAAAAGATAATTTGTTAAAAAAATTATTTTATGGTCGATTATACATTTAACACCTCTAGGCGCATTTTTGGGGCAATTAAAGAGGTGGGAGTAAAATTTTTAAAAATTGAATTTTTGTATGGGTGCCCCTTTAGTATGTGAAGATAGTAGGTAGGTATGTTTGAGGAAAATGTTGGACGATGTTAGGACTCCAGGGCAGTCGATTGGCTTGATGTGGATTTTTTTTCTCCTTCACCACCAACTTTAACCACGATTACCAATATTGTGACCAATTTGAACTTTTTTTTACCAAAATACTTGGAAGTTGATTTACGAATAAATCGAACATGTTTTGCTGCCCCTACAAATTAGTTACATTTATATGGTTTTGCTACATATCTCTACAGTCCAGCCTGCTGGTATTATGACCGAAAGTCCTATATACAACAATTTACGCTCCACAAGTATGCATATAGTATATAAATAGCATATATAGTAGTATGCCATATATTAATACATAAGTAATTCTATTACAAAATTGGTTAATTTTAATAACTCAAGACTTACACAATATCTTATATTGGGTGATGATATTTGTCAGTTAGTTTACCTGACTGAAATTTCTGTACTGGTTTTTAAGTGGAATTATAACCTAAACTAAGAGTCCGACATAAAAAAAAACTTAATATACGATCACAAAGTTAAAGTTGGGAAAGCAAGCTGAATTCAAACTCTATTTAATTGAAAAGAAAACATAATAAGTCGCTTTGTCATGCACGACCTGATGAGCGACAATGTCGGTCAAATTTTCGTTGATGCCTACACAAGCGACATGTCGGCTACACAATCATGCACGACCTGATAGATGAAAATGTCGGTTAAATTGTCGTTGATGACTATATAAGCGACACGTCACCTAAACAATCATGCACGACCTGATGGGTCAAAATGTCGGTCAAATTGTCGTTGATGCCTATGTATGTCTTCAATTGTCATTCAAGCTTAGTATGACTTTGTATGTATATAAGGCTTATAACTAATTTTGACAAAAAATTTGGCATATCAGTCGTGGTGGCAAATATTGTACAAGTAATGAATATAACCTTTTTTGGTAATTTGGGTTCAAAAATGTTCCGCACCAATCGCGATTTCTAAACGAAGTCAGATTTTTGTTTTTAATATTTTCAATTGTTATATGAAATACATTTTAAGTTTAAAGTATGTGATGATTTACAAAATGACAAAAAATCTTGCATAATTTCAATTACACGCTCTGCGCAGATGTTGCTCAGCTGAACTTTCTGAATAGCTGATGGTTTTTTGAACCAATGTCTGAGAAAACATTCATTTGCTTTTGTAAAGCCGGACAATGACTTCTGTAGTATGGCGAAAAAATTTTTGTTAAAAGTAAGATCAGAAAACCAAGGTTAGATGACGTCGTTCGTGGCAAACGTCAAAAAGAACCTGGCTGCCACCTCTACATCTGGCTACTATTAGTTAATATAGTTAAAAATTTCAAGCGAAAAGATGTATGTATTGCTGCGAGTTGGCAGCTCTGTAATTGAACACTTTGACATATTTGTGAAGAACTAAAACAACAAAGCAAAACGTCAAAAAAAACAGCTGATGGGATGACGTAACCTATGTAGAATAACCTTGAATGACTATATGATCTGAAAACCAGTACAGAAATTTCAGTCAGTTAAACTGACTGATAAATGCAAAGACATAATTGCTCCCATTTTGTGTAATGTTTTCAATAAAATAGTTGGTATGTCAAAATTTCCGAATTGTTTAAAAATTAGTAAAATTGTGCCTATTCCAAAAGTAGTAAATGCTTTTGAAGCAAAAGATTTTCGACCAGTTGCGTTGCTATCAATTATTGATAAGATTTTTGAAAAAATTATTCATGGGAGACTTACATCATATTTTGATGATAGTAATTATTTTTATAAACACCAATTTGGTTTTAAAAAAGGCTGTGGCACTGAAGAAGCGGTTGTGAATGTTGTTAATTTCATATGCAATGGTTTGGATAATGGTTCGGCAGGAGTTGCAGGTCTCTTTCTTGATTTTACGAAGGCTTTTGATTTAGTGGATCATGAAATCATGCTGCAGAAGTTAAAATGTTATGGAATTATGGGAAAGGAGTTGAAATTATTTGAGGATTACTTGCTAAATAGGAAGCAGTTTGTGCAAGTCTCTAGTTGCAGGAGTGAAATGTTAAATGTTGAATGTGGTGTACCGCAGGGTAGCTGTTTGGGACCACTATTATTTTCAATTTTTATGAATGATATACATAAATTAAATCTTACCGGTCGTTTATATATGTTTGCAGATGATGTTTGCCTATTCTATCCCTACAAATATGATTTGGCTTTAAAGACTAATATGGAACGGGATGTTTCCCTAATAGTTGAGTATTCCAGGCTGAATAAATTAGTCCTTAATGCGAATAAAACTAAATTGATAAGATTTAGGCCACATGCTTGTGCTTTAAACAATAATTTTAGTATTTTCGTTGATGGTAATATAATTACTGAAATCCATGAAGTAAAGTACCTTGGTATTACTTTTCAAAGTAACCTTGCATGGGATTCTCATATATGCGAAGTCAAATCAAAGATTGCCCGGCTATTGGTATTTTATACAAAATGAAGCATAAATTGAATGTGAAAAACAAATTGCTGATATATCAAGCCCTAGTCCAAAGTCACTTGAACTATATGGCAATAATATATGGATATAGAAAGACAAATATATTGAAATCGCTACAAGTCATGCAGAATAAAGCATTGAAAACGATATACAATTTACCAACATATTATTCAACTTTGTCTTTATAAGGTGATGTCTGCAAATCGATATTTCCTATTCATGCGCTATATAAATATCAATTACTTATATATGTTTTTAAGAGTTTGAATAGTCTAGGTCATCGTACCGTAAATTTTACACAAAATCAATCAGCTTTTAATACGAGGCACCAGCAAAACCTGCGAACTCCTAGGTGCAGACTTGAAACTACAAAACAACGCATTGAATACATGGGTAGTCTTGAGTATAACAATTTAACTGGTAATTTGAAAAATATACGCAGAATATCTCTTTTCAAAACCGAGCTAAAAGCACAACTTTCACAAAATCTTGAAACGCTTCTTTTATAAGTCACATAATCTTGAACTAAACAATTGTTACTTAAACTTATATACGTATTATAAATTTTTTTTTTGTTATATAATATAATGATACTTATATAATCTATAATGTATATACATTTTGTACATGTTTTTTGCCAACTTGCCTCAAAAATGCCTTTAAGGCGCTGAGGCCTATTAAATTCTGAAATGTATTTGTACATAGATTGCTTATAACAATAAAAAAAAAAAAAAAAAAATTCCATCACCCAATATAAGATATTGTTTAAGTCGTGAGTTATTGAAATTAACCGATTTGTCATTAAAGAAAGATTCAGTCGGGCAACCCAACTTACATTTACCCTTACCCTCGGTAAAACAAATAATTTTCTACTATATTGATATTATTACTCGATTTCGAAAGTGGGCGGAGTGATACATTTGTATGAGAGGTACGAGAAGGGGTGTGTCTAGGCTTCCAGATTTTTTCCCCAAAACTTTATCCTTCATGAGCTTTACCAAATACAGAATTTGGGCACGATTGCGTTAGGTCTTTTCATAATATTAATCGATTTCTAAAGTGGGCGGTACCAGATTTGTATGGGAGGTACCAGATGGGGCGTGGATAGACTTCCAATTTTTTTCTCCAAAACTTTATCCTGTTATAGCTTTACTAAAAATAGAATTTGGGTACGATCACGTTTGATTTATTGATATTATTTCTCCATCTCTATAGTGGGCGGAAAGGTAGATTTGTATGGGAGGTACCAGAAGGGGCGTGGCTAGGATTTCAAAAATTTTTCCAAAACTTTTTCCTATTATAGCTTTACTAAATACAGAATTTGGGCACGATTGCGTTGGGTATACTGATATTATTACTACATCCCTAAAGTGGGCGGAAAGGTACATTTGTATGGGAGGTACCATAAGGGGCGTCGCTAGACTTCCAATTTTTTCTTCAAAACTTTGTCCAGTTATAACATAACAAAATACAGAATTTGGGCACGATCGTGTCGATTGTATTGATATTATTACCCTATTACTAAAGTGGGCGGAGTGGTACATTTGTATGGAACGTACCAGAAGGGGCGCGTCTAGACTTCCAGATTTTTTCTCCAAAACTTTTTCCTTCTTGAGCTTTACCAAATACAGAATTTGGGCACGATCGCGTTAGGTTTTTTAATAATATTAATCGATTTCTAAAGTGGGCGGTACCAGATTTGTATGGGAGGTACCAGATGGCGCATGGATAGACTTCCAATTTTGTTCTCCAAAACTTTATCCTGTTATAGCTTTACTAAAAATAGAATTTGGGTGCGATCACATTTGTTTTATTTTATTTTTCCATCTCTATAGTGGGCGGAAAGGTAGATTTGTATGGGAGGTACCAGAAGGGGCGTGGCTAGGCTTTCAATTTTTTTTTTTCAAAACTATATCCTGTTATAGTTTTACTAAATACAGAATTTGGGGACGATTCCGTAGGGTGTATTGATATTATTACTCGATTTCTAAAGTGGGCGGAATGATGTATTTGTATGGGAGGTACCAGAAGGGGCGGGGCCATCGAGCCCATTTTCAATACCGTAAGTAGTTTTGGGGAAATATTAACACGTGCAGAATTTCAAAACATTTGGTTGCGTCTTTCGAAAGTTATCATGCGAACCAGCCGGACAGCCACCAGACAGACAGACAGACGGACATGGCTCAAACGACTTAAAAAGTCAAGAATCGAATTAGGTTCAAAGAAACCTAGGGTCTAAAGTCACTCCTTCTATGTGTTACACTTTTGGGTCGTATCAAATGATATATACCTTCATCCCTAAGGGTGATGGTATAAAAAGTAATTGTGTTTGGTGCGGAAACTTTTTTGCAATTTCGAAAAAAATTAAATTATGGGAATTCATACTTTTTTATGCTCTATTCGACCGTTTAATAACTAACAATTTTTTACGTCAGTTTCCTTTTTTTTGTTCCTATTATCATAGCAACACATTTCTTTCCTTTGATTTTGTTGAATGTGTTTGATGCACGATAATATTAGTATTTGTCGGTCAGCTTGTCGTGAACCGCATGTTTTGACGACAAGTACATCAATATTTCACATCTTTCTTCCTTAGATTTTGTTGATTGTGTTTGATGCACGACAACATTAGTATTTTGTCGGTCAGCTTGTCTTCAACCGAGTGTTTTGACGACAAGTACAGACATTTTTCACATTTTGTCTTGAGGACAGCGTTGCCGACAAAGTCGTGTATAACGGAACTTCCTACTGGGATTTAAAGAATTTTTAGTTTTATTTTACAATTTCCGAAAAGCCGACAAACCCGGTTACAGTGATTTTTTTTAAAACCGTATTGTTGGAAAGGATGTTTATTGAATAAAACCGAAAATGGTTTTCTGTAAAATTCAAGCATTTGAACACTATTTAAATTGTTAGGTATATGTACATTTAGCAGTCACCCTAATAATAACTTGCATTATATACACATATATATTCGAACATATACAATTATCATCTAGGAAATTTCTGTTTTACTTGTCGCCATCTTCATAGAAGATAGTTTTATCCCTGTTCACATTTTTCCTATATTTATTTCTTGTTTTTACTCGTTTCAACCAAATCGTAGTAACATCTCCCATTTAAGGGTGGTTCTGTCACTAATCAATCAAAATGTCATGAGCAGTGGTGAAACCCTTGAATGTGCGCGAACATCTCACAGCGAAGCCTCCATCATCGCAGCAGAAGTGACAGCAATTCATCTTTCCTGTTAGGGGTGGAAAATCTAACAAAGTTGAAACCTATCAATCATTGTCTGATGCTGAAAATGGCGGCAGTTTGTATGAGTTCATATTGAGGAACGGTCTCAGTAAGTTTGGTTCTCTGTCCACCAAGCCAGCCTTCCATTGCAAAAATCTAAAGTAAATTTTGCTCTGCTTAAGAGCTGTATTTACAACATTGACTGAAATTTATTTAATACTGCGATTTGTTATATTTATTTATATTTTTGGGCGTCGGGAGTGTGATGCAAGGTAAAGCTTCTGATCGGTTTAACTTGGCAAACCCAGAGTGATCCTTGCCAATTGCACTTCAAGTCTACTCACAGAGCTCCGTTTTCGTGGTACTACTGCGAACGGAGTACCTCCACGTGGTGATGCCTGGAAACGTGCTTCTGACACCCGTCAGAGCACGGCTAACTGTGAGGGGCGAAACCCAAAACCCAGGCACGTCAGCTCAGAGTGAGCGGTACCCTGGTCAGTGTCTGTCCCAGAATGGGCGGCTGCAATAAAATCCTGGCAGGAGGAGAATACTGCGACGTAATGCGCTGGGCTTGCAACCCGCCTTTGACGTATAACCGATTGCAATGAAAAGAAGTAAGATAAGAATAAAACGGACCCCCCAAAATGTTGACGACCACCGCAAACGAATTAAGGACCATGATTTGAGGATATGCACCTGCAATGTTAGAACACTGTATAGACCAGCTGCCTCCATCCAACTGGCGGAAGTCCTCGAAAAATACAAGGCTGACATATCCGCTTTACAGGAAATCCGGTGGACGGGACACGGGTGCTCGCGCATGAAGACGTGCGACATCTACTATAGTGGCCATGCGGACAAGCACGAGTTTGGATTCTGGATTTGTGGTTGGCAAAAGACTGCGACACCTAGTCTCAAGGTTCAACCCGGTGTGTGAACGTATAGCCACCATAAGAGTCAAGACAATGTTTTTCCACATAACACTTGTATGTGCCCATGCTCCCACAGAAGAGAAAAGCGATGAGGACAAAGACGAGTTCTACGAGAGCCTAGAAAATGTATATGACCGTAGCCCCAGCCATGACATCAAAATTGTACTAGGCGATTTTAATGCTAAAATAGGCAGGGAGACCGCATTTGAGCCTACAATCGGAAAATTCAGTCTGCACACCGAAACGTCGAACAACGGCATCAGACTGATTGATTTCTCGGCGGCAAGAAATATGGTAGTTAGCAGCACTAGATTTGACCATAAAAATATTCATAAGGCAACATGGTTATCTCCAGATCATTTGACGAGGAATCAGATAGATCACGTGGTAGTCGATGGAAGGCACGCATCGAGTGTTCTGGACGTACGAGTGATCAGGGGTGCGAACATTGACTCCGATCACTTCCTTACCGCAGTTAAGGTACGCACTAGGCTAAGCATGGCGAAAAACGTACGTAACCAGGCACAACGAAAGCTGGACATCGGTAAACTGCGGACCACAGAGGTAGCGGACGCCTACTCCAACCACCTAACTCAACTGCTGCGGAATGCTCCAACCCCTGATAATATAACCTCGCAGTGGCAATATATAGCCGACTCCATAGAACGGACTGCGAGAAGCGTACTTGGCACAGGGGAAGAGACGACAGGCAACTCGTCTTTTTAGAAGAAAAAAGAAGGAGCTGAAGAAGAGGCAGGATGAGTGCACTGAGTTGCTCCGAAGTAGAGGGGAAGCCCGAAAATTCTACAAGAGAGTTAAAGCTAGAATGCGTGGAACAGGGTTGCCCTCTTGCAAGGACAGCGATGGTCAGCTAGTGACGGACCCGGATAACGTTCTGAAGATATGGAGAGATCACTTTAGAAATTTACTGGATACTGACACCACTCCAGAAGACCCCGCTCCAATCCATGACGATGGTATTAACTGTCCACCTCCGAGCCAGAGCGAGATACGTATGGCCATCTCCCGCCTTAAAAACAACAAAGCTGCTGGAGCCGATGGTCTCCCTGCTGAATTGTTTAAGGCTGGCGGGGAGGAGCTGATTAGGAGCATGCATCAGCTCATGGAGAACATCTGGCAAGAGGAGAGCATGCCCGGGGATTGGAGTCTCAGTCTGTTATGTCCCATATACAAGAAAGGAGATCGTAGTGAATGTAAGAACTATCGTGGAATAAGCCTATTACCAATTGCGTACAAGGTCCTTTCAAGCATATTGTGTGAACGTCTAAAGCCAATTGTAGAAAAACTAATTGGACCATATCAGTGCGGCTTTAGACCTGGAAAATCTACGACGGATCATATATTCACGTTACGACAAATCCTGGAAAAAACCCATGAAAAGCAGATCGACACCTACCACCTCTTTGTCGACTACAAAGCTGCCTTCGACTCTCCGATAAGGAATAGGCTTTATGAGGCTATGTCTGAGTTTGGTATTCCTGCAAAGCTAATCCGACTTTGCAGATGTACCCTAGAAAACACCAAATCCTCGATTAAGATTGGTAAAGATCAGTCTGAACCATTCAACACGGAAAGAGGTCTCAGGCAGGGCGATAGCCTGTCCTGTACACTATTTAATATAGTTATGGAGAAGGTGATGAGAAAGGCTGGTGTCAACATGTCTGGCACCATATTCCACAAAAGCCACATGCCACTAGCCTACGCCGATGATATAGATATCATTGGCCGAAATCTGCGGGACGTTACTGCAGTCTTCTCATCCCTAGAAAAGGAGTCGGCAAAAATGGGTTTAGCGGTCAACGAGGACAAAACAAAAATAATGATTTCGACGAACAAAGAGTCCTCGCGATGGGGACGCAGCGTCAACTTTGAAAATTATTGTTTTGAGGTAGTTGATGAGTTTACCTACTTCGGATTTTCCGTCAATAAGAAAAATAATGTCAGCCAAGAAATTAAGCGGAGAATAGTGCTAGCCAATAGATGTTTTTACGGACTTCGGCAGCACTTTAGTAATACCACCTTATCTCGGAATACTAAGAAACAGCTTTACCAGGTGCTAATCTTACCCGTTCTTTTGTATGCTGCCGAATCATGGGTGCTTACGACAACGGACATACAAAACCTGGGAGTATTCGAGAGGAAAGTACTCCGAAAAATGTATGGACCTATCTGTGTCGACGGCGAGTTTCGCCATCGGATGAACCATGAGCTGTATGAGCTTTACCACGACATCGACGTAGCTAAAAGAGTCAGAATGCAACGACTACGATGGCTGGGTCATGTTGCCAGGATGGATGTAAATGCTCCAGCGAGAAAGGTGTTTGAAGGCGAACCTGAAGGACGGCGCAGAGCAGGGAGACCCAAACTCCGTTGGAAGGACCAAGTGGTAGACGATGTGCCACCATCTGGTAGGACTAAATGGAGAACACACGCACAAGACCGAAGCGTGTGGAATTCTTTAGTACTTCAGGCCTCAAACTTATGAACCATGTTTGTAAGTTGTAATGGGCCACTTAAGTAAGTAAGTAAGTAAGAGAAGCACTGGCGCCATCTTTAGGTATTTAAAAGTAACAATATTGTTTAATTCTTTTATAAATTTTCCATTCAGATATAATAAAATTATTGTCTTTTAAGAACTTTACATAAAAATTGTTGAGATCGCTGCTGACTTCTATATGGTGCCTCGCTTTTTCTGTATATCAACACAAAGCTCCACAATGCCATTGTCATTTTACTAATATATGTATTTAATCTTAAAAGAAATGCGTCAAATGGTCTGATATTGAACACATGTCTTCCCTTTCAAAACATGAAGATTTTGAAATGGGCAATCGCTCGTAAATCTTTCAGATTGCTGGCAGATTCATTGTTTATATTCCAAAGAGAGATTCTTCTTATTTCTATAATAAACCCACTCATCTATCATTATTACGAACCTAAAGAATTTATTAACCAAACTCAAGAAATAGCAACAACGGCAATGTCAAAAACACAAATGACACGGACAAGTGACAACAAATGCAGCATTGACAGCTTCAACGGGAAAATGTTGTTGCTGCTACGGCTGCTGAACTGCGACGTTGAAAGTATGTAGATATTTTGCGGCAGAGCTGCTGTCGCTGTTGCTACTTAACTGTCTGGTGTTAAAAGTGGAGAACGGGGGTATTCCCGCACTGGATTGATTGTAAGATACAAAATGTTTAATAAACTAAAAATTAAAAAGTTCACTTGGCACACAGCAACCACTGACACATTTGCTCTACTTCATTGGCGCGCCAAAAGTAAAAATAACAACAAACAACTATGAGTACGGATATACGATACGGGCTACGCAGAGAGCTTTGGACGTCTCACAGAAGAAGGCACAGTGATTTTATAGCGCTATTTTCCTGGCTTATTATAGGTATTTTGTAGTGAATTGCATATCACTTTAACAACAGGTGCAATATCTGTTGGATTACCTTTAATAAACAAGAAGGATCCCAAGATTTGAAAAAACCTGAGATTTAGTCAAATACGTCTGTTATACCCCATATGTCTGATGGAAATTTTGTAAATTTTTCTTTACTGTTTTTAAAATTAAAATCAATGTTTTTAAAATTAAAATTCAATGTCTTTACTTGTAATAAACCGGTTTTTTGGACCTTTACGCACTTATTTTTCAAAACGAACTAACGGGATTGTAAATGGATATTTGAATTTGGTCAGTATATTTATTTTACAAAATTAGACAAACCCTAAGAAAACCAAAACCTTTGCCACACCCCTTCTGGTACCTCCCATACAAATGACTGAATTTACCCTCATAGTTTTACATACATATCTTTTTTGTAAGTAAACTGAACTCTAAACGAATAGCAAAGAAGATTGTTTCATCATGTACATAATCAATTAAGAGGAATAACTTCCATCTATGAGTTTGTGAGTGGAGGAGCAGGTGTTGGAAAGAGCCGCGTCATAAAGGTTTTGTATGCAATCCTGCTATCCTGAACAGACGAAAGTTCTTCTTTGTGCACCAACTGGAAAAGCTGCATTTGGAATAGGTGGTATTACACAGCATTCGATGTTCTCATTGCCGGTAAATCAGCATTCTGGAGAATTGAGGTCATTGAGTAACGATATATGCAACAATATTTATTGTAATCTTATGGAATTAAAATTAATAATCACAGATGAAATATTTATAGTGGGATCCAAGATGTTATCCTTCATAGACTTGCAGCTGAAGCACATATTCAAAACAACTCAACCTTTTGGTAATATTCCAATAATTATCTTTGGCGATCTGAGGCAATTGCCGCCTGTGTGAGATAAATGAATCTTTGCCCTTAACTGTTCCGACCCCTACAGCACAATCGTTGGAACGCCGCTTTGGGGTCTCTTTAAGTACTACAAATAACCGGAAATAATGCGACAACGTGGAGATATACCTTTTGCTGAAGCGCTGAACAATATGGCTACTCCGCATATGACTATGGAGATTATTCAACTTATTCGTACTAAGATACGGACCAATACACACGATATTCTACCCAATGCTATTCATCTTTTTTATTATAATAAAGCTGTTGAGGAATACAACACCTACAAACAGGCTAATCTTGACGGAGAAGAATCGAAATCAGAGGCCACAGATAGGGTTGCCAGATCCAGATTCGCAAAATGCTGGACATTCGGATTAAAAAAACTGGATTTTGCGAAAATAGCGGGACATTTTCAAAAAATGTCTTTACGAAAAAAAAAATTCCAAGTTTAGTTTTGTATAAAATTTTTTTCTAAAAAATATTTTTTAACCTTATTGAAAACATGAAGTAATATAATTGAACTTAAATTTTTAATTCCAGATTCGCAAAATGCTGGACATTCGGATTAAAAAAACTGGATTTTGCAAAAATAGCTGGACATATTCAAAAAATGTCTTTACGAAAAAAATTCCAAGTTTAGTTTTGTATAAAATTTTTTTGTAGAAAATATTTTTTAACCTTATTGAAAACATGAAGTAATACAATTGAACTTAAATATTTTTAATTCAGTCTTTGAAATTTTTGAGATTTTAAATAATACTTAAAAAAATATTAAAACTTGCACTTTTCATTCAAACCTCTGTGAATTTAAATTAAATAAATAAATAACACAAAAATCTTAATATAAAAAGAACAACAAATTAAAGTTTAACTAACAAAAAAATAACAATTTATTCTAGAATATGAAAATAATAATTTTTTTCAAAAGATTGTATTAAATGTACTAATAAGTTTATTTATAATACAAACATCTTTGCTTTAATTTTTTTTTCCATAATTACTATTTAGCTGGACAAATTTTATCTTAGCTGGACACTGGACAAGTTAAAAAAGCTGGACAATCCAGCCGAATCCAGCCCGTCTGGCAACCCTAGCCACAGATGTTATAAAGGTAAATTTGCTTCCTGGCCACAGCAAAACAGGAATTCTTCAAAGCGTAATTATTTTAAAACATCTGAAACTCAAGGATTACCTTACACCCTAACTCTGAAGGTGACTGCATATTACGTGATGACAATCAATATATATACTAACGACGGGTTAGTAAATGGAGCTGCTGGAATTTTTCGTCAAACCAACTATTTCGGCTAAAACCCAACAACACTGTGGATAGAATTTGCAGACAAGTGTGTGGGAACTCATCAAATATTGAAGGAACCACATCCCAAACACCGTAATTGGACTCCAATTCACCGCATTGTGCGATCTTTGCAATACAAACGCAATGAGCAAGTGATTATATAGAAAACAATTGCCAATTGTTCCAGCTGAAGGCATTACCATCCACAAAAGCCAAGGAGCAACATACTACGAAGTCGTATTACACATTTCTCCACGTATTTCACGACCTGCTTTAGATGTCGCATGTAGACGGGCTACATCGGCAAATGGTTCATATTTCATTGGCAATTTTTGACGGCCTAAGCCCGTGTCTGATATAGACCCAGAACAACAAGAAATATGCAGACTTAATCAAAATCAAATTCTTGACTAATTTCTTCACAATATTGGTCTAAAAATTACACCAGCTAGTATTAAATCGTTCTTAAGACAAATTTTATTTACTATATATATTTTCTTTTCTTATAATTATAGTTAATTAATTGTTATTTTTTAAATTTAAAGAAGATAGTAATGCAAATTAATTTCATATACAAATTTTAATTCAGAATAGGAAACACATTTATTACAAAAATCCTATTTTGACTGCCTCTATCCAATAATTTTAGTCCTCGATACAAAACAAGTTTTTACAATATCCACTAAAATTTGGGAGAAAGGACATAGGGTGATGGTATTTATCAGTTAGTTCATCTCACAGAAACATTTGTACTGGTTTTCGTATCAAATAATATATACCATCATCCCTAAGGGTGATGGTATAAAGAGGCAAACAAATGTGCGTACAATATTTTGAGCAAATATTATAACACATATTTTGATCAAATATTTGACTTATCTACCTTTAAGTCAATGTTCAATATAGTTTTATATTTTGCGAAATTTACTGCATTCAGGGCACTTGCAACAAGGGTATGGATTAATTCGGTAATGTGTATGGGAGTTACCAGAAATGTTTCAATATTTCGAGATTCTGCTTACTATTGCCAGATAATTAAACTGAACAATTTTTACTGTCCCTAAGTTTTTCGTTTGAAAGTTTTTGGAAAAACTTTCATCAACATTTATGTTTGTTTTTCGAACCCAATCCACTGTGCTGCAGAGAATATACAAAAGAGAATGCGTTTGTGAATTCGAACAACCAGATGCAAAGAGATCTAGGAGACGAAGAAAAACCAACAATGAATGAATTAAATACAAAACTGTATGGATAAAAAGAGTACATACATACTCGTATTTGTAAAGCAAAGTGGCGAAAAAAAGTTAACCAAGCCTTAGTCTCACTTGCTACTGCAGCAGCCGCGTCAGCGATAGCAGCACTTTTGGAGCGTTTTCAAACGAACAATTGCAGCCAGCGAGCGAGTGAGTTTGGTATCAGTAGCAGCCAAGCAATGTTGGCTGACAAAAAATTTGAAACGATTGAATGATTTATTTTTGACAGGTTTTTAACTTAAAATTAAAACTGTAAATCAAATTTTGACAGAAGAGGCTGTCGCTTACGATGGCTGTTGCAGTCAACGAACCAACCAACTAGCAGACGAAGCACCCAAAGCCTCAACACGTTCAGTGGAGACATCTCAGAGAGTTGGACGAATGAAAGGCAAATACAATCTGGAAGAATATGTTTTTAGTTAAGTGGTGTCACTAATATATCATACATACATACTTCCATGGCAAAAAGAGTTTTCTGCTTTTTGTAAATTAAACTTTTACAAATGTTAAGCGAGCGAAACCTCAAAAAATTCTCTAAACTAACATCTCATACTCGGCAGA